>HG738140.1:12117167-12652162 GCA_000499405.2 Onchocerca volvulus | reverse complement strand
GAAATCGTTACGTTATGACAAAAAATACGATACATGGAACTTGCGGTAAACGGAATCCAAATTCATCATGCGTGATAGACGGAAAATGCTGCAAGCGAAATCCTCGAGCATTAAATTAGCAACCATGCAAATGTGGAATGTGAAATCGAAGTAGATAACCGGTGAGTTATTCCATATTCGCCTTTGCTATTAAATGTATACAAAGTGCTTATAAACGTGGAATACTGTAATTCCATTAAATCGATCAAATGTTTGTAAGAACGAGAATAAAGGGAGCGACATGGCAGTTTTGGACGTGCAGCAAGAAAGAAGTGATAGGAATGCGATATTACATATCGATGAAGTACCGCAGTATTAGACTGGAAGATATGTAAATAGGAATGAATTTGTATGGTGAATTCTTCATTTTCCTTCCATGAACGAATTCCAGCTGTTCTTCGCTTAGCAGTACATCTAGAAACTGGACAACGTGTTTATTTCATAGTTGCAAATATGCAACAAATAACCCCGAATCCACCGGCTTTCTTCACATTACGTCAAACTAATGCATTCGCGAAATACTGTCATATTCGGAAATATTACACATGTGTTATACATGGAAGGTGAATAGAAAGTTATTTGAACGACTCAAGGGAGGATAACCAGCTTATGGACAACCTGGCCTATTGAAACAAACTACGCAGATTGTGCACCGTGCATCCTAATCAAGACGAGTGCTTCTTCCTTCGCATGTTGTTAATAGATGTGCCTCCTTCCAGCAGTAAAAATTTTTCAACGACGTTACACATGCTACTTCCTGCAGCACATTTCAAACTTTGAATTTATTGGAGAACGACCGACATTGGAATATTTGAATTAATGACGAATGCAATATGTTACATCAAAATCAAATTCGTTCTCTGTTTGCAATCATATTGATCACCTGCTCTCCTTCATCTTTAACAGAGTTATGGGAGGAATATAAATCGCATATGGCTGAAAACATTTTCCATCGAATACGCAGCGAAAATTCAAAATGAACACAGCAGAAATATCTAGCGAAGTGTTGATAATGATTGAAGACTTGTGCTTACAAATCGCGAGCAAAGTTCTCAATCAATTGGGAATGCGATCACTGAATCGATCTGCTGCTGCTTCGTTCGATATAGAATTGCATGGCCAACAAAATTACCACATGACTGATCTTTTTCCATGTGTGCAATCAAATATTCCTGAACTAACGTTTGAGCAAAAAGGCATTTATGATCAAATAATGCAAACTGTCAATAAGGGAGTTGAAATCTTTTTTAGATGCACCAGTAAGAACTGATAAAACGTACTTAATTAGATTGATTCTGGTGTCAATTCGATCCCAAAATGACATAGCCTTAGTTCTTGTACATCCGGAATAGCTGCAACATTGCTAGCAGGTGGAAGAATTGCTCATCTCGTTTTGAAATTGCCACTGAGCATGCAATTCATTGAAATTCTCACATGTAACATTTTTGAAACATCCGCTAAGGGAAAAGTATTGCAAAAATGCAAACTTATTGTTTGGGATGAATGTATAATGACGCACAAAACACTGGTCGAGGCTCTTGATCAATCATTGCAGGATTTGCATGGAAATATCAGATCATTGAAAAACTCATTAATATTGTCTGCGGAAAATTTCAAACAAACATTATCTGTAATTCCTCGATCGACATCAGTGGACGAAATTAATGCTTGCCTGAAATATATGAAGGAGTCTGCGATTTTTTACTATTGAAAGTAAGTTTAGTAATAGCAAACAAAGATGAGAATTACATTAGATATCGTTACATTTATTTATATTCATCTTAAGTGATAAATCATGTGATAAATATTTTACAATGAAGATACTTGATTACCAAAACAATTTTATATTACGAAATCGCTTGTTTCTACCGCGATATTTATATAATACAAAAATATCTTGGTTATTTTAATATAATTATATTATAAAATATTTTAATTATTTTGATAACTAGTGTAAGGATTTTTTTTGGACATTATTAATCAAATCTATTTGATATTTGAAACTGATTATCAACACTACCGATTGGTTGAAGTATGATATACTTATAAAACACTAGTCTATTAAATGGAAGGAGTTTCATGCATCACGATAAGCTTTATATATAATTTTTTATTATTAGTAATTTCCAATATTAATACATTAAAAAAACGAAAATATATTAAAAAAAACATATGCAAAGAAAGCATAAGGAATATTATTTCATAATATTTTCAAACTTTTTTTACGATGAAATAATTCCAATTTAATCGAAATTTTTTGAGAATGACTTTGAACCATGATTTCTAAGCTATGTACAATTTTTACTATTATGAAGAATAATTTAATTTGAAATACCAAGCCATATTTCACACCATTATCTCGATTTCTAAAATACGAGAACAAGGGATAATTTTCTAGCCTGAACAATGAGTAGGCATTTGTGCCTATGTTTAATATTATTTCAATTAAATGTTTTTTCAGATTTTCTGATTGCACTTCGATTTAGGAAACATCATAGCAAAAAAAAAAAAAAAAACAATATTACAATGCCAACCAAATTATCACATTTAAATTAATTGATAATGCGTTCATTGTTGCTAAGAATATGTTCAAAATCATGGTTTAGAATTAGATATCAATGTTTACCGCTGTATGTAACAAAATAATATCTTCGAAACAATTTCAAATTACTACCTGTCATATGTAATAAATACTCTAAGATATCACAAAACTTTTCGTCATGTTTTTCTAAAAAAAAAAGAAGTACACATTTGCATATTATTGAGCATTTTGATCCATTATTTTACCAAAATTAATGGAAACAGAAAAATAAGGATGGAAAAAAGATTCGAAATTAAAAAAGTAGAAAAAATGTGAACGGATATAGGTGAAAAATATGCAAAATGATAATGAAATGGATAACAAATCAAGAAATAATCACTTAAGAACGGCCAAATGTACTTGTCATTAAATGATCCAGTTCACAGCTAATTTTATTTGAAAAAAAAAAGCTTGAATTTGAAAGCATGTGAATGAGAAGGAAATGGAATAATGATTAATCAATCATTATCGTTGGTTTTTTAAAGTCTTCAGCGAGTTTTTTTTTTTCTACTCTTTTAAATACAGATGTATTGATACTTCATTAAATTTCAGCTTACTGTGGAAAATGCTTGATAATATTTAAATGTTTACTTTCTTTAAAAAAAATAACGAAAAACTTTGCCATAATTTGGAGCTAATATACATTATAATTAGATGACATGATCTATTTAAGGTTAAGTTTATTAAAATATCGGAAGTGAAAAGAAGCGAAGATTGAAGGTAGAAAAGATTTCGAAAGGTGTAATTTTTCCAGCTTTGAATAAGAATAGATCAGAATTTTCAATAAATTACGTAATTTAATTTTTAATTCCTCTTTGTTTCTCTTCTTTTTTTATGCAGACAATATATCTGTAAGTTATCTCTACGCATGCTCATATACTTCCCTCAAAAAATTTAGAATTCAAATAAGGTATTCTCATTTCAGTAATATTTGTTCAATGAAACAAAGTAGTGGTTGATAAAATATTAGGATGAAAAGATTATAAAATCTCGATATTATAAATCAACTGATCATAATAATATAACCAACTGTACATCATAGAGTTACAAGAAGATGAAAGACATTTTCATGAATAACTATTCGTTAGCTATCGTTTCCTTAATTTCACATCGTGAAAGCATGTTCTTTGAAGAATATTAAAAATAATAATCATAAATCAATTTCCTCTTCTTGATAAATCGAAAAGATACCCACAAAATATTCATACAATATCAAATGTTAAATAAATATTTCGTATTTAGTGAAATTAAAAGCTTTTTCGTAAATAAAAAAGCAAAAAAGCTGTAGCTGATAACGTATAATTAGAAAAATCATAGATAAAAAAATGGATTAAAAAAATTTTTGAAAAAATGGTTATTTAATTAAAATAAAGTAAATTTGACATTTATTAAAATTAATGGGTGTAAGATTTGACTCTCGGAAATGATTTCAATTTTTTTTTTCATTGTTCTATTTGAAAAAAAGTTAGAATTTCCTTTTGAGTTTGAATAAATTATTACCATAATATATGGCAATGCTTTCCATAATTTGTTTAAGGTGAAAAAACACTTTCGAAAATACGCTAACAATCATCAAATTCTTCTTATTACAGGAAATGCACTGCATGAGAACAAATTTGGTCTCAATAGATGATATTTTTCAGCAATGAGAATCTAAGGAAATTAGCGATGTTTTTTTTTTTTTTTTTTAAAAACGGAATGAGCAATTCTTCCACCTTCTAGCAATGTTGCAGCTATTCCGGATGATACAAGAACTAAAGCTATGTCATTTTGGAATCGAATTGCTGCCATAAACAATCTAATTAGAAACGTTTTATCAGTTCCTCCTGGCGCATCTAAAAAAAAAATTTCTCCAACCTCCTTGACAGTTTGCATTATTTGATCGTAAATGCCTTTTTGCTTAAGCGTTAGCTCAGGAATATTTGATTGCCATATGCGACAAAAGATCACCTGTGTTATATTTTGTTCACAGCATGATTCTACATCGAACGAAACAGCAACGGATCGATTCGGTAGCTGCATTCCCAATTGATTGAGAACTTTGTTCGCGATTTGTAAACAAAAGTTTTCAATCATTATCAACGCTTCGTTATATGCATCCTTATGTAAATTATTTGGTGCCAAAAATACTTGCGCATTTTTTGAGTAAATCATTTGGCGCCGACAAAGTTTATGCATCTTTATGTAACTTATCTGATTTCAGCAAGCTTGTGTATCTCTATGTAAACTATCTGCTACCATAAATCTCTGAAAGTTCTTAAGCACGCCTTATCAATATTAATTCAAAATCTTAGATATCGGAAAGTCCTTATCTATTGCTTTGAAACTTTTATGTAAGGCTGCATTCGAATACACGCATGTTTCTAAGTGTTGAGGAAAAAAATTGATGGTTTGTTATGAAAAGAACTGAAATTACTGAATATAATGAATTGAAATATATTGAATTGAATGACAGAAGAAATGAATAAATTTGGAAAAAATTGAGCCTTACAGCTGACTACACTTCTTGAGAACAAAGAAGTTGTATGTATTGCGGAATCTAACTTTACCAGAGGAATCTTTCATTTTAGATTGTGTCAGTTCTTTTATGCAATTTATATCGGATAACAGGTTGAATTTTTTCGAAATGAACACGTTCCGAAATATATATCCTAGTAATAATGATAGAATATTATGGACGGAGGATCCATATCATCGCAAAGTTTGTTTTAGTTATTCGCCTCTTTATGGAAAATTCCTTCATATATTTTTCTATATATTTGGTTTTCAAAGTCCTTCATGAAATTGCAGTATGCAGAAAAAAATTTTGATTAGATCAAACGAATGAGCGAAGTTTCATATTTGTTGGAAATTTAAATGTAATTTCCAAATTTCCGCCCCAAAAAATGTCACTTAAATTTCGAGAATTCAATTCATGGCATTACCAAATGATTCTTAAAGTCAATTTCTGCTACTCTTTTGCTTTCTGATGGATGGGATTCATTTATTCTTTTTTTTTTTTAATTTCAGTTAGCATACATTATATTTATATATTAGTTCTAGCATGTGGAAAAACGAGCTGATGATAAGATTACCTTATATCCGGTGCAACGTGATGACTTATGCAAATTTTGCTTGATAGCAAACTAGGACATTAGTACAAATATTCAGTGGCATAGACTTGCACTATTTAAACGTTTCACGTGGCGTTGCTGTGATTTATGCATTCGAAGAGGAAATGCAAAACAATTGACCACGTAAGATCAATCAATAATTTGAAGTTCTTTTTAATCCAACCCAATCAGGATACAGAGAACTATCTCATCTTCAACAAATGTGCTAGATAGATCATTTAAGTAAATATCTATTAGGAAGAGTTGTTTTTAAAAATAGATTTTTGAAAGAATATTTCGCAAAATCTGATTGATCACGAAAAATAGTACATCAGATTTATTGTCTACGAAATTTTGATGAAATTAATTTTAAAATTAGTCATTCTTTTTCTTGGAAAAATTCCTGGAACAGTAATTTCAGAAATCTTTTTGGTTCATTATTCACGGTTACATGCAATATGAAAAATTTGCTATCGTCATCTGACCTGTCTGGAGCAATAATTCTTTTATTTGATGATGAATTATATTATTTACAGAAAGCTAATGACCTTAACTGTATAGGAAAAGCATTATCGATGAACAATATCAGGTATTCCTTATTCTATGAATGTTTCATACATACATTTTCTCATGGAAGAAATTCTTTCTTGAAATGCGTAACATTTGTTGAATTGTAATATAAATTATTTAATGAATTCATTGTTTTATGGAACTGTTGCACTGGTTTGTCTTCTTGTTTTGGTAATTTTCCTCAAATTTTACATTCACATGAAATCTTATTTTTTACTTATCTTCCTTAGATAAAAAGTAAGACTGTATGAATGCCATTATCATTAGCTAATGGAATTCCTGAAATCTCTCAATTCTTCTTGCTTCAAATTTCAGATTTGGTTGAAATTGTTAGCATGTTTATACCGATATCGAAAAATTGTAGAAAGATCGTTTGCGAGAGGTAACTGTTCACAAGTTCGTTACTATCCATCTTTCTCATCTGATTCTGAATTTTTGCAGTAATCATATTTGAATAAACCAAAGTAATTTGCATGCTTTAGATTAAAAATTGTTAATCTATAACAGAAATTAATTAAATTTTTTAACATGTCTTTATAATTTAAGCTTATGAGTACAATAAGATTATAAAATTTCCAAATCAACTTTATACCCATAATAACCTTATCTGTAAGTGAAACTTACTCATTTTTATGAATCACTTTGAAATATGTCAGGGACAATTTATTTTCAGTATGGAACATTTCAGTTACAATTTATTTTCAATTTGAAACATTTCAATGAAAATTTATTTTCAATTTGAAACATTTCAGAGACAGTTCTATTTTCAATTATATTTTCGATGTCTTTTTTCATTGATTTTTGTTGTTAATCTGTTAATATTTTGTTATCATTCCATTTTTATCAGTTTTTTCCTTATTGTAAGTTATAATTAATAACTTTCTTTTTATCTAAATTGAATACGCGGAGAAAACATTAATACTTTAGGAATTTATGACAGCTTCCCTATCTTCACTTTATGATCTATTTTATTTTATACTCATTGCTCAGTGTGATATTGTTTATTGGTACTTTATTTCTATGATCTGGTTTTAGTTTATTATCTAATCTACACTCTCTTTCTCGAAATACTAAATATTTCGTTTTCCATAATATAGCTAAAACAGGTTTTTCTTTCCACCTCAAATCCTCAATTTCCAAATAAATAGATAACTTTTGAAAATTGGTCACATCTTTTTTATGTGCGGATTATGCTTGTTAATAGATCTCAGATTTATCTTGTTAATTTCTTTCAAGATCTTATTATAATTAGATGGCAGATAATTTTTTTTGTTGTAAAAGTATCGAAATTTGATGAATAAAATTATAGTCGTTATTTTTTCATTTTTTGTAAAAATATAGAAAATGAAAAGTTGAAAAAATTATAAAAATTGTGTTAGATTGTTAAAGCATTTTCAACGAGTATAATATCGTCATCTTAACTAAACGAATAACTGACTTTAATTTTTGTTATTATTTTGACATCTATTGCTCCTTCTAAAATCTCTGATGAGTTTTTTCGAAATATTACCTTCCAAATTAGAAAAATGGAAAGCAACATATCATAAATAAGTCGTTTATGACTTCTTGAAAATTTTAGATCGTTTACTGAGTAATAAATTTTACTTTGAGTCGCCGAAATTATAACGAATTAGTGAGGCAAAAATAATCCAAAATTTGGCGAAACGAAAACAATACGAATCCAGTCTGATTCTAATGTATCATATTTGTTATATGCATTAAATTGAATATACTTTGAATTATTTTAATTTTTTTCTTTTTTGATTCATAAAATTTGAATGTGCCATAAAAAAGAAGCCAAACATCAACTATTTCTTTTGTTCGATTGTTCGTCAGCGACAAGATCCACTTTTGTCATCGACAAAATTAAAGTGGAAAGTAATTTTATTATATATATTTTCTATAATAATTATAGAATACGAAATTTGAAATTCGTCATGTGCAATTATAAATAAATTCAGTAGAAATTACGAACAAATTGATATCGGATGAAGAAAAAAAAGAAAATGAAGTAATATTAGAGATGAAAATTTCATCGATGTCAATAAGGATGATAAATATTCGAAAGATATGAAAATTTGGTCTTGATTTATGATATAAACTTTTGAAATTTGAGATGTTTCATAAATGCTCAGTTTTTTTGTAATGATCTATTTGTTTTTGAAAAACTTGTAATTATTCATGTTGTTGTGTTGTTGTTGTTGTGTTGTTGTGTGTGTGTGTTAATCCTCCTAGTTTTTCAATTGATGAGAGAGTTGATTTATATAGGAAAGGATTTTACCTGATTTAGTAGCAAAGATAAGAGAGGCAGTTGACTTTTTGCTTTACTGTGCAATGATAGCAAGAAATTAAATTGAATAACTGGAAAAAGTTGACAAGTTTAGCAGGTGTAGATAATTTCATTTTTTTTGAAGGCAAAGGAGTTTTCTTATGTACATCATCTAGAGTTTCCTACCTTCCATCTTTGTTGGCCAAGTCTTGGCTGCATTTGCATCGGGTAATGTGATGTTGGCAAAGCCAGCGAAGCAAACATCAATTATTGCCTAAGAAGCTATCAGAATACTGCATGAAGTTGAGATACCTAAAATGTACTGCATCTTATTCCAGGAGACGGTCAGTATTTAAGTAAAACATTTGTACCAGATAAGAGAATCCCCGCTGTAGCTTTTACTTGTTCAATAAAAACTGCTCCGATGATTAACAGAATGCTTGCTAGCAAAGACGGATAGTTTGAACAAAATGCCTTCTTGAATTAGAGATTATGAAAATCGTGAATTTTTGAAATTGTTTTATCGAAGTTGTTTTTATGGAATTTTTGAAAATGGATTTTATGGGAGTTTTTTTCATCGAAATTTTTAAAATTGTTTTCTATGGAATTATTTTCTTATCAGTTTGGAATTATTTTGTTTGTATTGCGATCTTTTCATAAATTGGCGAAATGAAAAAATTTGGTCAATCGATGATCGTTCATAAACAGAATCTAAGTATGTATCATTCAAAGGAAACATTAATGAGTCCATTTTTTCTTTTTTTTTTTTTTTTGAAATATTTCTCAATTTTCCTTTTTTTTTTTTTTTTTTTTTAAAAATTCCTTTTTGTTTCATTTGGAAACATTTTTTGTGGAACAGAAAGGAAAAAATTTTAATTATAAAACAGAAAACGAAAATTTTAAAATTTGAGATGACCAAATTTTTTCTTGTCGAAAATTGCATTAAAAAGCATTTTATCTTAAGAAAGTATATTGATACTAATACGAATTTTAAAGCGATTTAAATGTTGCCGGACTTCAGGATCCTTTTATTTTATTATCTAATAGATGTTACGGAGATTGTTTTATCGTTTTATTATGTAATAGATGTCTAATAAATTCTCAATTTTCTTTTTTTTTTTTTTTTCCAAATATTCTGTTCTTAATTGCTTTGGAATTGTATTTAATTTATTTAATTTGGAGTGAAATGAATAGAATTACCAAAGAATTAAATTTTTTTTAGTTTTATTTTAACTGCAATTTTCTTTTAACCTCATCATCTTTTCTCTCTTGAACTTATATCTAATTCTAAAACATTAAAAAAAAATTTCAAAAACAAAAAGTCTTGCAAGAATATTTTGCTTAAATTGTTCGAATTATCTTTTGAATTGCTCATTTATATTCCATATTATCATCGATTAAATTCATTATCCTTTTGAAAGATTTAATTTGTGATCTTCTTCATCTGTTGATCTCGTTGGATACAACGAATCGGGGGAGAATAAAAAATTCTTCCGACCTCTTTCTCAATCGAGGCATAGACAGTTCTTTGTTAAATTAGTTTTAATTGTTGTTCATACTATTGTTAATAATTATATTAAGGTTTGATAATGGTAAAATGAGAACAGTGATAATAAAGAAAATTTCGCTGATGCAAAAATAGATTTTGTCGAAGTAATTAATTGATTGACAAGAACTAAAAATTATTTTTTTAAATTCTTTAAATATGTAGAATTCAAATCATATCTTTTAAAAAAAAAAAAAGCTCGTATAATTTCCTTACTCAATAGGGTTTTATAAAATAATTTATTGACTTCGATTTAATTCTCACGTTTTGGCAATTTCATCTCCTAATCTCCTAGACTTGTGCAACATTATGATTAACTTAATTATTATTATTATTATTGTTATCACATCAAATTTTTTTGAAATATCAAAGGAATACTTAGTTTCATTCTACATTCGGTACCCTAAAAAAATTAAAATTCAAACAGTATTTGAATTCACTATTGAGATGAAAATAGGATGGATATTAGCTCCTAGAGAGTACGATAGATGAAGACAAACATGCCAAAAATTGGTCCTTACTCGATTGAGGCTTTAACAATGTATCTATTTTCAAAAAAATGCTCATGTGTATAGCGAAAGAAATATTCGAACGAAATGCTGAAATGCGAATATATATATTGTTTTTGCGCTTGATGTCGTAAAATGATAAACAATATGACTATTTACAATTTAAAATGAAAAGCGGTGAATCCAAAAATTCCTTTCATATTGAATTTTAGATGTAAAAGAAAGATTGATAAAAGGATAAGGTAGGCTTTGTAATTAAATGAAAATTATAAGTAATCAAATTTGTTAAATAATGATAAATAATTAATTGACCTAAGCTAGATATATTTTTTATATTGTTAATTGTTAAATGATGATGAAAAAGGCAAAAATACTTTTCAATAACTTTTTTTTTTTTTTAATATTTGAATTCAATAGCTCATTTTTCGGTCATTGCATTTCTCCCATCATTTAAAGATTGAAAAAATAGCTCAAACAACACATCAAGCAATAATTATGCATAGTTAAACATAAACAGTTTTAAAAGACTGAACAATGACATTTTCATTCATGACAATGATCATTTTTATGATCACATTTTATTTCTTTTGTGAGAAAAAAATTACTTTCATTAAATTAAAATTTTAAAAGATTAAAATTCATTGGGAGTTTGCTGCCACAATGATTTGTCATTTCTTATTATAAACAATGATCATTTTTATGATCACATTTTATTTCTTTTGTGAGAAAAAAATTACTTTCATTAAATTAAAATTTTAAAAGATTAAAATTCATTGGGAGTTTGCTGCCACAATGATTTGTCATTTCTTATTATAAACGATGATCATTTTTATGAACACATTTTATTTCTTTAGCGAAAAAAAAAATTACTTTCATTAAATTAAAATTTTAAAAGATTAAAATTCATTGGGAGTTTGCTGCCGCAATGATTTGTCATTTCTTATTATAAACAATGATCATTTTTATGATCACATTTTATTTCTTTTGTGAGAAAAAAATTACTTTCATTAAATTAAAGTTTTAAAAGATTAAAATTCATTGGGAGTTTGCTGCCGCAATGATTTGTCATTTCTTATTATGAACAATGATAATGTAATTTTTCGAAAGAAATCCTTTTCTTTTTACCAAAAAACTTTTTATTTTGCATTGGAAAAAAATCACATTGGAGTTTATAAAAATTTAATTGAAATTAAAAGTAGCAAAAATTTTAAAATAAGTGTTTCAAAATATCGTCAAGATAGGTATTTTAAAATTGATAGCTTAAATTTAGTATCAATTATAATCTCATCTATAATGAATGATTGATACATTAAGTAGTAATGTTATTGGAAGAGTAAAAAAGTAAAATGATAGGTAATTAAAATGGGATAAATCCCAATAATAACTGTACCATTATTTACTGAATTACCGGATAATCCCAACATCTACATAATAACTTCATAAAGCTTCAATTTGGCCATTTCCGCATTTATTTCACTGTTTCTGATTTCGGAAAATACCACTTCTCAGTCTCTATTCGTATTTTCTAATGTAATAGCTATTTTACGTTACGATAATCATTTTACTATTCATCTGAAATTGAAATGACCTAATTTCAATCCCTGAAAATATATCATCCGTTATGTTCCCAATCTGCAATATCATTAGACATTAATTTCTAATTCATCTAGCTGAACGATGCTAAAATCATAAAATTCTTTATTTATCTAAAAAATAATAATATTGATTGATCGACCCGAATCGTCAATAAGTAATGGTTTTTGGAATTGAATTCAACAGTGATGAATTTCTTTTTTGAAAAAATTATTCTCTACTGCGGTTTTGTTAATAATTATTCGTCTGATTAACCACACATCATTCATGCCAAAAAGTCAACAAAACTCATATTTCTTATTGATTGGGTGTGTTTTTCAAACATTCTCGAACAATGACATTCTCCCGAAATGTCACCCAAAAAACTGACATCATCTGCATGAAGTTCTTCGACACTTTCGCAATTTTTGTCCAAAAAATCGAAATATGAGAAATTCTCGATCATTTTCTCTAATTTATTGTCTTCAGAAATAGTTATGATTACCAAATTTATAATACATTACTGCCATGTCCCTTCAGAAATTGATGCAGATAATTAGTATCCTCTCATTAATTAATCTATTTAGAAACTAGCATTAATTGAAAATCGCACAAGTTTATGATCTATATTAATCTGACAATTGATTATTTCATTCATTATATCTTTTAATATGAATGAAGCAAGTAATAAAGCAAGTATATTTTGTTATATACATTGTTGTTCAATGAATATTTTAACAATTAAGATTAATTTTGTTAGTGTACAATAATAGAATAGTATTTGGATAAGAGAATCAGCAGATTTATTCAATCAGTATTAATTTTGCGCAACCAAATATTATGTGTTAATCATGCATCATGCATTTTGCATGCATTATGCATGTTGGACATTATTTTCGCATATCATCAACTTCTTTACCTTTAATAACCAGAAAGATATCATCAAAAGTTCCTTTCTTCGTAAATCGCCAACCAGTTCTTTATATTTCGTTCTTGCATAATTATCTCAGGAACATCTTTTGTCAACCATTAATTGTGCATGTATTTATGCTTTATTCATTTAATTGGCAAATCATTTATTAAAATTTCCGGGCAGACTTTCACGATTTGAATTGTAAATAAAAATCGCAATGCTTAAATTTTTGAAAAATTATCGAATCCTTTAAAATTGAAGTAAGAAATTGCATATTAACTTGTTTAAGAATGTTTCAGCATTAATCGGATTATTTATGGGTAGAAAAAGAGCTTGTTTTTAAAATCTGCTAAATATGATGAATTCTGCTGATTTAAAAATGGCAAAATAAATATGTCCAATGTTTTAATTGAAATTTTGGCAAGGTAAGCCGAAAAGTGAGGAAATTTACATAAATGACGAAGGAAAAAAAATGGAAAAAATAATTTTATAGTTCATGCGAATTCTCTCGCAATATGGAAAGAGGGAAAAATTATGTTAAATGTTTATTAATTAGCAAGAAAGCTAAAATTACCTGAAAATTTTTGGTTCAGAGCGAAGAAATAAAAAAAATCAAAACTTTGGAAATGCTCGCCTATATATAAGAAGAGCTTTTTTCAGTGATTATTGCATAATTGTTTCATTAGATTCCAAAAATGATCATTTTGTAAAAATTACAGAATAATGGTATTTTCTTAGTGAATGTAATAGAGTTGGAAAATTCATGAAAAATGCGGTACCGGAACATTTTTTTAGAGATTCGGATAACAGGGAACAATAAATACATTGATTCTGGATAAAAGATCACATTCGAGAATGAAAAAGAAGATTGAGAATGTAAAATTAGGTTAATTTGGAGAGTGTTTTCAATCGCAAGATGTCCATATAGGATGGTTGAAATATATTTTAGTGTTTGTCGTTAATTTGAAATTATCTTCAGTTTAAAAGAAAAGTAGGATTCAATTTTTTCATACTTTTTTCTTAAATGACAGTAAATTCTGCATTTTATCTATTTTTGATTGAAATTTTTTCTTGATACAATATTGTTTACCACTCCAAGAAGTTTTTGAAGAGAAGTCCAAGTTGCTTTTCCAAAGATTAGGATTGAATGTGAGCCTGATTACAGATTAAATGAGGACTGAATTAGAATCGTACAAAGGTCTAAAAATGACAAACAAATCAATTAGCAAGTTAATTAACTAGGTTAGGATATAGACTTGAAAACGACAAAATTAACTAATTAACAAGTTGATTAATCAGGGTTGAATATAAGCCTAAAAATGATAGAAAGTCAGTAAACAAGTTAATTAACCAGGATCGGATATAGGCCTAAAAACAATAAACAAGTTGATTAACGAGTTAATTAATCAAGATTAGATATGGGCGTAAAAATGACAAAAGAGTTATTTAATTATAATATCATTGTTGTGCTTTCAAGATATAGTTGGTAAGGTCTAATTTCATTAATAATATTTTCAAGTAAAAGATGAGAAACATGAAGTAATTTTCATATTTTTTATTTATTTTTTTACCGAGATTCTTTAAATTTTCTTTTCAGTTTTTTAACTTCTGATAAGAATATTGATTTATAAATTACTATCAATTTCCAGCGTTAAAAGTTTCTTGTCTCATTTACCATCCATTTCTTTTGAATCAATCTATGTAACTGTAATTGTCTTTTTTCAATTTTCAAAAATTTTAGAATATATTTTTGAATTTTTAGCTTTATTTTGATAAAAATTCATTCGTTACTTCATTTCATTCATCCATTCCTATTACGATAGATCTTAAAGGCTTCCGATATATGATAAGAGAGTTCCAATTTTTACGTCACAAAATGAAAAATAAGAAATATTGAACGTCTAATTAATGGCAATGATTTCTTACCAATTTATTCCTAATATGCCTATTAATCATACAATCGATATTTTCCTTTTCTTGATACAATAATTTCGGAATTCTATCCTTTTGAGAATTATTCTCACTAACATGAAATGATACAACGTTAGAAGGAACAGTTCTCAGAATCCTTCTCGAAAGGATAGAATTTCAGAATTATTACGTCGAAAAACGAAATATAGTGATTTTTTAAGATAAAATTTTTTGAATTTTTTAAGGTTAGATTTTTAATTTTATTAGATCAGATGTTAATCATCCGGATTAATGGAATATTAAAAATAGAATCGTAATATTTTATATGTTATGTGATCAATTTGAAGATTAATGTGGAATGTATTATACACGATGTAATGAGTATATATTATTAATGAGATAATAAGAGCATTTTGTGTGAAATAAATTGGATGAGAATTTTGAATTCGCAACAACTGATCGTATCAGTAATGTGGTTAAAATGCAGGTGCGAAAGGAGAATTTTGAAAACGATAAAATCGAAGGAGATGATTGCATGATACGGTGCCGCAGCGAATGTTGGCTACTACCTTTCTGACATTTATACAAATTGTACCTGCCAACCTCTCAGTTTGCCCTTTTTTTTTTTTTTTTTTAATATTTTTGGTTTTCAATGTTTTCATTATTTTATAAAGATTGTTTTGATAATGATAAGTAAAAGTAAGGATGAATAGCATGTAAATTAGAATTAATGTAGGAAAAGATAGATCACATTAAAGGACATATTCTATCGCTCTTCTATGACATCAAAAATTTACCATACCGGGTGCCAGAACGACATTGATTATCAGTAATTTATCCCAAGTTATAAAAAGTTGGTCGTCTCATTTTCTTCTTATTTTTTTTGAAACCCGAACGAAATTTTCAAAAATTTGGTATTCCGGAATTGATACTTATAAAAAAAATATGATTATATATCGAGATTACATTAAAGTTGATTTTGTAAAAGTTAAAAAAATGTTCGTTCCAATTTTATTCCATCTTTTCATACGATCAAAATATTCATTGTGACCGATATATTCCATGATCAAAGTCTCTGATAAACTAATTACTTGTTTTATCTTCATTTACCAACAATTTTCTTTCTTAAATATTATTGATATTATGCCAGAATAGTTTAAAACTAATTAAATTTTGAAGTTCATTTATTTATAAAATATTGCAATTTTCAAATTTCAAATTATCCTGTTTGCCTGATTTCAAATATATTGATATTTAATTAATCTTTGCTGTTTAGCTTTTAAAATTTTTGTTTTTCAACTTGACAATTTACAGATCTTTGAAATTTTCATCCTCCAAAGTTGATGGATTGAAAAAATATTAGAAAATTTTAGTGACACCTATGTGCTATAAACATGTGTGGCACAGTAATAAATGTTGCATTCAATAATGTTAGTTTGTTTGAATTTCTCGTTGAATAATACCATTTTACTATTAATGCTCCAATTTTTCAAATATTTGCAAACGAAGTTGTGGTGATCGTTTGAAGAAATGGATAAATGATGATTATTGGAGGTGAAATGCAATGAACCGAAAAAAAGATCTGATAAACAACTTACCGACAGGTTTCCATTAATGGTTTCTTATTTTTGACGATTGTTTAAATCAATTCAATTTCCTCGTTTCCAATTTTTTATAGCAATCAAATTAGTTTCAATATCGAGAAATCTCTGTCAGAATCATTTGCATATATATTTAAAGTAACGTTCACGAAAGTGGAAAAGAAGCGAAGAGCAATAATCAACTGATTAGATCATTTCTATCATCCATTTCAGTGTATTCAGCATTTTAGCAAATGATTAATTGATAAAACAAAAAGTTATGAAATTCTTTTTCAGCAAATGTTATTAATTGTAATTTCTTCTCGATAAAAAGAGAAATTTGACAAAATTTCTTGTTCTTTTGTTGAAATTTTATGTTTTAACTTAAGTTTGGATTTATTCTTTTCAATTTTTCTATAATTTCCTATCAAAATTTAAAATGACTGCTTATCTCAGAAATGGGAGAAAATCAAAACATATTCGGATCTTTCGAAAGATGCCCATCTGTTATATATTTTACGTTATTTTTTTTTAAATTGCTTTCGATATTTGATTAATTCAGGAAAGAATATGATGAACAAGTAGGTCAGATAATATTTTTCTGGATTTATTAGATATTTAAAATTGAATATTCAGTGTATGTTTCGTTGTTGACGCAATTATACCGCACATGGCCTATTATCAACTTCTATGGAATTTGTAAAATATAAGTCAAGTTAAATGAAATTAACCGATCATGCTAAATTCTGATGATAACTAATTGTCATTCAAGATTCTGCTAAATCATTCTATCTTAATATCATAATGAAATATTCAAGTTTATGGTGTTTTTGGTGCAATAATTATGATATAGTACTGGTAAGTTATGTTGATTTAAAGTTAACGAAAATATGAAATAATTGAAGATTTTTTCATACTACTGTAATTATAAACTTTCGAAGAGCAGGTACCTGAATTACTAATTGATGAATTTTATTAGTCACCAATTAAGATGACCATCATGACCATTTTTCCCATCACATATTCATTCGGGTATGCTTTAAATGGAATTGAAAACGAAGTTATAGGGAATATAAACTATGTTGAGGTAGTAAAATTTTGATTATTAGAGAATATATAAAATGAAACGTCGAAAATTTATTGTTGCCGATTTAAATCGATCAAATATGCCAATTGTGAGTCGGCAATGTGTCATTTCTTTTATTCTTACTATTAAAGGCCAAAATTTAATGGTATCTTAGTTGTTAAGACTTCAACTATCGCTTTACTAACTACTGCTACTGTTGTAACTAGGTAACATGATGATAATTAGGTCTGATTTGAACACGAATTTTGATTTCTTCCCTTTTTATTTTGCATAAATTTTTTAAGCAGTGTAAGGGACATTTGCCATTGGAAAATCATCATTATAATAATTAGTATACCATATTGTTTTAAAAAAAATTAGAAGCAAAGGTTCTTAATAAAGTCGTTGAAGTTAATATTTTCTGGCCTAACTAAAATCTCAAAAAACAGCAAAATGCAATAAACTTTTTTTTTCTGTGTTATGAAATCAAGGATATTAACAATTCACAGGCCGTTTATCCATTTTGAACAGATTTCAAATTTTTCGGAAAATGAAGCGATAATATCACATGTTTTTGATATTTTTCTTTTTTTTTTTATGATATCTAATGATATCTGTTCTTGATATTTAATAATCTTTTTGGAGAATTAATTTATCAGAGTTCCTATCGACTAATTTTCGGCTTTTCAATTTGAATCAAATTAACATTCAATTAAAATTTCGGAAGTTATGTTAAAATTAGCACTTTTAATTTATTTATATTTATGAATGATACGCTTGCTCGTATATTTATTCGTATCAAAATGATATGTTATTTATGTGTGAATGGGTGATAGATTTGAAATATTTCAATACAGCTAATTTAAGTTTACTTTGCTCTTTCTTTAACTTGCATTTAACAAAGATTATCAAAAATTATGAGGAAAAATCTTGCACTCTTCCAGCCAATCCTTCATCAAGCATAACTTTCTTTCCATTCGCATTTTATTCTAAAAAAAGAAAATCATTATCAATGATTTAAAAAGAAATATTTACCAAATATCATCAATGATTCACTGCGAATCATTTAAGTAATCCTTATCAGTGATTCAAAAAAAAAAAAAATTCACCAATTATCACAAATGATTCACTAAAAACTGGTAAAACAACACTGGCAATGAAGTGTAGTCATACTGCCAAAGAGTATGCATTAAATAAATTTCATTAAAACTTGTTTCTTTATTATTGAATGCGGCAATCGATTTACTATATGTGTCAATTGGAATAAATGAAATTTTGACATAATTGATAGCAAATTTTCGATATAATTGGCAAGAATGATATTATAAATGCTGAGAAATTATTATTTATAATGATAATAGTGATAGAGTATGATTTGGTGATTATTGTCATAATACTATTTATTTTTAACATTAAGAAAAAATGTAGTTTTTAAAAAAACTACATTTTTACTCCAATAAAGATCATTTAATTTAAATCCGACTTGTTTACTGATAAGAATTGAAACCGCTGAATTTCTTGAATCTATGATCAGGACTGACATCTTATAAATCAACTTGATTTTACAAAGGTAATAGTCTGAGCATTAAAAATATTTAAAGCCATAAAGTTGCAAAGCGTTCAAAATGTTTAAAATGAATCATAGTGAAATGTTCAGTAGTTATATGTTAGTGAAACTAATAATTTCTAATTAATTTCATTATTATTACTGATGAAATCTAGAGTTATTTCGAAAATTTCGTCATCTACCAAAAAATTAATTCACAGAAATGTAGCAAATTTTCATGTCTCATGTTCGTGTCATGAAATCATCAAATATTCTCAATAAAATAGTTCAAAAATAGATGATAAATAATATCTACGTATATGTACCACCCCATATGAATAAGAAAATTGTTGCATACCAAATTTAATCATTGATAGCTTAGCAGTCAATCAAACATTTAAGATTTATTATTACTCTTATTATTTCAAGCAATCATTAATTATAGTTTTAGCTGATAGATTATTAGTAGATTGTTTATAAACGTATATAAAAAAAATAAAAAGCTGAGGTGTCAAAGATAATTTCATGCATTTTTGTTTTCAAATTTCTTAAGTTTAAAATTTGCAATTTACTTGTTTTTATCAAAAATTGTTATTTTGAAAATGAAATTTAATTAAGAAGTATTCTACCATGAACGTAAATTTTGGATAAATTAACGAAGTTTATTCTGATGGAAGGAAAATTAGAGAAACCAACTTTGGCAATAATTAGTGTTATGAGGCGTATTTACCAAACAAGAAAAGATCGGATTGAAAATCAGTTGCAAAGCATACGGTGTTATTTACATTTAACTTCATTTTTTTTCCTCAAATATATTATAACAAATTTTATTATTTACGGTTGATTACGCTTTCCGTTTTTTTCATCACTTTTCTTACCATTCGTTTTGTTCGTGATAATTATCTTTCTCTAATTTATTTGATAAAATTTCAAAATTAGTACATCAAAATTTGATATAAATTTCAAGATTATTCTATTTGCCAAATTTTTATCGAAAGATATTTATTTTTCACATAGATAATTCATCTTTTCACTGCATGTCATTGCTTTCTTCTTTCACTTGTTTTAACTTCTCAAAAATTTTGCTCCATACGATGAATAAGAATTAGTCAAATTATTTAAAATTCAAAAATATTCTTAAAAAGAATAAAATTAAAGTAAAATATCAACTGTTGGTAAAGTAAAAGAGACGAATTCGCAAATGAATAGAGGGAAATAACGAACATGAAGAAATGTGTATAAAATGGTGATAACTTCTTTGTTGGATGCAATTTTCTAATAATTTTTTACTTCACATAAATGTGTCACAATTGATTGAATTGTTTCGACAAAAGATTTCATTATTCAGATAAAACTGATGAATGACAGCGATAATGATGAAAATGATTTATAGCAGCAGGAATCATTTAGGAAATGATTAAAAATGAGAGAAAAAAGCAAAGGAATACATCTATTATTACTATTAACAAGTACCATGACGTCATGGTACCTTCTGCCTAGTACCTCAAATACTACAAATTCAGTTTTTTGAATTTTTATTATATCGATTTTTATTCTAAAATTGGAACTTTGGAAGTATTCCTTATTGAGAATTGAATAGAAGAAGTCCAACCTAGAAAATCATGAGATAATGCACAGTACATAACAGGTTTCTTTTCTCTTTTATTTCTTATCCTTTTATCGACTTGACACGCTGTGATATTTCATATTAACATGTCAATAATTTTAAAAGATAGCGAATAATGATGACATTTACAATTATTTTTCATCCATCCTTATCAATATTATCAGTCACATTTACTTTAATCACTACTGCAGAGATTAACTCTAAAAAAAGCATATAATTGGTAAAAAGTTTTGTGGAATTTCGTTGTTCCAAATAATAGTTGAAAACTTTTGATTCGACCTTTGCTTAACAAAACCCTCGATGTATAATCCTTTCTGATATTTCTCCTATAAGATTTAATTGAGTATTGCTTGACAGAACAACTCAAATTGATTACATAAATTTTAAAAGAATTTTTATCCACTGATTTATTTATTTATTTCGTAATAAATAAATATTATTATTATATATGATTGCTGGAAGTGATGATTGTTTTTTTACTTACAAAGCGACTGCAATCATTAAAAACTAGTTTATTTGTTTATTAACTTTTTTTTTTTCTCGCTTAAATGTGGATAGTTTCACAAGTTTTTACCGCTAATAATTATATTGCAGTAAATGAGTCAAAATATTGTTGTTAGCCCAAAAAAAAAAGAAGTTCCCACCCATTAAAAAATCTTCTAATCTTATCAATTTTTCCCAAAATCTTTTTTTTCAATGTTTCAAGAGAAGATAGAAGAAAAAAACGAAAAAATAAATATAATTTCAGCAATATTTCCATTGATGAAAAAGATCACAATCTTCGTTTGTTTCATTGAGACATTAAAATTATGTCAAAATGATTCGTGTATTCTCTCTCAAGCAAATTGATTATCGCAATGTTTTTGATATTTTCTTTTACGGTTAGTTTAATCAAATTTTTTTCAATAAATTTTAATTTGGTCAATTTGTGTTCTATTTCTACCAAGTATTTAAGTAGCAGTAGAAGTTTTGTGATTACTTTATCACACGATTTCATCTCTGCAATTTGTATATTTTTCAGCATATCATATTTTGAAATTCTGATCACTTTATTTAATTCCGAAGATTTTCTTTTTTTAAATTTAAACCTTAAATTGAATTTTGTTTTCCAAGACGATTAAAATTCAATGCATTTCCATGAAATCATTTAACCTTACTTGGTTGTAGTAAGTGTTGGTAATCATACTTTCTGATGCATTCTGAATAATACCGATTAAATTTGGATGTTTAATTCATCAAAAATTGAAATACATCTAACTTGATTAATAACTGTCGTTAACAAAAATTGCGCCTAAATTTTGCTTAAATACTATTTAAGAAAAAACTCAAAAAAGTTATTCAAGTTTTTAAACGGCACACTCTAAAAATGTATCTTAAAGAAATTCTCATTGAATGATCAGATATATTTTGAATGAAAATGATTTTTAAAATTGATCCTCTTTTTCTTATTAATTTTACAGTTGCTGAAAATTGAAGTTTGTCTTTCATTTAAAACTTTTTGCCACTTTAACATCTCACAATTCTTTGTTCCAATTGTAAGAGAAAAAAGTGATATTATCTAAAGATCCTATTAAATTTATGTCAGTCAAAATTAAAAAAAAAGACATAGCTAAACAAAAAGACTAGAATTTCTCCTGCTCTCGTCAAAAAGAATTTATTTTTCTGATCATATGGGGTTGCCTTCGAAAAATGATCGACAAAGAAAAATCAAGTTTGATTTGTCTAATTTTTGTTCATTTTCGGTTATCTTTCAAAAAATTTGATGATGACATTTCACATGATCAAATAATAGAAATTATGGGCAGATAGCTTCATTAGACTGAAATCAATTTTAGTAAAATCAATAGCCGGTTTTACCGAATTTGATTGATATCTTGTGTAAAAAAAAAAGAACATTATGCTCCGTTAATTAATTATAATGGTCTCATTCTAAAAAAAAATATTTTTTATCACATTAATGCATTTTCAAGAATTCAATTATTCCAGTTGAAATTTAGTATTACTAAAATATTTGAAATCAAAATTTGCAAGTGCTTCCATTTTGATTAGAATTCTATAATATCAAAAAGAAAAAATAATAAAAGATCTCTGAAAAGAGATAAAAGGAATGATATAACCTTGAATTACAAGTGTCTCAAAAAAATTCTTTAGACTTCAAAAATTTTTTCAATCTCTTTGTAATATGCCATTTTCGTTCTATTTAACTCTATTCGGCAATTTATTTTATGAACCATTTAGTAGTAGATGGATTAGAAAGGTTTCCTGAAATATTTAAAATATGATTTTAACTATTGAGGAATGAGGAATGCAATTTTGAAAACTTTTACAAATAAAGGTTGAATTATTAAATTTTATTATCCGTAAATATCATTTCATAAGGATTTTTAGTGAGTTTTTCAGAATCTTCAAAAACATCTAATATTAATACAATCTATTGAATGATTTCCATTAACTAAATTTTAAATTTTCAATAGCATTGTCTGAGCTTTTGAAATCTTCATTATTTTATCAATATCTCAAAATCCTTGCCATTGTTTATTTATTTCGATAATCTCTCCTCTATTGAAAAATAACTAAGTGATCATTTGGTAAGTGCCAATAACAAATTGATTTTTTTTCTTTCTTTTTTCTTTTGAGAATCATTTTAAAGGAACGAAATGATAGTATCAAATGGAAGGTTTTTTTTATAAAAAAAATTTTTAAAAAATAGATTGTAATGAAGATGTCCTTTACCTTAATCATTCATTTGTTGATTGAACATAAATTTGTCCTAAATGTAATTCGTCCACTTCTACAATTTCAATGTAATACATTCGTATCGTACTTTCTTTTCTTATTCTTTATTTTTATAGATATATTAGCTAAGAATAGAATCGTTGTCTTATGATTGAAAATACTTCACGGACTATTAATAATGAAAAAAGATTGCTAATTCTGTTACTTCCTCTTCTAATAGGTCAGCTCCAAGATTAAATTAAATTTGTATATATATGTAAGCAAATGTTCGTTCTTTAAATTAAAAAATGATAATAAATTGTAAAATTAAATGATAGAATGGTGAAAATATTGTGAAATTGCAATAATAATCCTTTTTATGTAATTTAAAATCTTATACTAAGAAAGGTTGCTTTGTAATTTCTATTATTAATTCAAAACAAGAATTTAATATTGTAGCTTATTTCATGCAGAAAATGTTTAAATGATATGTATTGTTAATATTGCTTATCGGAAAATGAACGAGAAAAACCTTCAAGATAGTCGATTGGATCAAGTATTAGTCATTCATAAAATTTCCAGCAAGATAAGTAAAAACATTATTCTCGTCAAATATCTATTCGCATTTCATTGTCTGGTCGTTCCACTTATTCGATGCAATCATAGAAATTTCGCAAATATCTCTCAAATCCTAATGTATGCATGAAGAAAGAAGGTGGAAATAACAAGGGAGAAGAGTAAATGATAATGAATAATAGTGATAATGATATAACCGGCTTTTTAAATTGGTAAATGATTTTCTTTATCTATAATAAATCCTTTGCAAATCTTCATCATAAAATTTCTTCCATATTTTGATTCCTCGAGAGATTTGCAATCTTAAATTCTTGTTACCATAACTTAAAATTTTCATTACTTTTATTCATTCATGCTCAACTTATTAGAAATAAAATGAGAATAATTAATAGCAAATTTTATATATTCCATAACAATCTGAAATATTGTAAATTTGGATTCGTATAGTTGGGAATTTTTTTTCTTTTTTATTTTTGTATTTTGTTGACAATTTTCCTCTTAAATTTAAACTAAATTATTAAATTTCATTGCTTCGGTTATTGAGCAAATCGATAATTCGATTGCTCTTTCTTCGTTTGTAACAAGTTTTATTATCATGACATCATGGAAAATTTTCAACTCATTTCATTAACTTACTCTATTCATTCTCTTCATACAGTATTGTTTATTCCTAGTTCAATCATTTCTTCCAAATTTCTGTTTTTTTTTTCTCTTACCTTTCATTAATTTACGTAACAGATCACATGATGGATAATAGAAGTAAACATTTCCGTAAAATTATCATCAACTTGATTGCCGCTATCAACACTGCACCATTACTAGATCAACAGCACCCATATCACAAACCACAGCGAAGATATTATCAACTAGTTTCGCACAATGCCATCATCAACTATGCACACATTTCTTGCAAAAAGTTAGAAGTGGTGGGATTCCTCGAATTGAAGAACGAAAGGCAACAAAAGGGAATTTCTTTCTCTTCTAAAATATTTGAATTTTCGTCTCATTTTCACATTACATCTTTACTCCTGTCTTTGATATATTTTGCATCTTCATCTTCTCTCTTTTCCGGAATACTTCAATTTTCCTCTCTTTTTTCGGATCCGATGTAAACATATCCATATCTAAGTCTTTTACAACCTTACACAAATGTGTTTATCTTTTAGTTTTTGTTTGTCTCCTAAAAAAGTTTCTGAAAAAATATGTGAGATGCCATTTTCACTCTTCAGTTGTTTAATTTCATTTGACTAACTATTCTTGTCATTGTTACCGCATGATCATTTGTAGCATTTTCAATGACACTGCAAATGTCTCACTGAGAAACGGATTCCTTAAACATAGATCCGGAATCCCTGTCTGGACTATTCCTCTGTCCGGAATGCTTATATCATGCCTTTACTTCCCTTGATTTCTCTCATATTCTTATATCATTATAAATAATAGTTGATACTTATGACTTTCATTATAAAATATATCTACCATCATGCTACTACCGTAATTATCCAAAGATTCAACTGTTTGCGCAAACTATTCAATACAATTCATAATATTGTTGTAAGACAACGTCCGTTTCTTTTTTTTTCTCATTCCAGTTTGGCTTGCCACAAAATCAGAAAAGAATTATATTTTTGCATGCTTCATAGAAAAATACAAACACTAACTCCCAATTCAAGAATATTCTTTGACTTTTGCCTTTTTCCTTTTGTTTTCATTCTTTTCATCATGATTTTTCTTAGCAAGTTTTTTCCACATAAATCGTTAATATGAGAAAATACGCTTGAAATATGCATATTTGAAAAAAAAAGAAGAAAAAACAACTTTGCAATTTAACTTTGTTAAATGTTATCATGTATCTTTCAATTAACACTTGGCTTTACATCAAATTTTGAAAAACTATTATTATTATTATTACTATTATTATTATTATAATTATTATTATTATTATTATTATTATTATTATTATTATTATTATTATTATTAATATTATTATTATCAACACCATTATTGTTTATTATTTCTCAACTAGAGGAAGTATTCATCGTTTATCACATGCAGATAATATAAATCAAAAATAATGAGACTGTTGATAGTGCGAAATAATAAGTGGAATGATATCACACAACTCGTTTTACCATTTCTGTTACATCATTAGAGATTTTTTTTTTCACCATCATTTCATTAACTTAATGCTCAAAATTCAATATTACATGACAATTACTACAACCATTGCTATTGTATATGATTCATGTTATCAGAGTTTCATTTATCAAAATAATCATGACTATAATAAAATATGGCATGATTTCATCATTCAGGTTAATATGACGATAAGAGAGAGGTAAAATTTTCTAATCAGAAAAAAATAAAACAAAAACGAGAAAACAGAATAAATTGTTTGTTGCTATTCGGCGTCATTTTCATATCCTGTCGTCAGATATTTTGATGAAAATTTTTAATTTCTCATCCACCTCCCCTCTCCTCCCCAATCTTACAGTTTTAAGAAACACTTAAAATTTAGTGCGGCAATCCTCTCTTCTTTCCTTATTTGCATCTTCATCGTATCATTTTTATCATTTCTGTTGTCATTCTATACCATAAACAGATAAACTCATGGAGTCACATGAAATCATCGTAACAGAATTTATTTTGAACAAAAAGTTTTCATTTTGACTTTTTCATTCTTTATTTTGACGTTTTTATTATAATGAGAATGATTTTGAAAAAAAAATTTTTTTTATTGGCACATACTTTTTTAGCCACACTTTTCATTTACTTTTTTTGAATATTATCTAGTTGTATCATATTAAAACCGATGAAAAGAAATTAAAACAAAAAAAATTTGCTGTACTGTTTCTCTTCTCATCTATTTCTGAATTTATTTTTTACAATTCTCATTACTTTGTTGTGTTTTGCTAATAAACTGGTTTCTTTGGTGTTTACTTAAATATCATTCTCGCTTGCCCACAAATATTCACTTTCAATCTTTTTTTTAACATAAAATTGTAGTTTTTTTTCCTTTCGAAATATTTCGTAAATATCTGCAAATTTATTTTATTCATATTTTGACATAAATTTACAGTTTCCTCTTTATTTCTGTTCATACAATGAAAAAAATAAATAATTATTTTAATGAAACTGATGATCATATCAATGGAATTAGTAAAAATAAAGATTTATTGAAACTTCAGAGAAGTTATATCAATGGATATTAAAAGAAAGGTGAAAGATGATCACAATGTATAGTGTCATAAATCTTGATGTGACAATCGCTAGAGATGTGACACATGACGTAGACTTTTTGGCACAAATCGTTCGTGCCGTAGACTTCTGGCATGACTGTGTAATAGACGGAATTCAAAAATATTTTGGCATGAGTTACAATTTTTGGTTCTAAATATTCTTTTTGTTCGAATTTTTATTTAAAGCATATTACAGAACAGAATATTACAACTGTTCTTTTAACTAGTTTTCAGTTTTCAATTTACGAATACCAACTATTCTACCTTATTGATAGAATATTTTGCCGATGCACAAACAATTAAGCGAAAAGTCAAAAAAGTTTGAGAAATGGAAGCGATTTAATTTCATATTCTTTTAGTGACAGAGAACAAAATAAGTGAGTAGTTTTCTGTTCGACGCACTATTCGGATGACATTATGATAATATTATATATTCATCAAGTGTTGCCTAAGCAAGTTAAAAAAAGTTTTTGAGATTGAAAAAATTTATTATATAACAGTACTTTTACATAGTTATTTCCGAAATATCTTATTTCAGTTGGGTTACAATGAAATTTAACTGTTGAAAATAAATTTAAGTTATTTTTAGATGTGGAAATTATGTAAACAAATTTCTTTTACATCTATTTGATGCGTTTATTCTAGTAAATGATTATGCTATTGATAATAGCAATGATCATATTACTCTTTCTTAAGTAATATGATCATTGCTATTATCAATAGCATAATCATTTAGTAAAATAAATGCATCAAATAGATGTAAAAGAAATTTGTATTATTGATATGATTATCATTTTGCTTCTTTCTATTTATTTGTAAAGAGCTATGCGATGTAATGCGTTTCTTAATGATAATATTTGCTATGAATTTAATTTTAGAATAAATTACAGGAGAAAAATATTTCTCCATTGGCGTTGTTCATTTTCTGTTTTCTGTTTGCGACTGTCTCTTTCAAATTCCATTGTGCAGGAAAAATTGGTTAGAATTTGGGCGAGAAATTCTGGATTTTATCTTCGTGGTGGAATTTTCTTCCTCGAAATTGCTCAAATTCTGCTGAAAAAATTTGTGGAAGAAAGAGTGTAATCTATCATTGAATATTCTGGCAATATATAACAGTTGACAACAATGAAAATTCACACCGAAAGGTGTACAGCATCACAGAAATTGACATTTCGTATATATAAGGTAAGTTTTTTTTTTTTTTCTCGCTTTAGGCAAAAGCAAAGAGAGCGAAGGAAGGAAGTGGATAATGATGGAAAGGGAAATAAAAGTAAATAGATAAAAATATTGCTAATAAGTTAATATAACTTATATATCATATTTAAATTCTCAATTTATCAGTCATTCAAATGATTTGCTCTGAAAATTTTGTTCTTATTTTAATTTTACTTGTAGCCATTATTTCTTTTAATTAATATTTGTTATTTCGATCTCTTTAAGGACATATGAAAAAGATTTGTTGTTTGAGTTTCAAAATTTTTCGATTGAAAAAAAAAGAAAAATGCGCTGTTATTTCTTTTCAACATGGAAAGAAAGATTAGCTAGACAATAATCATGAATGTGCTTTAGATTTAATATTTTGATAGCTCTGATATAGATCTTATGTTTCGATAATTTTGATCGTCAATTTCTCATCCAGATAGATCATCTATACTATAACATTTTGCTCCCTGAATTTTTAATTTTTGATAATGAAAAATATTTAATTAATCATAGAAAGAAGCATAATTTCCTTGCTTTTTTGCTTACAAAATGTTTTATTTGGAAGGAAAATAAAAAAGAAAACGCCAACATCTAATTTAACCGTTTTTGACAAAATAAGCATCTTATTGATCTTATCACTTACAGTCCTAAATCCGATCATTCACTGACAGATATATTTGTCACTGATAGCAAACACAAAAATAGTGTATAGATCTCATAAAAAATATTTGAAATGCCTACGCATTATGTTTAATAATTTCTCTTAATAAGATTATCGACAATTTAATCACTAGGCCTTGATAAGCCAATAAATGCCAAGATTTTCTCAGCTTGTTTGAAATTTTTATAAACATTCTTAAGCTTTGATCACTAGCAACTCCGATTAGATCGAATTTATTGAAAATTATCTTGGCACTGCAGCGATATTTTTATGATCTAAAAGGATTCTTTTGTTTTTTTTTTTTTTTTTCAGCAAATTTCATTTTCATGCCATCAATGATAACCACAATGTCTTGATTTATTAGATGCGGAAAAAAAATGAGGAAGTGAGAGAAAAAGAGAGGAATTTCTTGAAGAGAAAAGGAAACTGTATTTAATCAAACCGGTTTTTTCTTTTTTTTTTTTTCGTTAATTCATAGTCTTTAGAAATTAACAACAAATGTCAGTAGTAGTTTATGCACAGAAATCACATATACCTTATATATAAATACCAAAAAATTTACATTAAAAAGACATTTTACGGCACGTTAAACAAAAAAAAGCGAAATGGTTCAATTGAAAATTAAAGAAAAGATAAAAAATGATAATAATTTAAACGCTAATGCAGAGAGATTCAAATTTTGAAAGGAAGTAGATTATGATAAATTTGATAATCAAATATGTAAATGTAATGGTATTGAAAATGCTCATATAATAGGAGGTGACTGTTTATTAAATGGTAGATCTTATCAGTATTAATAATGGTTAAATAAATTATGAGGCAATAAACAAATAAAATGAATGAAAGATGATAATCGAACTGAAGTTAGCCTCATAAAAAATTGATGAAAGAATCATAATAAAACTAACTAGGCAAGGATTTCAATTAAAATAATTAAATAAAAAATAATAATAAAAGAGCTAATTAATACATTTTTTACGCTTTTAATCAATGAATACTTTTCAAAAAGGAAATATTTATTTAAAAAATTTATATACATAAATCTTTATTTTCATAAATAAATGTTTAAATTTGAAAAACAGGATAATTCTTTCATGCTTGGATTTCAAAAAAAGGTAACAGTTCCTTAAAGCCAAGAACCATTTCATCATTGTTCAATTATTATTCTTGAAACCTGTATCACATCTTTTATAATTATCTTTCCTTGGCTATGTAGTTTCACTGCGGTTGATTAATAAGAGCTTCCTGATTTTCTTGAAGATAGCAGACGAAAATTACTCTAATTTTCTTGCCAAATTTGAAATCCAATTTGTAATTGAAGGATTATGGTTAGTGAACTGCATTCCTATTATATATCTAGAACTAGAAAATTTTTGCGAAAAACAATTACTAGTACTTTGCTTTTTTCATTTATATTATTAATTTTTTGCATAGGAGTTTACTTACTGATAGTTATAGGTAAGAAATATTTCTAAAATGTTTTTATCTCTCTTTTGTTCTTCTTCCTATATAGTTTTCTAATTTTTACATTTTTATAGGTAATGCTGATTTCCTTTTCTTCTACTTTACGTTCACTATGCTATCCTATCTTTCTACTCTTCACTTTCCTTTTATAATTATATCAGTATTATCTGTGCAAATCGAAAATTAAAAGGGAGATGAAATATAATATTTATTTTAACGGAATGTGAAATATTTCAAAAATTCTCTAAACTGAGCACCAAAATTATTATCATTATTATAGCTATCGCTATTATTATCATAGTGACCATTATCCTGTAATTACCTTTTATTATTATAATTACTATTATTTAACGGGCATCATTATTTGCATATTCGATCTATTTCGTTACAATAGTTCCCACTCTTTTATTTACCACATCATATCCTTTTTTGCAAATATTTACATTCTTTATCTTTACAGCAAATGATCGGATTTAGGGCTCTAAGTGATACGATCAACAAGATGTCTATTTTCTCAAAAACGATTAATTAAGATGTTAGCATTTTCTTTTCCATATTTCATCCAGAAGAAACATTTTGCAATCAAGTACGCTTTCTTTTGTGGTTAATTGAAAATTTTTTGTTTATCCGTTACATTATCAAAAATAAGAAATTCAGAGAGTGGAATAATTACAGCATAGATGATATATTTAGATATGTAATGATGTTTCAATTTGTGCAATACTGATATCGGTTTTTTTTTTTTTTTTTGAAAAGAATGCATAATTCAGGATCTATCTGGGCATGAAATCTAAGATTAAAACTATCGAGACATAAAATCTCTATTAGAACTATCAAAATACAAAATCTGAAGCACATTCATGATTATTATCTAGTAACTTCTTTTTTCCATTTTTGAAAAGAATAGAGCATTTTCCTTTTTTTTTTCGACAAAAAATTTCGAAATTCGAAGAGGAAATTTTTTCATATGTCTTTAAAAAAACTGAAATAGCAAATGTTGGTTTACAGAAGCGTTAAAGCAAAAAAAGTAAAAAAAAAAAAAAAAGAGTGGAAACAAAAAAAATTTCGCTGCTTTCGTACTGTTCATCGACACTGTTCACTTTTTTCTTCAATTAAAAATACAAGAAAAGTTTCTTTTCTTCCATAAGGTTCATTGAGTTTTTTTTGCAAGTATCCTTGTTTCAATTAGGAATAAGAAAAAAATTTATTTCGTACTGTTCATTAAATCATGTTTTCTTTGTAAATATCTAAATTGTTCCACTTTATTTCAATTTCGAAAAGAATTTTTTTTTTTATAAAAAAACTTCATAGAAAAAGTTTGCGATCTATACGTCATTAAAAATTCAATGAAATGACACTTTTCCAACTTATCGTCATCAATAAACCCGGAAAATAATTTGATCTGTGAAACATTAATTAATGCTTAGACTAAATGAATATCATGTTAACGCTAATTACGCATGAAAAATGTAATGATCATGATGATTAATGACAAAAGCTTCTGAATCAGAATGTTTGCATCACTTGTCTCACTGATAATTTTTTTGGCTTAACACCATTTCAAATAAGTTTGTATGTCATTTCAATTTCTTTTTTGTTTATAAACAATAAATAAGAGATGATAGGATCATGGCTGAAAGGAAGGAAGAGAGAAGACAGTGTCTGTTTAAATTTGATAAGCTGATAAAATCAGGCTTGAATATTCATATCTGTATTTGAAGGAATGTTAAATTTGTTGCTGAAGTCGTTTTTTTAATTACTAGTACTCAAATTATAAAAATATGATTAGAACTGAAAGAATTATAGTTTATATTATTAATGAAATCTTTATCAACACCGCCATTACTGTTATTGATCTGATTAATCTCATTGTCTTCACGATATTTTTCTCTTCTCACTAATCACTGGCTTTCCGTCCTTCCATCCGACCTCATTTTTTAATCGCTATCATTTTCAGCTTTTCATTGTTATTAACCATTAAGATTTTTCATCATCTCAACTTTTTATGAACTGATTTCTTAGTTAAGATTCAGGCATCTATTATAGTTTCCATGAAATCATTTTTCCAAACAATTCTCCTTTGGTACCACTCGATTTGAGAAGAATATTAAATGCTAAAACACATTAATATATCGTTAATAAAGTATTAAAATGTTAGTAATGTTTAAAATTGCTTCAAATTATCTAATGCTTGATCGGTTATTAGTTAACATCGATCATTTCAAATAGTTTGATGAAAAACTAATTGTAAGTTCATGGATATCACTAACAATGAAAGTTTTGAAAAAAAAAGACTTTATTCTTGATAGAATATTGTTTGTATTGATGATTTCATCAATTTTGGTGCTTATCTTGATGGACATAATTTACAATCACATCTTTAGTTAACGCTAACAGTATTTCTCTAATTTCATTTCAATCTTCATTTTAGAATTACATAATTTTAAAATATGCAATATTATTATTTTAATTTGCTGTGATATTTTAAAATATTAAAAGTCCCTTCTTTTTTCTTCAGATTTTGGATAAATGGTTGGTTGGCAAGAAGTCATCCGATTCATCATTATATTCAGAAAAATGGAAACAAGAATTTTCTTCACGACCAACATGGTGTGATGCTGATATGGCATTGCAACAGATAAATCAGGTTTTTGTAGCTTTTTTTTTTTAGCAAAAAAAAATTCATTGTGATAATTAAATTTAATTTTTAATAAAGACATATTAAATGTGATTTTCGTGTTTAATGAAAAATTGCAAATGTTTGTATTAAAAAATTAATCAATGAATTAAATAATTATTTAGTTATTAAAAATTAATAGTATGTTTATAGTAAATTAATTTGTGGTAAATTAATTATCAATTTTATTTATTTTCCTTTGGAAGAATAGAGAAGATATAAAAGATATAATTTGATTGTATTCCAAGCATCGATAATTTTAATCTAATTATTAATTTTCGTCAGAAATACCTGATATTGCGAACCTTGACCTTCTTCTCTTTCCCTCCATCCTTTCTACTCTGAATGATCCATAATCTCTCAAAATCTATTGATTATATTTTTGAATATAAAACTATCAGACATTGTGAACTGGAAATTATAAAAATTCAAAGATTATTGGAGCAGAACAGATAACAAAGCATGCAGCTATCAGCGGAATCTAAGATTAACCTTAACATTTTATCTAGCTACGATTAATTTTGCCTATCTAGCCAAGATAAAACCAAATTTTATAAAATCCAAATCCATTTTTTGTAGGGTATAGCAACGGGCAATCGCTTTGCACTCTATGTGCGTTCCTTTTTTCAATCATTACTTTTCTCATTGGGTTCATTTGTCCAAAACTGGGCTTGGCCTGTCGTCATCGTTGGTTTAAGTTTATATTTGATATGTGCGTTCGGACTTCAATATGTTCACATTGAAACTGATTTGATGAAATTATGGGTATCAAGTAAGTTTCCATCAGACATTCCTAATCTTTGCTTTCTTTTTTCGGAAAATTTCTAAATTTAGACAATTTAAAAAAAACAATCGTCTATTTATTAGTGAAACGGTCAGTCTCATCGACTTATAACTTTTCAAACTAATTTTGAATTATTTTATGCAGAATTTCGAATGAGACTTATAAAATGAGCTAATTTTTTTCTTTCCCTTTCAATAATATCTTATTTACCTAATTAAAGTGAAGCGAAAAGATTGAAAATTTAGAAATGTCATAGTTTAGTTAATGGGAAATAACATAAAATTTTAGAAGGTGGACGTTTAGACGAAGAATTAAATTACCTTCGACATCTACAGCAAAATAATCAGTACGGTGTAAATCGTCAAAAGCGTTTAGCCGATTTTGAAAATCCAAGTTCGTTTTATAATATTTCTTTTTAAAAATTATTTGATTAAATCCAATTTAAAATTATATTTCCCAATTATTTCCTCATTTCTTCTACTATCAAAGTTAGCAATAATCAATGAATTTTTTTTCAATTATTGTTTTTTTCAATCACTCAAAATTAAGACTTTAAATTTTTTTCAATTTGAAACAGACTTGCACACTTGATTTGACAACAATAATTATAGATATTCATGAACCTGTCGTATCCATAAAATCAACAAATGATATAGAAGACGAAGAAGAAAATGAAATGGGCTTAGACGAAGCATTTGATAGTCGCTTTCAGGTATTCTGAAATCAATGATAAATGAAATTAATTCTGATCGTAGAAACCATTGATATGGAATCATTAAATGTAGTAGTATAAGTGGGAAGTCATCGTATCAGACTTCAAAAACTTTTATCTATAATTTTCTTTTATTTATAATTGCTATTCAAATTATACTTTCTAGGTATTGATACAAACACCTGCAACGATAGGATCAAATGCTTTGAATAAAGAATCGTTACTTAAACATGTAGAAATTATGCAAGAAATTGCCAATTTTCAAGTGGAAATGTATGGCGAGTATGTAATTTCATTCGAAAAATAATTCATTTAAGAATTTAAATTTAGTTTTTCAATTTTAATATGCCTAATTTTAGTATTTACTGAATTCTTCAAAATTTTTTATGAAAAATTTTAGCAGAGAGATCTAGAAAAGTTTTATAAAGAATTTTTTTAATGCGCTTGCTACACCTTCCCTGACCAAAAATTAGCGATTGTTTTAGAAATTGGACATTATCTGACATATGCTTCAAGCCACCGGCACCGCAATTATCTCTTGGACCTTTTGCTGAAGTATTGATCAAACTGTTGAATCGATTGATCCCATGCATTTGGATTACACCTATTGATTGCTTTTGGGAAGGATCAAAACCATTGGGACCAACACCACCACTCTCTTTAGGGTTTGTTTATTTCTCTAAAGAGAAAAGAAATATAACGTTTGAATTTGCAAATCAATCTGTGAATATTTTTTTATTATTTTTCAATAAATAATATCCGATGTGTTGCAGGAAGTGAATAGGATAATTTGTTTCATTCTTTCATTTAATTCATTTATATAATTACATATTGTAGAGGTCAATCATCAATTGTAAGTCACCATGAAAAACATGCTAAATTCTATTTAAAATTTTAATTACTTCGTTAGCTTTATAACAAGCTAATTACAGTGCACTTATTAAATCTGAAACATTTATAGACCCGATGTGCAAGCTTTCATTAATAATTTACCAAAAGGTGGCATATCGTGGAAAAATTTAGATCCCACAGCGGTGCTGAAAGAAGTTGCGACACTTTTCGATGTTGGATCACTCTACAGTAACTTTGAAAGAGTAAAAATTTCCGAATGTAGCAATAAAGGAAATGTTTTATATAATCAATTTTATAAGATTTCAAATATAATCTAGTCTATTTTAATTAAAGGATGCATATTTCATAAGCTATAATGTTAATACTTATTTACAGACCGGAATAGGATCTGCTTATTTGGATCGTTGGTGTATTGATCCATTAGATCCCGAATGTCCACCTACATCACCAAATGCTTTCGATCATTGTGGAGCTTTTAAAAAGTTCCAAACTTGGAATATGGCAAAGCCAGAAAGTGAACAGATAAAATTGGAAGCAGAAGCGATACGGAATCCTGATGCTCCTACATTCCAGCTTCTTGATGATATTTTTGGTTAATTTTCTTAAGAAAATTTATTTGCGATATTAAAATCACATCTATTATATTTCTGCCTTAGCTTGTTGTGTGATAATGCAACATTTTTAGATTTATTTAATTAAACGCTCAAAAAAAAAATATTTACATTCGCAACATATGTACAAAGAATAAAGCATGAAGAAGCTTAAAGGACAGGAGGGAATATCTGTTTGAGTGAATACTATCTCATAAAACTTTTTTCATTTACGAATAGAAACAAATATACAACTGATAAATTGTTTGTAAGATATAATGTCAACTGCTCTTATCAAATTCATTAGTCTTCTTTGTTTCAGCACCTTCAGAGGAAAAAGTGCGAAGAAAACGGGAGATGATCACAACAATAAAACCAAGAATTGGAAATGATACAGAAGATGATAGCTCCGATTATTATGCATATGAGGATAATGATGATGATGATTACAACACCAATAATGATACAAAAAGTATGGTTATTTAATCTTATCTGTTCATAAAATCAAGAGAAAAGCTCAAGTAACGAACATAAGAATCAAAATAATTGATATACTCGATTTTTGGTAGTAGTTTTTATTGAGATTTTCTCTGCCAATTGCAGTTAAAATAAAATTTTTCATTTGAAAAATTTTCCATGTACTTCATATTACAATTTAGTGAAATATAATGCGTAATTTGCATTTCGTAACAATTTTATTTCTCATTAATTGACTATTGAAGATTGAAACATTTTTAAGTTTTTGAAAATTTTACAGAAGTTGTTTATTAGATATTCAATAACAAATAGATGAATATTAGACATGGTATATTAAAAAATTGAGAATAAGAGATTTTTTCATGATAGTTCAGCACTTTGTCAATGGTTAAATCATTTTAATATTTTAGGTAATGAGCAACTTGAAGAAGAACAATGTTCTCGTTACGTTAAGAGTTTCTTGAAATGGTTAAATGAGAATAAACATCGATGGAGCGAATTTTTGACACCGGTATTTCACTTATCATTTTCTTCTTGATGATCTTTCAATTAGGAAATTGCACTTAATATTTAGATTACTCTGGTTTTGATATATCATTCTTCCGATGCTAATTTTGTAGTTTGCGGTTTTATTTTGCGAAAATTTTTTGCTTCCATGCTAATTAAAAGATGTTAGATTTCTGTTCGTTGCTTGCAGATGAAAGTCATTTTAGGAAGAGATGCCGGAATATCCAGATTACGGAAAAATAATGACAGGCGGATGTCAAGGATTTGCTCGAAATACTATGACATGGCCGGAAGATCTTATAATTGGTGGTGTCAAGAGGAAAGATCATAAGTTGATAAGTGCTGAAGCTTTCCAAAGTATTTTCCTAGTTGCAAGTGTCAATGATGTCTTTGCACGTTACAAGGTTTAATTAGTTTTTATATTTAATTCCTTCAGAATATTTGCTTTAAGTATTGATATATTTATACCGCAATATCATACAATAATAGATTGGTTTTTTCCATATTCTCATTCACATTTATTGATAGTTTTATCATGTGCGTTACTCAGATTATAGATCAAATAAAATTATTCATAGCAAGCATCATCAGAAGTTCACAAAAGAAATTAAGTTCGTTAAAAACATTATTTTCCCATTAAACTCGGAAATATGACGAGGATGAAGCATTTGAGAAAATGCTTCATCTGGATGAATTTTTTTATGATTTAACTTGTATATGTTTTAGACAGATTCGTCAAACTACATTTATACTCATCGCAATATTAGGTTTTACTTTAGGTGCGAAAGCGGCAGCACAATTCGAAGCCAAATCTGGATATTGATACATGGAATCCATATTATGCATCTCAAATTGTTTCCGCTTGGCAACGGAATTTCACGCAACACATCTATGAGCACCGCTGGAATACAGAGGTTAACATTCATTTTATAATCATAATTAGAGTGCTCTTAACTTCACGTAAAGTTTATGTGAAATTATACTGGAAACATCTTGTATTCATACATAACACGTTAATTATGTAGGATTGACCGAATTTAGTGTTAGTAAACTTGATGATTTACTCGAGACAAAATATTTTCTGAAAGACATATAGTACTTCATATTTCATCATTCATATGGAATATATATTTCCATGTTATGTGGCATAATTTTCTCACTAAAAATTAAGATAGTTTACCTATAAATCAATAAAACTTATGAAATATACCCATTTTACTTTAAAAGAGCACGGTACAATAGTTTTGGAAATGATTAGAATTGACTTGCTAAAGGTACAAACTCTTTAAATTTTTTTCATTTTGATAATATTATCTGTTCTTCTCCTAATATTCTTTCTATCTTATTATTTTTGAAACAACCCATCGTTTATTTAATTATCCATGCAATTAATTACAAACCGACTATAAGAAAACGAAAAATTTTCAGACGAATCGCCAGATACATCCTCTATCATCATTATCTCTAGAGGATATGCTGGAGCAATTCAGTCAGTTCAAGTTTTTGGTTATCTTCATGGGATATTTTTTAATGGTTTGCTTTTTTCTACAAGTTTTGGAAATTGCATTTATTAAAGAACGAATTAATCAAGTTTCGTCCTTACATTGCTTAACTCTGAGAGAAGACTGCACAGGAAATTAAGAAAACCAATTGAGAAATGGACATTTATGGTGAAAAGGCCTAAGGATCTGCTTCATGCTCGGCAGGCATCGAAATTCTTCCCAGTGCTACAAAAACATTTTTAATATGATTTGAAACTGGTTTAGAAACAAAATAAAATTAAAAGATTAGTCCTAGAGGAAACTTTATAAAGTATATTTTAGAAGCAAAGTTCCTATCGTTTATTCATTATTAGCTGTACCCGACCACGCATTGCTGTGGCAACGCGTGGTCGGGTACACTAGTCTATATAAATAAAAATGTAAATGTTCGCTTGTTCACAATCTTAAATCTCCGAAATTTTCAACGATTGCTTTGAAATTTTGCCACAACTTTGCATTTGAATACGCGCATGTTTTTATATACTTTCGATAAATACACATTTTTTGGATTAATCTGATTAGGTAGAATAGAAAGAAAGGAGAAAGCTCAAATATCTAATATATTTAATTTCCCAATGCTTATAGGTATATAATATTTTTTTTTTTTGTTTCATTATCTGTGTAGATATAGGATTATTTGATTATTACTTATTTTTTTAATAAATTATCGAAGAAAAACCCAATCCATTAAATTAGAAAAAAAAAAGAAAAAAAAAAAAAAAAAGGAACACGCAACATAGAATTGTCCATGTGAGAAGCATTTCGTGTCTAGATCCAAACCACACAATTCTAAATATTGGTTCTGAGCTATGGTGGGATGATTGCAAATGCAATCGAAGTGGTAATTGCAATCTCTTAAATTGAAATGGCATATCCATTGGAATCACAATAATGCGAAAAATGAGGACATCTGCATCTTTAAAAGATCCTGCCAAGATTTCTACGACGTTGTTCATAAATTTTTTTACTGCAAACCGCGTACCGTTGCAAAGCTTTGATTGGTTGATATTTCGCAACATGATAATCGGCAGCCGATTTTCAATTGCAGCCGTGTGGTGGTATCCCTGGCAGATCGAATGAATTTAGATATTTATTAGATAATTAACTGCTTCATCAGCTTCCACAACAGTGTCGACGGATTATATGTGACTGCCTCGCTTTGAATGTTAGACTGAATAATATTATTAAGCTTGTAGACGTCTTTGCTCTTGGCCGCAAGAATAGCTCGTTCATTTCGCTGTCTTAGTTCTTATGATTGGTTTGAATATTGCGAAATACTTTTTCACTAGTTCTCTTTTTGACATTACTAAATTTTGAGACAATGAAATTCGTCCTGAGATCAGATAAACCAGGACCTTTCCATTCACAATTTCGAGCAACTGATGTAGAATATCTCAGCTGATCGATCGTTTTGTAGCTGGACACGCATATTTGTAATTAATTTCAACGTCTTTACTGTCGCGACAAAGTAGAGTATTTCAGGCAAGTATTTATTTCGTGCATTGGTGTTGATCGAGGAATTATAGATAATGTTTGCCTGAAATCTCCCGCAAGCAATATTAGTGCGTTCCCAAATGGTGTGATGTTCTTACGCAAATCTTGCAATGATCGATCATAAGACTCGAGAGATCTTTTGTGCGCCAAATTGTGCATTTATTCAAAACAATAAGTTTACATTTTTGCAATTTTTTTCCCATACCAGATGCTTTGGAAATGTTGCATGTGAGAGTTTCAATGAATTGCTTGTTCAATTCGCAGTTTCAAAGCGGAATGAGCAGTTCTTCCACCTGGTAACAATGTCGCAGCTATTTCGGAAGATGCAAGAGCTAAGGATATGTTATTTTGGGATCGAATTACTGCCAGAATCAATCTAATTAGGGACATTTTATCAGTTCTTTCTGGCGCATCCAAGAAGAATTATTATTGATGTAAACCGTCAATTTGATCTTGAATGTCTTTTTGATCAAGCGTTAGCTCAGGAACATTTGATTGCACATACGACAGAAGATCACCCATGTTGTAATCTTGTTCACAACATAATTCTACATCGGAAGAAGCAGCAGCAGATCAGTTCGATGATGACATTCTCAACTGATTGAGAACTTCATTCGCGATTTCTAAGCGCAAATCTTTAATCATTTTCAATGCTTCGTTGTAGATTTCTGCCGTGAAATCCATGTTCATATTTGAATTTTTCTTACAAATTCGACGTAAAATATCGTCAGCCAAGTGCGATTTATATTTTTCCCATAACTCTATTCAAGATGAAGGAGAGTAGGCAGTCAGTATGATTGCAAAAAATGCACGAATTTGATCAAAGACACACAGTTGGTTAACTCGAAAACCCCCTTTTATATGGATCATCCTTGGTATTGATAGCGGATGGAGTTTACAATACATTAATCATACAAAAAGTTGGTCATCAGAACAAAGGATAAGAGACGGACATTTTTGATGAAAATCAAAAAACCAGTTGCTCTTCTTTTCTCTCTTGACATGAACAATTTAGTTTTCTTCGTGAATTATCTCTTCGAAAATTCAACAAAAATGCAATCCAAAACATGACTTAATATTAGAAGTCAGGGAAGTAAACCATAAATTGCTTGAACGAAATATTTCATTAAACATTATTATCATGAGGATATCTCAACATCTGCGATGCAACTACATTCCTTATAAAACAATAAAACGAAAGTGATGGATGCATCTTCCGCCCTTATCAGTCCTGCACCTTTCATCATTCTGCACATGCTAGTAGTCTCTATCCGCGATATCGCGTCAGTAATAGTCTCTTTATACTTAACTGGTGAAGCCATCGCTTATTCGAATAACGTGCAATTCACTTTCACTTCCATTTATATGAAATACCGAGCCTTGAATACTCGAGGGCATGTCCATTTTATAACAGAAAGTATGTGAGATCAATAGATCCAGTCCGCTTACTTATTTTCACCTGTCTCAGGTGTGACATTTATATACTGGTAAGTATATCTGTATAAAAACACGTAGTTATTCCAATAAAACGTTGTTTCAAATTTGTTGTGCAAAGACATCGAATTCTTTCTTAAGATCCAGTATAAAGATCAAGGTAATCAATAAAGTAATTACTATAAACAAATACAAATCATTGAAGTATTGTTAGAAATTGCGAGTTACATTTATTTATTTTTATTACGCTGCTTTTGAGTCAGAATCTCTTAAATCATAAAAATGACTTCTAAATATGTTGATACAGCTGTTCTTTAACTGTACCATCCCATTCGACTAATTTAAAATTAATTGAAAATTGAATTGCAGTTTATTTATGCGGGATGGACACAATTAAGTTGGGATGGTTGGTGGTTCGCAGTAGATTCTTCAGTTGGTCTCAGTATCCTTGGCGTTTTTTTGGTCACTTATTCAAGCATTTCCGGTCTTGGAATATCTTCATATATGGGTATTCATTTTAATGCAGCTACAACGCAGGTAACACTTTCATTCACGTTTTTTTTTTTTTTTTTTGTTTTTTTTTAATTCAAAAGATTAAAGAAAATTTTGAGAAGAGAGCAGTTTTAGTTGGCCTTTAATCTGCTAATCATGTATTTTCGCCTTTTAAAAACGAGTAATGCAGATTTTCAAGAATGAATTCAGAATTCAAATTTGTAAATTTTGGATTTTTCTTCAAATCATTAAATATTCTTGTTGAGTATAAATTCTTTTTGGAAATGTTTCATATGTAACGAAATGCACGTAAATTTCATTTGTTACTTAGTTTAAATTGCAGTGTTTCTATAACTGCAACAACAAACTTCCTTTTTTTCATTTGCGTTAATCTCAGATAATTTCATGAATTTAGATTGTGCCCTTCTTGACGCTTGGATTGGGTGTTGATGATATGTTCTTATTGCTTCACAACTATGGAACCGTGTGCTCTACTGTTAAAAATAACGAAATTGGTAGCACTAAATCTTTGTCTATGTTATTTTGTGGCAGAATTTTTTGAATTTATCCCTGATTTGTAAATCCATCACTCCAAGTGTCTTCCTAATAGAAATTTTTTAGAAACTTGCACAAATAATTTTTTTAATTAAATTTCAAGCAACGACTATTTTTAATATAATTTTATCACCATTATTTCAGGTATACTAATGAAAGAAACCGGTATGAGTATTGTAATTACATCAGTAAATAATATTATTGCGTTTATGGTCGGCACACTTCTTCCTATTCCAGCGTTAAGATCATTTTGCTTACAGGTAAATCTTCTTTCTAGACCAGTTATTTATGCTTTCAAGATTAGTTTTTTATTTTTTTAATTATTTGTTGTCAGATATTTTTCTTAAAATAAGTTCGTTTCTTCAATTAGTCTTTGAATTATGCATTACCTTTTCATGCTACCTCAATTTTTGATTAATTTTTACGATTTAATCAGTTTGATAAATTTTATCGTGCACACATATGTTTTTTTTCATGTCTGAGATTCTTTTGAAAATTTTTATGCAAATAAGGAGTTGTTGATAATTAACAAGATCGTAACTGTATAACTTACGGTAGTAACTAACTGAGGACGATTAATAATATAGGAATAAAATTTATTTGATGAAACCAAAAACAATCTAAGTTAGATAATTCTATCGTTCTAGATTTTTTTTAAAACATTATTCTACATCTTTTTTTTTAAAGAATCTATTCTTGTTAGTTTGATGGTATATTTCACTTGAATAGAAACCATATAAATCATATGAAATAGAAACATTACCGCAAGTTTATTCAGCGATTAAGGACTTTTTTATAAATTGAGTAATTTTTTTCACTTGGAACATGATTTTTGTGGCGATTTTAAGACATTGCCAAAACACTGCTAAAAAGAATGAAACAAATAATAAATTCTTTTTTTTCTATTAATTGCAGACAGCAATTTTATTGACATTCAATTTGGTAGCTATTATGGTAGTCTATCCGGCGATGATTGCAATTGATTTGCGACGACGTTTTTCTGGCAGGCGAGATTTGGGTTTTTGTTGTATAGAAAGTTCTGTGGACTCAAAAAAGGTTATTTGCGTTATTTTACAAAAAAATGAAGTTTACTTTGATAGAGAAGGATTGTTTTGAAAAATAATTATTTAATTTGCATAATCACACTGATTTTTTTGAAAATAAATATTGAATTTTTTGGAAGTAAATATTGAATAATTTCATGTAGATGATGAATTGTTTTGTTCTAGCTTAGAGTGCAATGCTTAGAATCAAATACGGAAAAACGAATCGTAGGAAATATATGGAGAGCTGATCGCATCTATCCAGGTCCACCTCCTTCTTTGGTACCAAGGTGTAATGATGATAAGGAGAAGTGGTATACATTAAGCGGGTTTTTGCAGTATTATTACATCCCTTTTTTGACAATGCCGCTCACAAAGGTTAATATTGGCAATATTATGGATGCTTTAATTTTGAATAGAATTCGACGTTTAAAGTTTGGAATCGACAAAAAATTCAAAAATTGACAGATTAATTTAACTTTTAGTTGATGGTAATCGTGGTATTTACAACGATGCTATTAATTAGCTGTTTTGGTCTTTATCAGTCAACTCTTGGATTGGAATTATCTGATGTCCTTCCGGAAGGAACACCTCCATCTGCATTTTTAAGAGCAAGAGAGAAGTATTTTAGTTTTTATCCGATGTTTGCTGTTTTGAAAGGCAATCAAATCAACTTTCCGGAACAGCAAGAACAAATCGAACAGTATCGTCTGGATATTGGTAAAAAATAGTTCAATTTATTATTTTTTACGAATTCAAGAAAAAAGGTCAAAAAATGACAAGTCTTACTTATTTTCTATTTTAATTTTCCACAAGTTCACTCATTTAAATGTAGTTTCCATATAATTAAATGTGTTTTGAATTCATTAATTTGCCATTATAGCTAAATCAAGCTATGTAATCAAAGTGAACGGTCGTCCAAGTGAAGAGTATTGGATGTCATTGATGCGACTTTGGTTGGTTTCAATTCAGAAGCCTTTAGATGATGCTATCAGAAAAGGTGATATAAATGCAGTTACTGGTGAGATAAAAACTGATGTTAAGCTTAACGATGATGTGAAGATTGCAAGATACCTCGTTTGCTCGTACGGAAATAACTATAACTGCACAGGAAGAGTAAGTATTTATATTCAAAAATGGAGTTTTATTTTGAATTTAGGTTGGCTTCTTAAATTTATAATTTCGATTGGCTCAGCTATTTCTATACCAAATCTTGCAAGTATTTTTTCACAATTAATTTGATAATCTTGCTGTTTAGAAAATAGTCAACAAATATTGTTTCTTTCGACATAGGAAGAATTAATGTATTGCACAAAATCATTTATTTATATCGATCAAAGTTATTTATTTCTAGATTAGCACCATAAGATTGGTAAATGATGCTGGTATAATCAATGCCGATGGTTTTTACAATTATTTGACTGCATGGTACAATATTGATAGCATGATGTATTATGTTTCACAAGCTTCACTTTATCCACTGCCTCCTTCGTGGGAATTTGTCGAGGTTAATTTTGCTAAATTTGATCCAGACATATAGAAATCGGGTTTTAAATTTATGATTTGATGATATGAGTGTAATTTCAGCGTGAAGAAGTTGTTCCTCCGGCGTCACCACCACTCTACAGTCAAATACCTTTCTATCTTACCGATTTGATCGATACTCCTGTAATTGTAAAGATGATACGAGTAAGATTTTAGAAATTCCCTTTTCAGAATGATAGAAAAATCTTTAATACTCGCACGAATTTAACAAATTTTGAGTTTAAATATTCGCTTTTTCGTTGGTAGCTCGTCCTATTTGTATGTACAAAGAATAAGATAGTTGGGAAGGTAAAATCTGTATTCAATTTCCGTGTTTTTAATCTGAACTCTGATGACAAAAAAGCAGACTTTTCTGCCAACTTCCATTCTAAAATTGACAATCTAGTTATCTGTAATGTAAGTTTTGGTAAGTATGATGTTAAGCTTGATTTTGGCAAAGATTTCATTGGTACATTTAATGCACTGCAGATTTTGATCCAGAATATTTTCTATTAAAAACTGTAAACATAAAGTGATATAAATTATATGGCTCAATATCAAAAAGTCATTCAACATTATTCAATATCAAATAATAAATTTTTATAGAAACTAGCAGATAATCGATTGTTATTTCAGGAAATTCGAGGAATTTGTGATCGATACACAGAAATGGGCTTACCGAATTTCCCGAGCGGTATTGCATTCATATTTTGGGAGCAATATCTCAACTTGAGGTCATAATAAATCAAACTTTTTAAAATTTTATCAGGAATTTAAATGTGAAAATTTGCAAACTACCAAATTTAGCTAACCTTATAACTTTTTAGGACCAAGTAGAGGAAGGGAATAAAAGAGATATATCGGTGAATATTTTAAAAGAGTTCCTTTTTTTTTTTTATTATTTTAAGAATTTTAAAATGCCAAATCTTTTTTCCAAAGTTTTTAGTTTCGATGAATATATGAAGCGTTATAAAATTCAGTAAAGGTGATAAAAATTCTTTTCAATGTTTTCTTGATTTTCAGTTCCAAATTTGACTCTTTTCAGATGGAACCTGCTTCTTGCTGTTGGTGTAATTACTAGTGCAGTATTTATTACCATATCGATATTAGTTTTTAATCCATGGGCAGCTGTAATGGTTACGATTGTGGTCATTTCGATGGCTATCGAATTAGCAGGTTTTATGGGTGCTACTGGGGTCAAACTTAATCCAGTTAGCGCAGTTACACTAATTACTGCCGTTGGAATCGGTTTGTATGGACTCATTTTTTACTAGAAAATAATGCAATTAGTTAAGAGAGTAATTCTATTTATTCATATCATTATAAAATATTCTTTCAATTGACAAATGATTCATATATCAAATTTCTTTTAAAACATTGCATTTTACTTTATTTTCATATTCCATATCTTCGTGCCGACCTTTTTGTTCTTTGAATGCGAAATAGAAGTTACAACAGCAATAATTTTTTTCTTCTTTTGGATTAATATTTAAGTGTTGATTTTTTCCATAATTTGTTTGCTAACATTTGTTTTAGGTGTGGAATTCACAGTTCATGTTGTGCTAGTATACTTGACATCATTGGGCACTAAAAATGAACGAATGGCAGCATGCTTGAATCATATGTTTATTCCTGTGATACATGGCGGATTATCAACTCTTCTGGGTTTGTTTGCTTTTTTTTTTCTTCTCACCGAATTATGAAATTATGTTTGTATTGCGAAAAAACTGTTCTTGATTAATTTTACAATATGTTCTCCATTATTTACAGGGTATTTGTGTAAAAAAGCTGTTGTTAACATTCTGCGATTTGAATAATTTAAGTATCTACGTTGATATAATACTTGAAAAGCTGGTAATGACTTCTGTAATTTAGAAGGAAAATTAAAATTCTATCTTGATTTTCGATTTTAGGTATAATCATGTTGGCATTTTCGGAATTCGAATTTATTGTAAAATATTTCTTCGTAGTGCTATCGGCACTCATTTTAATTGGTCTTTTTAATGGGCTTATGCTACTACCAGTACTCTTATCACTAATTGGACCACCATGTGAGGTAAACTTACCAAAGAGTTGCTGTAAGTTATCAAAACAAATGAAACCATGTGTTGTTGTTGAGTTTCTTTTTTCAACACTGTGAAAAATTTGATGAAATTCAGTTTATGACATCCTGTGAATTATTTATGTTTTATAACCGATTTTTAAATCTTGACCTGAAATTGCTGCAAACTCTTTACTCGCTATTCTGTTTTAATTAAATTTGAAATTAAAATTGTTCAGATTCATCTCTTCGATGAAAAAACTCATTTACCGGTGCCAGCTCCATTCTCTAAACAACAAAAACATGGTTCAAGCGGCACACGAACTGATGATCTGGTTAAGAGACAAGTTAGTGGAGCATTTGTCGAAATGCAGGTGTGTGGATAAGATGGTAATAAAATTGACGCATTATAATAATTATTCCCCAATTACAGATCGTTTAAGGCTGAAATAATATAATAACACGTTATGGAAATTCATCTCGATCGTTTAAATAAGTTTAAAAATGTTTTGCTTAGAACAAGAAATAAGTGAAATTATTCCAATGATTTAAAAGTTACCTTTGAATCATTGGAATAAATTTATTGCTTATTCTTCTGTTTTCTTTAAAGGTTTCAGAATTTTTTTGTCCGAAGCACTTGATGGACTATTCAAAAATGATAGTCTTCCACTCCTTATTTTCCGTTGTCTTAATTTTTTTGAATGACTCCTCATTTTAAAAAATCGTTAATAAAAAAGTTTGAAAATAAGTGACACAATATTTTTTTAAATCATTTTACAACGAGTTTTCAAATGAGGAACTTCAAAAAGGAGATAATTATTTAGAAATTCAAATTATAATAATCAAATTTTCATAGGTGAACGGTTGTACAGAAACAAATGCTGAAAATAATGTTGCCCGTCATAATTCATCATCTTCAATGACCAAAGATTCTCCACATGTTAGTTTTTTTTTTCCTTTTTTTCCCCAAAATTTAGCGAAGCACATGGTGAATATCATTATTCAGAAGAGATTTTTTTACATTTCTTTGAATCCCAATTTAAAAAAAAAAATAAAAGAAAAAAAAGTCAAACTCATAATTTTATCATAAGTTTCTTGACGAGGGAATAAAAAAATTGATTGTTTGCTCCTGAACATTTCATGATGTTTTGCTTTATATTTAAAATCTCATGAATAAGAAATTAATGAAAAAATTTTAATTGCCCAATTGTCGAGATATGACTTTGTTTCCAAAAGTAACATTTTTATAAGTCAGACTTAATTCTTTAGAAAAAAAAAAAACCAAATTTTCAGGACAATCGTTCCTGCTGGAATTCATCATCGTTAGGCAGCAAAAAATCAACAGGGATGATAAATATTCCCACTTCCACTGTACTAATTGATCAAGGCCATGAAATTAATGTTAAAACTACTTCTGCCAAAATTCCAATTAGTACAGTTGGACGGCAACATTCAACTGCACCACTTCTTTCGTCGAATGCTTTTTTTAGCAGTAGTTCTGTAAAGCGAAATAGCGATAGCAACAGCAAACTATCCAAGTTTTCTTCGAATGCTCTTAGGTTTTAGATGATTTTTTTTGTAAAATTTGAAACTTTTTTGAAGACTGAAATGAAAGCTGGTTTGAATTGCTTAATTACTACTATTAGAATTAACTATTACACTTTTGTATTAGAGATGACGATAGAGAAAAATTTGTTAAAGAAAGCCTTTTTCCTCTTGTACAGTATTTTTCTTACGAGTTTTTGTTGAATATTTCAATTTCCGTCAAATTATTGAATTTTTTTTCTTTTTTTTTATTCGATGCTCAAATAATTTTTCTGAAAATTGTAAACTTAGACATCCTTCTAGTTTTTATTTCCGAAAATTTGATTTTATGGCTCCTGGCATATCTAATTTCTTCTAAGGTTCATTCTTGAATTAATTTGTTCTAATTAAAATCGAATTTATACTGAAGCCTCAATCAGAAACATTTTGATGCTATGTATTAACATTATAAGACATTGCTTTTAGTCATTCGCTAAAGTTTTCCAGTTGTCAAAATACTAACCTCAGTATGATCAACTGTCAAAGGATTGAAAGAAGCTGACGTATTTTCACATATGAAATACTTCCGTCTGATATGTATGTGAAAATACGAAATAAAAACTAAGAACATAAAATTTAAACGATCAAAGAGTTTCTTTTAAAAGGAAGAAGCTTTTGCAATTTGTCAGGAAGTTTTTTTTTTGTTTTGAAAGCAAAAAAATCTTTTTGATCATTTAAAACTGTACTATTCTTTTGTGCCGCACTTTTACCTTGACCTACTTTGTCCTTCTGCACTTTCATCTTATTTCATTTAATTTTCAAATCTGTTCATTTCTTTTTTGAAGTTAATGTTTGACAACATTGATTTCGGAACCTTTTTTTCTTAGCTAACTTTACACATTCCTTTCAAAATTCTGCATGAGTAATTGGCTCTTTTCATTGGCTGTTAAAGCAATTTTTAATTATGTAATATGACATGCAAGTATCTTCGTTGGAAATTACTTATCGATGTGTTTGGTGTGTTTTCCCAGGAAAGGCGATGAATGAGTATGCTAAAATAGAATTCTTAAGTTGTTGAAATTTGAATTAATAAGATATCAATCAGTTTTGTGCAAATTATTAAAATACTGTATAAAATATTATATATTTGTTTGTACGCAAATTCAATAATTATACAGTTAAGCAAGCTGTGGTGACTTATTTTTTCTAGCTAATTTTTTAAAATTTCACATTTTCCTGCACTGTCTTTCGAAAGAACTATATATTACTTTTTTTTTTTCTTGAAACTTGAGAAATCTCTTTTGCCAAGAAATTCCATCGTTCTGCTCCTTATTTCTTAATTTGCTTTGAATAACAAAATATTTCTTGCCTTTTTTTTTTTTTTTTTTTTGCTTGTTTAGCATTCTTCATTTGAATATGATAAATATTTGATTTGTACATATCATTTGTATTTTGCAACATATGTGTTTGTTATTTTGCTCTAACAAGTAAATAATTCACCGAATTCATTGCTTGTTTACATTATTGTTCTATTTATTGCATTATTTCACATCAAACAGAGTTCACTTTAACTTGACTAATGCATAACATTATAAGAAGAAAAACGAACTATAACAATGGAGCAGGAATGCTAGAATTATTTTTCCTTACAAAGACTGCTTGACAATGATTTGTCATGATCAGTCCACAAATCATACATAATCCTACAAAAAATACGGAATTTCACTTCATCAAAGATTTATGAACCCAAAAGATTAGATGTACTGGAAAATTCCAAAGGAAATAAATGTAAATCAGTTTTCTCATAATTAAAATACTATGAATGTGCTTTCAGTCAAATTGCTTTTCACTATTAATACGTTCGAGAAAAAAAAAACAAATCAAGATTATTCATTAAAATAACTATCAGGAAATTACAGATATATATTAAAAATACTGTGTTTTTTCCAGAGTGAAAAAAAATCCGGGAAATAGAGAATTCTTTTTTCTTTGCTACTTATGCAAGATATGAAAATTTTCAGACTTACCTAAAACAAATAACATAGCACCATTTAGATAAAAAAATCCTGTCTTGAAGGCTTGATAAAAAGCTCGAGCACAGTCACGCTTGTATACCGAATTCAATGCTATTTCTCGCCTTTGTTTACAATCACTTAAGGAAGTACAGCTCTAAAAATTTTAATACTTTGCAAGAGCTTAATCCAAAAGTTATAAGTATTGATTTAAAATTCTTAAACTTTTGAAAACTTAAAATTTTCTATCATTTTAAAAATTCCTTGAAATTCTATGCAATGAAAAAGAACAAAACAAAACAAAACAATAAACAATAAAACATATGTTGAATTTTTCAGAGCTAAATTATTATTAGTAGAATGTAAAAATAAACATAAATATATCTTAATAAGTAGAATGTTTGCAACAAATTTTTTCATCATATAAAATGCAAATTTAGACTTTCATGAAAAAATTTGATGTCTTCAGAAAAATTTGATTATTTCATAGTAAGAACTTGATAATTATTGTAAAAAACTGCAAGTCTTGTTTTCAATTCTAACTCTATAATTTCTATGATTTAATTATACATTATTCTGAAATATAATACAGAATAAAATTTTAAATGAAAGGAGTGAATTCTTCCATGTTGACATTGTTAACTAATAGGAACTGAGATTTATACTAATTTTTCGAAATTTGAAAAAAAGGAATGAAATGGAAACAGGTGCCATAAATGGCTTGGATCGCATCAATATAGTTTATTATTTGTCGTCATATTCTTATCATTTTTTCAGATAAAGTATATCATACCCAATTTTTCTTAAATCGAGCTGCATAACTGGGTATTCGGAGGAAGTTTGTATCATTAAGAGGTGCGATGAATCGCTCATATGCAAACTGATCGCAAAACATGAATCGATATTCGGATCGGCAACAAGACCATGGCAGTGAACGCGTTTTACTGAAATTATAAAAAGCTAGCCAATGGATTTAATCAAATATTGACATTAATTAAATGGTTTGTTAATATTGCCACCTAGCATATTTCCTTGCATCAATAGCTGAATTAATAGAAATTAAATTGAATAATTTTATTAGAATTCTTTGTGCTTTAAACATCAGAATATAATTGAGTATGTTCAAGAAATTTATTTGTAAAATCATCTTTTTGTATTATTTTTACTTTCTTCAATGTAAATAATTTGCATAATGTAAATGATTTGCATCATATCATGCATTGTAAGTAATGATGTGATACGAAACGCTTCTTGATTATCCAGCTTATGTTCTAAATTTAAAATAGATATTAATAAATTGATTTACTTGTATAGATTTTCTTCAAAAGCAATATCAGGTAACAAGTAATACAACCAAATAAGATTTGATTCTGCGCCCTGTATCGAAATCCCGCAACATTGAAATCTTTGCTGGATGATGTTAATATCCTGCAAGTATCAGTAATCTAATATCAAAAAATAAGTCTTTATAAAATAAAATTAACTCCTGATTAATTAAATTGATTAGTTAATAAAATATAATGCTTACTTGAGCGTAATCATTATCACTCATGGCTTGCTTTATAGCATACAGTATATTATCCTGGATAGGCTTTTGCCAACTACTACATAATACGAATAGGATAAAACTTGATCCTAAAGTTGCTATACTGGATGTAAGCAATTCAAATTTCAACAGTTTTAAGTCCAAAAAATTTCTCGAGAATCTTATTGCTTCTGCGAAACTGAAATATAAGAATTAGAATTACTGCGATAGATAGTTTATATAATTATTGATCATTGGCGTAGAAAAAAAAAAAATCAATGCTTAAAAATGAGATATTTTGGTAAATTTTATCTTAAATAATGGGAAATCAAAGAAATGACTACCAAAATTTGTGAATTCGAAATGAAGCAATGATAGTAATAAATGTGGCATATAGATTGATGATGAAAACGCCCGTAAATAAACCATAACTTTGCATAAAATTTGGCAATATTTTACTATAAGTAAATAAATACTTAATAATAATAGATAGATAAAGATAATATTTCTGATAATAGAAGAGATGATAGCAATGACAATGATAATATGATAACAGATATACTTGCCGATATGGAATAAATCTCATTGAGCTATAAAGAGTACTGATTAGAGCAGCGCAACAAAGGAGAAGTTGCAAGAAAAGAATGAAAAGTATAATTCGAGCAATAGTAGTTGGTAACATTTTGTTCATATTCGTCGATAAATGGCAACAAATTTTGTTTCTTAAAGACTGCTAAATCAATAAAATATGTCAAATATCATCAAATAAGATAAATTTTAACTAAAATGCTGAATTTCACTAAAAAAAATTTGTGTTCGCAACTTCAAAAAAAGGAATAGTTCAGTGAACGAATAGTATTAATTCACATAGATAATTCATATTATGTTTTATGTGATACGATATCAAAATTCATTGATTCGCTTATGGAAAAATGCAAAAAACAAAATCGGTTGACAGCAACTTGAAAAATCAAAACTAGCAACAACCACTCTTCAATTAGCGTCCACGCAAAAATAATTTCGTTTTTAAATTTTTTCGACCAATGATCGATGATTTTTTCCCTTTTTTTTTTCTTTTTTATTTTGCTGAGGAATTAATTTTCCCAAAAATCTATAAAATTATTGATTTTTAAAATTTTTTAATATTGATAAAGATATAAATTACTGATTTTATTTTTTTCAAACAACTTCTATCTGGCAAATTGTGAATAAAATATTTGGAGCAAACATTTTGAAAAAAATTTTAAAGTATACTTCAAATGACTCATTCAAAATTTGCTGGATGCATTTTTTTTTTTATATAGAACAGAAATTTTTCTTCTGTTCGCTAATTTTAACTAATATCTTTTGATGAAAATTGAACCGCTTTAAATTTTGATTTAAATTAATTTTTGTTGAATTTCAAAATTTTAATTTGATGAAATAATTTCATACCACCGAAATGTTTTAACATAATTCTTGTAATAAGGAATATTTTCAGCTTCTTTTATCTTAAATTGTTCGATTCATTCAATTTTTCAATCATGTCTTTCGGTGACCCTTTTGCTTCATGGATTTTCGCCGTACCATCGCGAATGTCTTTCTTTGTCATAAATCGGTTCACTTTTTTTGACTTTCATAGTTTCATTTTTTTTCAAACCAAATTTTAAACATATACTGTACTCATTAATTGTGTCATTAACAAATTAACTGCTTTGTTGGAGAAAAATTCTTTCAATTTAATTTTACCTAAAATTTCGTACTCCCTCTTCTGTCTTATAGATTAAATCCTATATTTTTCTATTAGGAAAAAATCTTTGAAACAAACTAGGTCACAACAGGTTACAGTCATTTTACAAATGTCCTTTGTAGACATTGGATGATTTCGAATTACAATTATTTTTTCATGATTTAATCTACAATATTTTTAATTGAAAGTAAATTGCACTTTTTGACTTTTTTTTTTCCTCTTAAAGTTCTGTCATTCGGGAGTAGTCCTGTATTCAAGGTAATTGGTTGGTTCGTTGGATAAAAGTAGGATAAATTGGAAGAGGTCATACGAAGAGGCATATATAATACGTTTAGTTCCTTTTTTTTCTATTTTCTTTCTGAAAAGTTTCATCTTTTCGAACTCTTCACAAATTGGAGCAATATTTTCTCGCTGCAAATACAAACAATTCCGTAGAAATTTTCTTCAGCGCTTTTGAAGGGTTTCATTGTTCTCTTTTTCTTCGATCCATTCCCTCCTCCTGATCCGATTCCTGCATAATAAAGGAATACCAATTTTTCATTTCATTCTATATTTTTGAATTTCATTCATGCATTTCTATTCAATGTTCGTTATGTTTAGTTAAGTTAGCATTTAGTTCAGTAACAATTACATCTAACACCGATAAATTAATATATCATCGACCAAATATATATTAACATCGAAATAATTGAATTCGGTAATTTCTTTTTCGATAAAATTTTAGCAATCGTTAAATTCGCTTATAAATAATATAGAAGCATTTTTAATAGAATTTATTCTAAACTACTAACTAATGCATATGACAGAGTTTTTTAAACTATTCTGTTTATCTGAATTATAAAGAAATTATCATTTCAGATAGCTTTTAGTTACAATTCAAACAAAAATGGATTAGACATATTTATCATTTTCTTATTTTTTATATTATCCAACATTTCGATCATTTTTCGAGGATACTTTTGCAATGCAAATTCTTAAAATTCCTTGAAAATTGGTCATTAAAATGTGATCAATAATTAGTTTTTCATTGTATATCAAAATTTTGAAAGATAAAATAACAAAATTGAAAATATTCAGCTGTGATTGAATCTAATCTCCATTTGATTACTATGGGAATATTTTTTTATCATAAATTAGCAATTATTAAATATAAAAAAATAAAAGTGTTTGACTTCAAATAATATTAAATCTTTAATTTAATCTAACAGCACGACACCTCTAATACATCAAAATGATTTTTTATTTGTGATAGACACAGCCTCGTTGACGTGGAAGTTGAATCTGCTTGTTGAAGAAAATGTACAATCCATTTAGACATTCTCCATCAAATTTATTCCAAAAAATTTTATCATTCGCACTTGTCGCTCTCTCTCCTCTTATTTTTCCTTCTTTCTTCTTTTACCTCAATTGTTATTCTACACGAATTTTATTTCAACATTTTGCAGAATGCATACTGAAATCTTTTTCATTTTCCCCCCATTTTATTTATTTGTTTACTTTCAAACTTTTTGTGAAATTTGTTAAAAAAAAAAAACTTACCTCACATGACATGTTGCCAATTTTTCAGAAATGAACAAATTCGAAATTCAAATGAAGAGAGTATTGGTAGATATTGAAGACATAAATGCTAATTTAGAACGGTAATGAGGACATGTTAGAGATAAGTGAGGATGAAATATTCCGGAGGTAAAGGTAAATGATGATTTGTTCACATTGACCTGTTTCAAAGGTCATATAAGTAGGACTAAAAGGATAAATGGATTAGAAAGAATGTTAAAGATGAGTTAAATAACAAAGAGTGAATGAATTAAAAGAAGAAGTGAGGCATTCAAGCATTTTGCATGTCTAAACCAATTATTGTTATTATTCCTTGATATTCCTTAGATGGGAAGAAAGAAGAATTTCAAACTGTTGAAATTGGTATTCAACTTTTCGAAAATGCTTTAAACCCTTTAAAACAATTTTTATTATTAAATTATTATAATTGTCATCAAAATTACTATCATTATTATTGTCAAGAAATTTCAACATTGAGATCGATCCTTTTTTTTTCTTACTTCAAAAGACTTTTTTTTTTCATTCCAAAGTCGAGATAAAATGATGGTTCTAGGAAATACATTTCTCCAATTTTTTGCATATTCTATCGAATTAATAACAAAAATCCAGCAAATGGCGCTTTTTTTTCCTTTTCTGATCTCTTTTTCTAATTTTCTCAATTTTTGATTTCTCTGATTTTAATCTCTTATGCACTATGATTTTAAATTAATCAGCATGAGTTTGAAAAGATTTAAGCCAAAATTCGATGGAGATCTTAATGAATAAAGAAGGGAGAAAAAGTGACCAAGTAAAAAATTGAATAGTTTGAAATTTATGATGGATTTTGGATTTTTCTTTCTTTTTAAATTATTGTTTTCGGATCAATATCAACATACATAAAATATAGCAATGGATAATACAATAATCATGATAAATTTCTGCATCTTTATCGTTTCAAAATGTGATTGTTTGAGAAAAATTTTTGAATGATACTGATAAATTTTTTCTAATATTTTATTTAAATAATGGTTTATTACTTATTTTTCGAAATAATTTCTCACCACTGCAAAATATGATTTATTTAAATATCAAAGTAATTTCCCAATACTGCAAAAAATGCTTCAAATTTCGACGATTTTAAATTATCAACAAAAAAAACGAAAAAAAAAAGAAATAAACGAATCATCCATATCTCCATCTATAATTGAAGATATGAAATTGGATAATTCTAGGATGGAGTCATTATTTGTTCATAGCTCCACAAACATCATTATAGTAATTATGATAGTTATAATAATTATCACTAAATTGCAAGAAAAAAAAAAAAGAAAAACACAAGAAGTGGTAATCAATCAGTTATAATTGCCATAACAAACATTTCATATTTTTATTTTGATATTATCAGATTAGGCTATGATACGTCTTTTTTCTTTGATTTCAAAAAGAAATTCAAATTAAAAATTTTGTGCAACCACTTATTTTTTTGTGTTGAAAACCTAATAATCTTTTGAATTTACTGATTATTGTAATCTTTTTAACGCTCATCACTGCAACCATTTATTGAAGGATGAGGTCTATTAGGCCATTCAGTTTTGATAATTCGTATGTCTTTTTTGTAGGATAAATAATAATGTATTTTCTTTTTTTTTGCATCAAAATAAATTTCCTAAAAACTTAAATGAAAGATAATGAGATCAAAGAAAAGATTTAGAGCACAAATTTGAAAAGATAAAACGTTAAATTCATGTGTCACATCAGTTCTAGCACAGAAATAAATTGAGTGCCGTAATTCATCCTTAAATTCATTCAAATCGCCTCCATTATCATCAGTTAATGTTAGTGGATTGTTGTTTGAAAGATGCTTATCATTTTATTGTAGCGTAAATCAATAAAGAATTTCTCATCTTTTTTTTTTTCACTCTTTTTAGAAATTGATAAATTTTTGTTGAAGTATTATTATTTGTACAGGATTAGAATTTTAATCCTATCTTATCATATCTCATGCTAACTTATCAATTATTCCTGATATTTTGTCTTTTAAATAGTAAATGAAAGATTGAGTTTAGATAATGATTGCGATTGTTAAAATATTACATTTAATATTTCGCTAAATCATTAAAATTTTCTGGAAAATCATATTTAATATTCTAAAATTTTCTGATATTTTTGGCTTAGCGTTATTGATGATAATATTTATTGATTATTATTGCTAATTTTAAACTGATTATTTTATTTATATAACATTTCGCAAAATCAGAAAAATCTTTTGCAAACTTTATCAATATCTGTTCATTTCAGATAAAACATCTTTAAAAATTGGGTGATAACAAACAAGCAGAAAATGTTCCCGAGGTCAATGATATTTTTCTTACTCTTATCACTGTTGATGAAACATTCAGCAACGATAACATATCGTTGCGATGATGATCAAATCATTGTGGTACAAAATTTTGGAAATGATACCATTCGAATGCATTGCCAAAAACCAACTCTTTGCGGTTTTCAATTTCTGGTGAGTTTCATGTTTTTTAGTATAATTTATATAGCAATCTATTCTATTCTAACATTTGCTGAAAATTCGCTATTTTTCTGCAAGTAACAGATATTCATTAACTTTCAACTTTTTTCAGAATTTTCGTTTATTCATTCTTGATCAAATATAATGTGAAAGAATACCTCTTGCTGTCATAATATAAAATATCATTAATAATAGAGTAGAAAAAAAAAGAACTTAAATCCAATTATAATTCTATAATTTTTTTTTTTCTTTATTGGTTTATTATGTTTTTTTTTTTTTTTGAGTCTGTTTTATTTTCTTGTGTTTTGGCTTAGTTTCTGGTGTAGCGGGTTTGTTAGTTTTTTTTTTTTCTTTTTTTAATTTTGAGGGTTATGGTGTTTATAAAGTTTTGCTTTAGTTTTATAATTTTTAAATTTGATTTTGGTTTGAGTTGTATTAAGATAGTATTACTTATTTTTAATTTATTTAATGTATTATTACAATTCTATAATAATTCCTTTTCTTTGCTTTTTTAATACTTTAAATTTACGAAAATTTCTTTCTTGTGATTTTTCCAAAATTTTTAAGAAATAGAACTGATAATCTTTTTCGTAGTTCCATCATTATTTACCTTTTGTTATTTCTTCTTGGATTACTTTGCAGAAATGTCATTACAATCATTTACAATCATATTGTGGTGGAAAGACGAATTTTGTTGCTCATTTACAACAGTCAACACCAATTTCACCGTAAGTGTTTTAATTAAATATATTTCTTAATTATATTATTTATAGACATATAAACAGTATGATAGCATCAATGATCTTTGCCCTATTTAACTCGTTTTGATTGTTAATCGTTATACATTTTAGCAGTTTTAAGCCTCGTACTTCGAGAGTTATTAAAATCATTCCTAAATGTAAAAAATATATCTATGCTGATAAAATTAAAACGAAAGAGATAATGAAGCTGAAAATGAAAAAGTACGGAGAAATGCTAAAGAAAAAAATTATTATGATTTAATCATTTCAACAATATTTTAAATAGGATTCTGATTCAGGTCATAATTTGACCAAATCTTAAATGCTATTCAAATAATTCTTTGCATTTATTCAAATTTATTTCATATGTTACAATTAGTCATATACTAGCTTGCTGCTTCATCTTTCGGGAAACAATGAATCCAATAATTTTCTCCATGCCATTATCATTATTATTATTATCATACAAGAAGTTGAATTTTTAATTTTTGCTCAGAATCAATCGAATTTTATCAAAAATATTAATTATAGTGTGATTCATACATGCTGTAATTTGACGATTAATGAGGATGTCCAAATACAAGCGCACATTGGAAACGATTGTTTTTTATATGATTTACCTGATGGTTCAAATGGTACGACAGGTGAAGATTTAGAAAAAGAAGACAAGGAAGGCTATATGTTATTAAGGAATATTAATAAATTACCGGGACAGTTTGCGAATTTTTCTGGTTACCACCTCAGATTTTATTTACTGCGCAACAAGGGAATGTCACAAAATGTGGTAAAGGGTGTCGAACGGAACGAGTAAGTTTTTAATTTAAATTAACAATAATATAAACAAGTTTTTCAGTTTTTTAGGTGTTTCCCGGGAAATAATTATAACCAATAATATCATCTACTATAAGGGATTTCTTCATTCTTTTTCTACTATTATTATAACTATAATTATAATTATTACTATTATAATAATTATTATCATTATTACTATTATTAATATTATTAGTGCCTTTGAAAGAAGCTGCAAATTTTAATCATCATAAGATTCTTTCACTGATTATCTTTTCATCTTTTTTGATAATAGAGAGCGAAATATTTGCTAACGTCAATCGAAAATAAATTTAAACTCTCTAAATTCAAAATCTGATTACTTCCAGGCTTGGTTATCGGATAACCATTTGTAGTATACAATGCCGAGACAGTGTTGGAAGAAGGAAAGGGATGATCTACGAAAATGATGAAAAGAATGAAGAAAAGCAGGTGATTCGTGATGATAAACATATAGATCTGAATAAAAAAGAGCAAATTTTCAATGATAATAATTTGAATCAAGTCAAACTTACAATACGGAATTTGACCGATGATGGACAATGGCTTTTTGTCACTTGGGCGGAATGGTCCTACAAACAGTATGTCTTTCAAGGCTTTTTTCTTTTTTAATTCATTCAAAAAAGCATATATTCTCATTTTCATGTAAAAGTACCGGTTAAATCTTTTTATTCTTAAAATATTTTACGATTCATGTTAACTTTAATTAATTATATGCCAGACTCGAAATATGATTCTCAAATTGTATGCATTACATTGCTGCTAATTGAAAACGATGTTTAATTTCTGGGAAATATTGAATATGCAAGAACTTCGTTGATTATATATTTTTTAACCTAACATTAGAATTTATAAGAAATGATAATATATGAAAATAGTCGATTGTACGAAAATAATTAATATTCTAGAAAGTTTTTTTTTTTTTTGACTCTAAATTATTCAATCAATTTAAGCATAAAAATCTTGAAACGATGATTACAATGGCTTCTTCGTTAAGAGGAATAAGTTCACAATGTTTCACAATCAAGAAGTTGACATGAACATATCTCGAACTAGTAATGACTAATTATCATAGTTGATTGTCACCATAAGAAGATACAATCGAATTTTCGTCTTTTTTCATTCTTTTACAGAAAGAAATTTATTTGCATTATTTTAGATGGTCGGAATGGAGCACAATACATAAGATCGAATTGAATGAATTGGATGGAACAAAAAGAAGAAATCGATGTGGTATTCATGAAACTGATACTGAAATTAAAACTAATACTGAAAAAGGTAAGAAAGAAAATAGAATAAATCGAAAACTGTAAAGAATATTAAACAAAAGTTGCAAAACATACTTTCATTCCAATGAAATCAATATTAATTCGGTGCAAACACAGAATTAATATTGATTTCACTGAAATGAAAATTTGAAATGCTCAATTAGTGTTAAGTTTTTCCTTCCATAATTCATTATTATATTTCATTAAAAAATATTTCGTTACTCGTTTTCCATGTAACTATCTTTGAAGCAAATTCACTAATTTAGTCGCCAATGAAAGAAATTTACTGAGAAAATCCTTTCAAGATTTTCTGGTAAATAGAAAAGCATTATTTCAAAAATTTTTTGTCGAAAGAAATGATAGAAGAACAGACTAGAATTATATTTAGTAATTGAGTAAACATTAAGAAATAGTCCGGATGTCCTACTTATTTTCAGGTCAAGAAAAATCAGAACGTATCAAAATGTTTATGCAAAAATTGAATCGGGTTCGTGAAGGCTTTAGGGATTGTGACGATGACGAAGATTACACTGATGAATTAAAAAAGAACAATGTTGAACAAGAAGAGCAAAAGTTGGGAGAAGATTCTAAAGAACTTGGCTATGATTATAGTAAAAAAGAATTGGCAATAAAATCGGCGGAGAAACAAAATTTTTCTGAATTAGATGTTGAAGAAAATTTGAAATCTGAATTAAATTCCCATAAAATAAATGAAACAGAGGAGGAGATGGATTTGTTTGTTAATCCAGTTACTCGACGCGAAGAAATTGAAAATCAAACGAAAGATCATTTTGAAAAAATGAAAGAAAATACTCTTTCTGGTAATCGAATTATGCAAATTTTTCTCGAAACTTTTTTTCTTTCTGAATGCAAAATTGACAAGTTGAAAATACTTGTATGACATCTGGAAATGCAAAATTTGTCAAATAGCTGACCTATAAGATTGATACCTAAGTTATGTGCAGAGATTATTCAGAGATAACTTTTTGCTAAATTGGAACAATTCAGTTGTTTTTCTTTCCTTTTTTTTCTTGAATTATTTTATAGAATCCCAAAAGATACAATATTTTTGTTAAAAAAAGTAGATGATGGCAATAATCTGAAGACTCCGACAATTCGTGCGACAATTCACTGCAATATTTCAATTACAAAAGAAGTTAGAAGCGGCCATGATGACATTAGTAGTATTAAAAAAACGAGTGAAAGCGAAGAGAAAGATATTTCAACTATAAAACATCGAGATGATGTTGATTTGATGAACACATCACAATCATATTTGAATGAGAAGGTATTTTCAAATTTCGAACTTTTGGAACTTTTGAAAATTGTTGAATAAACTAAAAAATGAGTGACTTGAGCATTTTATATTGCTAACTACCATTGATAATTCTAACATTATTATTATTTTCAACTTTTTTTTAGCAGTTTCCTGATTAAACTTTTTTTCATCTGTGATTTGCGAGTTATCTTTTTTCATGAACTTCTTCAACAATCTTTTCCTGTGTAATTGATCATTTCTTTCATCAAAGCAATCATCTTGTTAATATTTATACTATTCAAATTATATATCATATCCGATAGATTATGAGAATATATTTCCACTTCACATAGATTCTCTTCCCATAGATTAGCTTTTATCGAGATTTGCTGCAAAAGGCATAAATATCCGAAAGTTTTTTTTTCGTAATTCAGTTCATTTATTTATTATAACTTACTGAAATAATCAGATTCAGTTTGGTGACATCTTTTTAATTTTAAATTTATTTATCATGGCTTTAACTTAATTTTTTAGCAGTTACTAGCAGAAAAAAAGAAGCAAAAAGATGAGGCAAAAAAACAAACGAAATCATCTACAAGTAAGCAACGTTTCTATCATTTTTAATTAACGAAAATTATCGCATTCATTTCAGACTTTTTAATCTCTTACTTTATATTGCTTATCAATGTTGTTGAAACAGCTCAATTATTTTTTTTTTCTGAATTCGTAAAATTCCCGAAGAGTACAATGAATTTGTAAATATAGATGATGAAAGTAATTTCGAGAATCAAACAAGTCATGCGACAAGGAGTAGCTGTCCTTGCAATATTTCAACCACAAAAGAAGTTAGAACCGGCGATGATGACATTAGTAATATGACAAAAACGACAGAAAGCAAAGAGGAAAATATTTCAACTACAAACCACAGAAAAGATGATGATTTAATGAGCACAACACAGTCACATTTGAATACGAAAGTATTTTCAAATTAATTTCGAATTTTCTTAGCTTTTTAAAATTGTTAAATAAAACTAAGAAATGTGTGATTTGAGCATTCTATGTTGCTATGCTATTGACAACTTCAATTTTATTATTATTTTCAATTTTTTTCTAGCAATTTGCTCACTAAGCCTTTCAATTTTTTATTGCATTCATCAGACTTTTGCATTTGCAAACTATCTTTTTTCATAAACTTTTGATAATTGTATTCTAAACAATCGATCGATCATTTCCTTCATCTGAGCATTTATCTTTTTGGTTCGATGCTGTTTATATTAGATATCACATCAGGAGATGCAGTGAATATATTTCTGTCTTACATAAATTGTCTTCCTATAGACTAGCTTTCATCGAGTTTTACTACAAATGCATAAATATCATATATCATGTGCCAGGTTAACTTTTTTTTTTCATAATTCAGTTTATTTATTGACTAAAATTTACTGAAATAATCAGATTCAGTTTGTGACATCTTCTCAATTTAATTTTTTTTTTTTTTTTAAATGACACTCTTTTAATTTTAAATTTATTTATCATAGCTTTCACTTGATTTTTTAGCAATTATTAGGAAAAAAAAAGGTGGAAGAAGATGAAGGAGAAAAGCAGGCGAAATCATCTACAGGTAATGTTTCTATTATCATTTAATTTTCTAGTTCATTTTATTTACATATGTTACTTTCAAGTAATAATGTTCTTTCTTAACCTTTTTTTAATTCCACATTGTTAATGACAAGTTAAATTTCAAATTAAATACAGTAAAGGCCATTTTTTGATCGAATTAAAACTTCTAGAATGAAAATATTCGGCAATAATTTAAATTATTCTGGTAAGCTAGTAATGATAATATTGTTTTTTTTTTCTAGCTATACTAATTTTCGTTCATTATGACACATGCGAATTTCTTTTAAATCTGAACTTTAAACTTTTTTCTAACTTAAAATTAGTTTTTTGCCAAATTTAGTTTTTCAAACTTTTCACTTTGCTATTCATGTGCTTATGACGTGTTTTTTTGATTTCAAAACCTAATTTCATATGTTAAATGGTATTTAAAGTTTATGCACTTTTCAATAACATAAGTTAACTTCGCTTGATTGCATATGTTAGATTTATAGTAAATTGACAAAATTTTCGTTAGAGCACATATTTTATCGAAAATTAGCGCTAATGATGGATTTTTGAATATTATTATCTTCCGTGAAGATGCGAAACATCTTTCCGGCAATCTCTTCGATTAAATTATTGATTTCTTAATTTTGAACAAAGCTGAAAAAACCGAACTTTTTTCCAAAAATAAATTGCATGAATATTATGAAATCAACTTAAAAATCCAAAAATTATTGAACAAAAATTGCGAAATTGCTTAATATTTATCAACTGGGAAATATTGAAAAACTATTTCAGCAAAATCAAAGTTACCGTCAAAGGAATTATCAACAAATGGAACAATTACTCATAAAAATGAAACTTGTAAAGAACTTAAGGAGGTTCTGTCATGAATTAATGCATTGGTTAACTTTTTCAGCAGCTACATTACTTTTTTTGAAATTTGATTGTTAGAAATATCAAAATTAGAAAACCAAAAATAGAATTCGAAAATGCAAAAGTGAGTATTTCTATGTTCAGAAACCTACTTCGAAACAAAAAATTTCTGATAAAAAATCGGAAAGTCTACATGGAAAGAAGAAACATCACGAACCAAAACCGACATTGAAACCTGAAAATAAGCAATTACCAGAATCAAATGATTCAGTTCAACCAGTTGTTGCCAGTGGTCGTAAAAGTCACGTAGGTCACGATCCCGTTCCGATTCCGGCTGCGATAGGTGCTGAGAAAGTTCCGGTAGCCAGGGCACAAGTAATTCTCCCAGGAATGAATTGCTTCAGTGCTGATACAAAAGTTTACACACAAAATGGCGAAAAAACAATGAAGGAAATTGTAGTGGGCGATTTCGTAAGTTATTCGCTATTAAAAATATGCAATTAATTGCGGCTGTTTTTTAAAGTTTCTGAAGATTTTGTTTTTATCAGTCGACACAGGTTTTGTAGTAATGATTCCATAGAGCTGGAAAAATATGTATGTTTTGCAGGTTCTCGTGCCAGTGAGTAAAAATCAATTAAGATATGAGAGAGTGGAAATGTTCTATCATCGAGAACCGGAAACTCGAGCTAAATTTGTAGTTTTGGAAACGGAATCAGGCCGGAAATTAAGTTTGACAGAGTTACATCTTCTTCCGTTAGGTGATTGTGAGCAGATGCATGAAAGTACGACAAATGCCGATATCATTGATCAGTGGTTGCGAAAATCGAAATTCGCATATAAAGCACGAATGGGTGATTGTGTATTCACCATAACATCAAATCATAAATTACAGGTGGATCGCATTGTGAAGGTATTTCATTATAATTGTTATCCAATTTTGCTATCTTTAAGATATCTATTAATTCTTTTGTATGAATGAAATTGAGGAATAAGTTTAAAATATCCTTACTGGTTGATTGATATCTTTATTCATTATTGATTGATTTATTGATTTATTGATTGTTGCATTTATTTGATAACGCTAAAAAAATGCTCTTTTCAGGTTGGTAGACAATATTTGAAAGGCGTCTATTCACCGATGACCGTAGAGGGATCGATTGTAGTGGACGGTGTGCTTGCATCATGTTTCTCACAAGTTGAAAGTCATTTCGCTCAGAAACTGGTCTACGATTTCCTTGTCTTCTTACGTCGGATTTTCGGCAGGCTTATGCAATCATTAGATGAACCTATTCAGCATTTACCTACTTTCATCAATTCCATTCATAATTTAGGTCGTTTTGCTGTTCCTTTTGTCAAATACTGAGCATTGAGTGACCACCTGTCTCACATCTATTAAACCAATGATCGGCGTTACTGATTGATTTCATTGTATTGAAAACGTTAAAATAGTTAAAAATAGGAACTATTGTTAAATTCGACTGACTTTACAATTCACTGCAAGTTATTTAATAATATTTAACGGATAAATGATAGATGGTAATCGTGGCACTCAATGATTTGAATAATTGAATGAAACAATTTCGATTGTTAAATTTTTTGTTAAAATTGCAAATGTCCATACCTATTTTTTTGATTTCTTTTTTTAATTTGCTTTTTTTTTCTTGAGATTTTTGAAGTATACTTCTCTCTCTCTCTCTCTCTCTCTCTCTCTCTCTCTCTCTCTCTCTCTAGTATATTCAAAATTGAAATGGGAGAAAGTTATCTGTTGCACTTTTGAAAACAAAAGCGAAGGGACAATTAAAATTAAATTTACAACGAAGTTTCGTAAAAAACATAGATTTAAACTATTATCATTATCAATTGATTTCACAAACAATCATTAATTGATTTTTGCTTCAATTTTACAATTTCCATTTCCATTTGCAATTTGAACGATTATTAAGATTATCAAATATGATAGGTAAAAAATCATTTTCAACTACTTTTGGTTAGTTTCGTTTTATCATTTATTGTTATTTGTTCCCATCATTCATATTAGGTATAAATTTCATTACTTTGATATATGCATTTCCGCTTTATTATATGATATGATATATCAATTATTATGATTGCATGTGACTGAAAACATATTTATCACTGCAATTCACTTATTCACTCTCAATGATTTAATAGAAAGTTTTATCAATAGCTTTATTAAATGATAATATTACTGATTAATAACTCTTATCACTTAGTTGAAAGATTGTTTAACAGTTTTGAGAATTTTTTCTTCTGTGAATCACAAATATGAAAAGAAGGAAGATATGCTTCTTATCTTTTTAGCAATGGATAATCTATTGTATTGTCTTTCAAATTAGATCTATTAACGTATTATGCTGCCATTTTGACGGAACTTTTACAAATAATATTAAAATCAAACTTTGTTTACTGAACTATATACATCGAATATGTTGGTAATTTACTGGATTTGCTATTCTTATCTTTAAGAAAAATTATATTATTCAGTATTCAATGTTGAATTAACTATTATGAGCTATGCAAATTCTGCTTTTTAGCGCTTATTTTATTATCAGTTTCGTAGTATTTAATTGAAATAATTTATTAAATCTTTTCTAATCATCTTTATCCAATTTGGCTAAAAATATATCGATAAAATCGAACATTAAGGATAAAAATGCTTGAATAATGTTTTTAAATAATAGATAGATTTTATACAAAATGTGCTTAGCAAGGCTGAACTTGAGCATATCGTCGTGTTGAATTTGTTATATTCTTGTCAAAAATATATTGTGTGATAAAAAAATAATTGCTTAATTTCCCAATTTTGAACTACATTGTTTTTTTTTTTTTTTTTTTTTTTTTTTTTTAAAAAAACTTTTTTTTTTTTTTTTTTTTTTTTTGATGAAAAGATCCTTTTTATACTGTAATTATAATTGTATGTATGCTTTTGCAATAGATATCGACAAATTTTTGGCAATAAATTACATATTTCTTGCATCGTTTCAATGCGAAATATATGTAATTTATTGCCAAAAATTCATCGATATCTATTCATTATTTCATTGTTAATGCATAATTATTAATTATAAATTGAAATAAAATGTGTTAAAAATATGGCAAGCAGTAATTGATTAACTTTTTATGATTAACGGATGCCATTTTTCTTAACAATAATTGATTTGCTTCATCCATTTCAGTAAGCAGGAAAGTAAAAAAACGGAAAAGTAACCGGTTTTCAGGAATACATCATTAAATGCTTTACTGCTCAAGTTAGATCAAAGAAGAAAAAACTTTTCAATTTTCTGAACTGTATGTTACAGTACTGAAATATAAATAGGATTTAGTATTTCTAGGTTATTGAATTAAAACGATACGTGATAAAAGTATAACAATGATATTCATTCTATTATAATTCTATTTTTAATCATTGAGAAAAGAAGAATTTGAAATATCGTACGGAAATACAATTTCATCTTTCTTCCATCCTCTACTTGCTTTTGTAGATCATGAAATGATATATAATATGGCGAGGTAAGATAATTGTATGCTGAAATTAGAGCAATATCAATTTCAAACATTAATATCTGAATATTTTGTGTAAATCGACCATCAATATTTGACTGATAATATATACGATATTAATCAACGGTCAAATGCAACTTTTACATCTATCCAGTGAAATATTATATCATAAATTTGCCGATAACTTCATTTCACGAATATTCGCCATCATGGAACTATCACGTCTGATGACTATTCTTTCAACTTTATTCTCAACTATCTCATTCCTTACCATCATCATCGTTCTACCATCATTTTTTACCTACATTCAACGCTCTAATACTGTTATGCTTTCAGAGCTTAATAAATGTTATGTAAGTAAACCGTTTCAAATTTTAACTTCAAAATAAAAAAGAATTAGATGAAAAGCGTTTGAAATGTTTGATTCATCAATGAATGTGCTGCTAGACAGAGTCACAAGGAATTTAAGTCTAGAGGAAATATTTTTCATTTTTTCCAAATAATACTGATGAAAATCGAAAGATTATTCGATATATCCATACTAAGCGTATTACAACTTATATGAGCGCAAAAAAAAGAAATGAAATATTGAGAAATTTATCATATAGGCTGCTTATCCAATTAAATGAATTCAGTTGCAAATTTAGGATTCATATTTTAGATTAATAGTAATGATGTTTGGAAGAATATCATACAACTTCAATTCAATACTCAAATACGAAAACGTCGATTCGACAATGCCTCAGTGGATGATTTTCCACGTTTCACATGTTCAGATTTCTTGCTTTTTAATATTTCAGTCTGTAAACGACATTAAATTTTACTTCAAAAATCAATTATAAACACCAATTTTGCTTTAGATAGCATTAGAATGATTTTTTTTTCATGTACTAAGCCTTAGCATACATTTCAAATTCAATAAAAAATACATTCTAATGAGTTAATAAAATTTACTACATTCAAAACTGTATACACAGCCAATTAAGAAAATTTCAAAAGTCAAATCAAACTTGATGATGTTTAAAACAAAATCAGTTGTAAATTATGAAATTAAAAATTCGAAACTGTTTAAAATCCTCTGCTTCATAACTTACTGATTATTGCTATTCCTAAAAACTTTTTTATTTCTATCTTAAATAAATTTTAAGAGGAAAAATTTCAGGTTGCAGCTGTCAACAGGGTAAACCCGGACTTCCAGGTGAACCAGGAAATCCTGGACAAGATGGTAGAATTTAAAAAAAATCACCTTTGTTATAAATGATTAAATTAATATTCATATATTTTTTATAAAATAACAAATCATGAGCACTTGAAAAGTCTTTGCATCAATAATTTTATTACAATAATTTTATTTTTCAGGGATTGATGGGCCACCAGGATTTCCGGGAAGAGATGGTAAACCTGGACAACATATGATCCCACCAAAAGGCATAGAAAACAGTTGTCAAAAAGTATTATTTGTTTCTTATTTGAATTTTTTTAGAGAACTATTTTGGAAGATATGGTGTAAAACTGCATGTATTTTCAACAAAATCTGAAATGCTTTAAAGATTTTACGCCATTTCCTGATATCCAGAAAAATTTAAAGAGAGTTATTAGTCGACATTACAACATAATATATCTATGATTAATTTAATTTTATGATGTATTTAGTGTCCGACAGCTCCACCAGGATCTCAGGGATTATCTGGTCCGAGAGGACCGAGAGGGCCACGCGGGTATGCTTTCAATGAATTTTTGTTTTTACTTTATTCTCAGAACCATCAATAAAGTTGACTCCTATTTGAGATTGTTGTGCTTTTCAAATCACACTGTAATGTTATTGGTGTCCATTAATTATCAATCACAATTAATTACCATAATCACGTAGGATACTTAATGGAGCAAACAATAAAAAATTGAAATTTTTCCGAGTTAAAAATAAGTAACATTGTTCAAAAATCAGTATTTTAAATCCTATTGAATAGGCACAATTTCAAACTTCAGAGCACCAGGTATCCCTGGAGATGATGGTCCTTCGGGAAGAAAAGGACCTCCAGGACCAATGGGTGTTCGAGGTCCTCCCGGACCATTTGGATCAAAAGGGCCACCAGGTGATCCTGGAAGAATACTTAGTGGAGCACCTGCTGGACCAAGCGGCCCTCCAGGTAACTTTTAATTAGTTAAACAATTTAATCATATCGGCTATGATCGAACATCCCATGAATAAATATTTTATCATTTTCAGTTTGAATATAAAATGTACTTTTTTTTTTTTTGCAGGACCTATTGGACCGCGGGGTCCCATCGGTAGTACTGGACGGTGAGTGAGGATATTTTTTCTAGAAAGTATTTTTTCTGTAGGAGTAAGAAAAAAAATTAGTAAAAATTTATCTAAGCAATAAATTTTCAGAGATGGTACTGCTGGAGCACAAGGTATTGCAGGAGTGCGCGGAGAACAAGGTGAACGAGGGCCGAATGGCATACCAGGATTACAAGGACCACCAGGACCACCTGGGCTGCAAGGAAACAAAGGTTCATCTTCATTTTCATTGTTTGTTTCAAATTTTTATTGCATAATCTAAATTACATAATAATTAAATTTTACAATTTAATAGGTAGTTGTGATCATTGTCAACCACCGAGAGACTTCTCAATATCTGACAATCCTCCCGAAATTAGGGACACAAGCAATCAAATCGTACAAGGTTATCAATCAGTTAAACCGGAAATCACGGGATATGGTGATATAAATGTACCACGTTACTACAGTAATGAACCGACAACGAATACCGAAAATCGTCTATATGGTTATGAAATCAATGATAATGATAGAGTCCGTGATACTAATGATGGAGTTGGTGGTGTTAATGATAAAGTCGGTGGTATTAATGATGGAGTCGGTGATGTTAATGAGAGAATCGGTGATGTTAATAAGAAAAATACTGTTCAAAGAAAAGTGAAGAATCGTGGTTCATATGATACAAAAAGAATCGAAAAGTATGAAGCAGTGGAGCCATACGATCCAAAGCATTATCGGCCACTTCAAGTACCACCAATAACGAGAAGAATTAGATATTACTATTAATATTTCTTCTTCGAGAATTGAGCAATTTTATTTTGTTGTTATTTGTTTCCTGATAACTTGCTTGAAATGTAACGAAATTCCTTTTTTTTTTAAATTTAATATTAAACATTTGTGTTGCGAATTTTTCTAAATTCAATGCAAATATTTCGGAATAAAAAAAAATTTCGAATATTTGCTTATCTTTGAGCAAATTGCAACAACTTGAAAAAGGAGTTAGGATGTAGCGATTTCATTCGCGAAACACAGATTGGTCCGTTATAGATGAATTGAATGAGAAGAGCAGGGATAGATTTTGCATAGATGAGATGTCATGAAGAATAGCGGGGATTTAAGGTTTACTTAGCGACTTGGTGATTTGGTCGCCAACTTAATGACTGAGTCAGTAACTTAGTGACTGAGCATTATTCATCAAAATTCATTTATTGCTTCAAATTCTGCTTTTGGTTTCTTTTCTTTGGTCAAAAAAGTTTTCGGAAACTTGTAAGCTTCCTGGTTTTCACAATCATTTGTTTTTTGTTTCGGATATTGCTTTCTCGCCTTGTAGATATTAAAATTTATTAAATTTTAGAATCTGATGAATAATAATATGAAATTCTTGTTATACTGCGATCGAATTGAATAAAGAATTCTTTTTTCAAATTCTTTTTTGTTATGCATTTCTTTCTTTTGTGCGATTAAATATTAGTGTTGATCAGAAGTGATTCCATGGTACAATTATCAAATTTTGATGAAATTATTATTATGGTTCTTCCCACAACTTTTCCATTTAACACGGAAATTTATATTGATGATTTAAATATTAATTAAAATATTTAAAATTTGTGATTTTAAGCAGTAATGCGGCATACTTGATATTACTCCGATTGTTTTGCGCAATAAACGTAAGACTTAATTTGATTTGAATTGGATTAACTACGTTACGGAATGAACATTTTTCGAAACACATTTGAAAGACCTCTTTTACAACTCGCTTCTAGAAGCGCCAGCTTCAGTGGTATCTTTATTGTTTATTCCTTAAATTTATGAAAATTCTGTAACACGTAAGATATTCCTTGTCATCTTATTTGGTTGTATATAAAGCTACAGCATTTATATCAAGTTATAAACAATTAATCAAATAGACAGATTTTACTAAGTAAAGGTTATTTTTTGGTATCTGAGGCATTTTATCTCTAATACATATTAGTATAGATATCCAATCTTTTTGCTGTGCTTGTCATTTTCAAAGATTATTTTTCTAGGTTATCAAATTATGGCTTATCATTACCTAGTTTATGGAAATTCTGGCAATTTAATTTTTTCTAGATTCCCACTCGGTTCAGTCTTTTTGCCTAAACGATGGTAATATTTTTTTGTTAAAATTTCTTTCACTTCATTTTAGGAAAAAATCAAGTGACGAAACTGACTGAAATATATCATCAATTACTACCGCTTTATCAAAATCTTGAAACCGGTGAGCGAAAAATCTATTTAAATCCGGTCTTGCAAAAATTGCCTCGACAGTTACCATCTAAACAGAAAGAGATGGTTAGCTTTGATGAAGTTCTTCATAATTTAATTTTTTTTTTTTTAGATTTAAAAATTTTGCAATACTTCCGACTTCCATAATATAAAAAGTTAATGAAGATTATATCGGAGTCTGAAATCCAAAAATTTTTTTTTCGTCCTTTTGGTGATGGGTAAACTTTTCATCAAAAGATGAACTTATATCAAAGATGCAGTCATTAATCAATATAAATGACATATTATCTTATGAAGCACATACCAAATCTTATCCAATATATATTTGTTTTTCAGGTGTTTACTTTTCCAAGTGCAGATCGACAACCTATTTCTGTACCTAGTGTATTCGTGAATGATCTTTTGAAGAAATTCGATCCCCTCCCATTATTTCAAGTATATATTTTATTTTTATCGGATAATTTATTTCTGTATTAATTTTAAAGTGTGCGTGCTTCATATTGTTTACATTGTCTAAACTATAAAATGAGCACTACTTTATACTTTGTTAATCATTTTTGATTTTCTTCTTATTTCAGATACCTTTACGATTACCTCAGCAATCAACAGTGGTAGAGATATTTGCCGGAGAACGTATGTTGAAAATTCGCAGGCATAAGATGAGGAAGCATAAGCGTCGAAAACGCTACGATCGAGATTATTTTAAATATCAGAAATATCATCGTCAGAAAAAAGCCAAAGTAATGAAATGATTTTCGGCTTGTTTTTCGCTGGTAGCTTTTCCTTTTAAAGGGGCGAATTTGAAATGGTTTTGATTTTGAGACCACGGTGCACAAACGATCGACCATGACCAATTGGTTATTTAGGCATTTTGCAACCAATTAAAAGAAGGAGAAGAAGCAAATTATTGGTAGTAATATTCTGAGTCGTTTGTTTTACTTGTCAAATAATATTTTCCTTTTTGATTAAATTTGATGCTTTGATATTTATTTACATAATTTATAATGTTCCTATTACATTACAGGCAGAAAATCTATTCCGAAATCGTATGCATAAAATGCTCGAGGATTACAAAGCATTTGATCCTGAAAAGTATATCAAGGATATTATAGCTTGGTATGTAGTTCTGACTTTAAATTATTATTACTTCAAAATTTTAAAGGTGAAATATAATTAAATTTCAGTGCAAAACAGGATGTGACAAAAGATGTGGCACCGAGTGGTCGACGAAAATATCCGCACTGGTCTACGCTTATTACTCTGGAAGAGCTATATGGATTACCTCCAACTGATTATATTGTTAAAAAAGCTGGATTGGCAGGAGATGAAGATCGTGAAAAAATTAGGCAGTTGAAAAAGGAATACGATGAAAAATATCGTGGATTTCTAAATCGGACTAGCTGTTCTCAAGAAAAGCAAGTCAGGGAAGAACGACAGAAGAACTTGTATAAAGCAAAAATACAGGGAAAGGAAACAGCTGATAGCAATATAAATTTGGAGAAAAGTACTGACAAGATTGATAGAGCTGAAACTTCTGATAATGGTAAAAGTTGATGATTGCAATAGCACGATAGAGTATCATTTCGTTTCTGTTCAGATTTGTATCTTCATCTTGGATTTCTAGTTTGATTTTAGAAATTTACTTCAAAATTTTTGTCGATTAAAGTGTTTCTAAATTTAAGTGAGATTGTGCTAGCTTTAACCAAACTTCCAATGTTGATTTTCTTTTAATTCAAGTAGATATTTGATTTAAATGATCACTAATGGAGAGTCAAACTTATTGAAGCATTTTATTTTTCAACTTTGACCTTCCATTTTAAACAGATATCTACTTGAATCAGAAGAAGTAAGAAATACCATTAAAAAAAAGTGTTGTTCGGTTTTCTAGTTACTTGAGTTAAAGCAACTTTTCAAACTTGCTTAAAGCAAGCATAACCTCCTTGAATTTGGGAATATTTTAATGGGCAAGAATTCAGAAGTAAATTTCTAAAATTAAATTAGAAATCCAAGATAAAAATGCAAATCTAAACAAAAACGGAATGATATTTCTGTCTTATAGCAGTCGTCAATTTTTAATACTATCGAGATTTTCAATCTTATCAGTCTTGTCAGCAGTTTTCTCCAATTATTTTATGTTATAATTTTGCAAATCGTAAAGCCTTAATCCAGTGTTTGTTATCGCTTAGTCGATAGTTGTTATCATCATATTTATTCGGGTATTTTTTCTAAACATTTTTTTAATTGAATGATGTTTCCCAGTTGTTACTTAAAGTGATAATCAACCATAACACTAGTTGGAGATGAAATTTATAAATTCTTTACGCCTATGAAAAAATAAAATCTATTGCGATAAGAGTATTCATTCGGTTTTGGAAATTATCAGTCTGGATATGCAACATGGCGTGAGCTTGGACAATGCATTTGTTTCAAAAATTTTCAACTAGTGCCAAAACCATAATTTTCGAAAAACAACTGCTGTTGTTGATTAACGCAGTAGTACATGAAAAATATGCTACATGAAACTGCTCACCGAGAGATGTTTTTGTCAAGTTGATTTGTGGATAAATCTAATAAATATTGAGAACTGATTCAAATCGATATGATAGACACTAAATATTATAGCATGTAAGGGTTGGAATTGAGCAAACTGATTTCAAGCAAATTAGAACATCTTTTCTTTTTTTCACTAAAACTGTTTGAACGTTTGATATTATGAAATATAGATGGATTACAGATAAGTTTTCGTAAAATCCTCGAACAATTCTGCTATCCGAATGCTTAAAATTTTTTCGCAAATTGTAAACTCCTTAATTTCTAAAGTAAACAAAGTGTCAAATATGCAAAACTAATATATATAACTTACTTAATATTAAGAAGACTGGAACTACATATTAATGGAAAAATGTTTACTTCTAACTCTTGATCATTCTTAATCCAACTTATCCTAGTAGATGTCGTGGAGAAAAGTGGGATCTGCTTAACGTCTTATACGATCATTTTATCAATGATTTGGCACTCAAATCATTTTTCTTGCCGAGCTTATTTTTTAGTTGGTTAGGATGAGTTAATTTGAAAATATTGCGCTAAATTATTTATTTATTATACATCGAAGTACTTATTGATGATCGTTAGCATAGTATATTGATTGGATATCAATTAATTTTTAATTGTTAAATTCTCATTTCAATAAATGATTAATTTTTTGCACTCATTATGAATGGATATATAATAATTGCTATTTAAGAATTTATCACGAAATGAAATCCTACAAACTGAATCACAAATTCTGTAAAAGATTAATTAATTATTTAATTCAGCAATTTCCTTCAATGTTTCAATTTTTCAAATTGTCGTAGAAAAGGTATTTTATCAATTACTATCAATACAGTCTAAAAACGATGTCCAGTTTGCACCGGGAAAGTCAGGTGAATTTGTTAATGGTGATGGAAATATATTCTACCCCAAATTAGACACATTCAGCAGCTACATTATCATTATCATTATTAACAGCGTTACTGATCAAATGTGAATTTGAAGATGAGAGAATTTGAAAAAGATTTCTCAATCAACAAATACCGGCTAGAAAATTAGTTGTTCAAATTTGCAAAGGGATTAAAATCGTGCAAATTTTTTTTGACGAAATGATTTTTGGATTAAAGATCGAATGTGAATTTGAATAACTTTAAATTGAAAATTTATCAAATTATGAGGCTATAATGTATGGATCATCTTTCTATTGCAAAAAATGTTGCAATAAAAATTCAATTTTCAAGATTGAGATATAATTTTCAATTGAAAATCATAAATTTACATGCCAATTTCAAGGTGAAAATTTTTTAATTTCATTGAGAAGTGCATCTAAAATGGAATTCCTCAGTTTTATGAATGATCTTAAAATTTTCTAAAATTTTTCAAATTTCAAGAAAATTTTGATAAATTTCACAAAAATTTGTGATGTACATAAAGTTACAATCATTTATCAACGGATGAATTTGTCGAAATTATCATGCCAAAAAATAATCAGCCAAAAGATATCTAATAAACGCAATATTTTTCTTTAGTAAAATTTTCATTGAACAGAATTTCCTCATTGATTATTCTTCTCCGAAACTTTAACTTGAAAACAAAATAAATTTTTTTGAGTAACAAAAAACATTTAAAGCTTTTTCTTCTAAATTTTTTGAAATTTGTCATTTTCAATACAACTTCTTTTAGAACTTAAATTGAAATAACTTAAAAAGACATAAGCTGCATTTTAGAAGGGAAATTTGAATGGTATAACTTATCAGTTTGTCCCATTTCAAGAACCATCATTAACCAATGAAAATAAAGTTATCACATCGCAACTGGTTGATTTTATTATTGCTTGGATTTTCATAATTTTAAATTCCTATTTTTTTCGAGAAAGACGATCAATCATTTATGGTTCCTTGGGATTAGATATTTTTCTATAACATTTATTTTAGATAGTAGCAAGAAATGGCATAAAATAAATCATTTAAGTAAGTTAAATCACTTCTAGTTCCGTACGTTGACAAATCAGGAACAAATAAATTTCTCAACAGGCGAAGCATATGATCATTGGTTAAGTACCAGAGCGGTACAATCACATGATATACAATTGCCACCAAGTTTAAAGCAGGTTAGCTAACATTTCAACCAATTAAATAGTTGATCATTTCATTTGGATAAGCATATGAATTCCTAGAATTCAATGATTTACTTCTAGATGAGCTGATGGCCCGATACGACAAGTAACGCATACCCATTCATTAATCGTCCAAACTAAAACATTCAGCCTTATCATAATGCGGCGTGATCGACGAATGAAAAATATTTGTTATTCGATATGTATTGAACAAACGATTGATATAATTAAAGCTTCATTTGATTTGTTCCAATTACAAGTGGAAAAATTGTCAATGCATAAAAGTTTCGCAACAAAATCTTCGACGTAATGGCTTGCATTAAAAATGCAATTACAGGTTGGATGTAGTCATTTACGGCCTATTAAAGGAAGTTTAAAATGGATACCATGTACATTTTATTTTAATTCATCGCTTGACAGAGATAGAAATAAGTATAACTGAAGTATTTTTTATGAAGAAATGAGAACGAAGCAATATAAAAAAGAATAAAAACATATACAATTTATATGAAAAGATTGTCTCATTTTCGATTTACTTAAACTTTATTGTAACTCAGCAAACAAATAATTTTCTTATGATGCTAACGACTTTTTAAAATATATGAAGCGAATGGAAAATAAAGTTTATTCTCTTTTCAATATTTTAAAACTTGGAAAATGAATTTCGATACTGCTAGATTTTTTGTAAGATGATGTAACAACCGCAGATTTCACGTAATGATTCATAATCATATAATCTAGATCAGGACTGAAGTTAAAATTTAATTTTATACGTGTCTACTTGTTTTTAAGCGCCATTACTTTTTTTTTTTTTTAGAAAGCTCAGGTAATCCATTATAAAAATATAAAAAGTTACAATTTTTCGTTGTACCAACAAGAAAAAATCAATCATACCTATAACATAATCAACCAATCATACCTATTATATAATCAATTAATCAATCAATCATATAATCATCAATCATATATTAATCAATCATATCCATCGGTCTACCGGCTGCTGATTCAATATCACCAACATTAATGTTAGGCATGAAACCTGGAGGTCCAAAACCGTCATCCGGAATAACTGCTGATACTCCACGAGCTAATGGTCGCCCAACACGTGAAATATAAGAAGGATTGACGCGAATTCGATCGTCAAACTGTTTCATTAAAGTATCCAACTTGTATATAAAATTTGCGGCTTTATCCACTTCATGCTCATTTGCTTCTATCTGCAAAAAATAGCTTGCTTTTATAATTTAAAGACAACAATTCTTTTCAAATATTCAGAAAAAGTTCTAATTTACAGCCTTTATAAAAGTCCTACATTCTAACTAACCAATATATTTACCAACCAACACAATAAGTTTCTAATATAGAAATCATATACAGTCGCATCGATGTAAAATGCTGCATCGGATGAGCGAGCACATTTAATCATTTGATGCTAGTTTAATAATTTTAAGCTACTTATAGTGGTATATAGGATGAATAAAATACTCAACAAACCTTCATTTCATCAAAATAAGCAATGTTCTGCTTCTTATCGATACGAACATTAATTTTTCCATCTTTGCTCATATCACAAAGATATAGTTCAGTGTGACCATTATCGTCTAAATGGCATCGTCGTGTTATATCCGACAGTGAAATTGATATGAAACCCTAGATAAAAACTCTTCATTAGTCAAGAATCAGAAATAGAATACTTCGAAAGATCCAAAATGGAGTCTATCACAACCTTCCCAAAAAAGTTGTCTTTTTCTGCTATCGTATTATATATTCTCACTCATTTTCTTAATTTAGCTTATTATTTCGAAAATCCTCTGGTAATGAGATGAATTTCATTTGTTAGTTAAAACAAATATAGAATGGAAGTGAGAGATTTTTGTAACTCCTAATTTTTCCATGGATTTCATAATCGGAAGAACTCGCAGTCTTTTATGTCGCTAATCAAATTCCAACAATAGGGATGCGTAGAGATTAATTACCGATCGATAACAGCTATGTTTCATTATCACCTTTTTCTTAATAGTAACTTCCAATGTTTGACAAAAATAGACAGAAAAAAATGTCCTGCCTTTCGAACTTTGAGGCAGGACATTTTTTGTCCTGCCTCAAAGTCCATCTAAATAATAAAAAAATTTTTTTGTTCTCTAAAACATAGACACCAAAATGTAAAAGAACGCTTCGAGCTAAATAATTCTTCATCAGAGAGGAATTCACGATGATATTCTGACACATCTATTTGAAAAGAACTAACTTCAGCTATCTTTTTGATTGAATTTTCACGAATACTTCTAACTACAAGTTTCACCAAGCCAATGGTTTTATCCTGCAAAAAATACAAATTAGAAATAGCTAATAGCAAAAGTGGAAATAAAATAAAAAAATAATTTGAGATTTATCAAGTTTTACCCCAAATTACTTCAAAAGATAAACCTTTTCTTTGTTGATTCTCAGTAAAAAGAAAGATTAAAAAAACATTGAGGGTACAACATAGAAAGTTTGAATTTTCTATGAATCGTCAAAATGTGATAAAACACATAGCAGAATAAAATTTTCTGAATTCGTTTATTCTAAACTTTTTCAGAGCGGCTTAAGATTTAACGTTTGTCTTTTTTCGACTTGTAAATGAATACCTTTTCAAAGGTAACATAATGTGCTTCCAGATATTCAAGTATGGCACTAGCTTTGTCGAAATCCACTTCTTCATTCTCACATATTCTTTCTAATGCTGAATAATCTGGACAAAGTGGAACAATGCTGCGAGTCATTACTGGCGATCGGCAATTAGACAAACGAAGTGTTTTTCCATATAGAAGTAATGACAAAAGCACATATATCTATAAATTTATGAGAAAATTATATAAGATTTGCATAAATCTTATTTCGAAATTGAACTAAACCTTATTCCAGTGAAACTATGACTGAACGATATTCGAGAATAATAAAAAATTATTCCGAAACTTCGTCAAAAATAATAAATGTATAAGAATTGGCTACATTTTCGAAAACAAATTATAGCCAGTATCATAGTCGTATATAACTTAACTTTATTGTGTTGATATGAAAAAAAAAAAAAAACCTTGTAAGCTCGAACCACTATTGCGCTAGGAGCGACTGCTGGTATACAACATGCTTTCTGCATCATCGCAAATGCTTCATCGTAACGACCCAGAACTGCACAAAGCAAACCACCATAATAAAAATATAATACCACCCATTTTGGATCCATATAAGGTCCTGCTTGATTTGCAGTCTGAAATCAAAATAAAACATAAACCAAGTATGTGTAGCATATCATATATTCCATTTTTTATAAGCTCTAAATTCCTTCGAAATTTAAACCGCATGACCCATGTCATACAACAGCATTCATTTCGCATCCTAAACAGAATTATATAGGAAAATTCCAATCTATATAAAATATAATAGTAATAAATCTTGCTATTTTGAGCATCATCAAATTTTTCGAACATGTTGAAAATAAAAAACATAATGATAAATTATTTAAATTATACCTACTTCCTTAAATATTTTCGGCACAGCAAGATGTAAAAAAGGCATAGCGGGATGATGTATACGGGCCTTAAGGCACAAACAAAAAAGACATGGATGCAAGGAAGTAAGGACATCCTTTTCCTCTTTTACCAGTACATTGATTGCATTTGAAAGCAACATGATACCACGAGCTGGCTGCAAATTTCACTTTGTAATGACTCTTGAAGATTTTATTCTCATACCAGGATAATACAAGATGCCCAGTAATCAGCTATTTCTAATACCACTAGGACATTGTAGCTAGTTAGTGTGATGCAACACTAACGATAGCGTGATTTCATGCTCGCCAAACATTGCTTTCTGAGAAAGTCAGGAGATGCTAGAAGCAACTCTCTGATTTTTAATAATTATTCCAGTCTGTCATCAATGGCCAGTATTTTTCTAATAGCTAGAAATTTTCCCAAACATAAATCAATGTAAATCAGCTATCATCATCTCTCCCTCTTCCCTATATATTAGAGTAAAAATTGCTAAGAGGCAATGATATATAGGCAATCCAGCAATCAGATATTAAATACACCTTATTAATTTGAAGAAGGCAATATTCGTATACTTTTCGAAAAAGCAATACATCTGAAAATCAAAAGTGATGAAATATAATACTTAAATTAGGTTTCTGTGTAAAAAAAACCTGTTTTTAAAATTGGAAACATTATATGCTTTTCTTAAATTAAGGTAAGAAACTTATAAATAAACACACGGAAATGAAATTACGTAAACTTACAGATATCAGGAATAAATGAGATCTGCATACTATCAAAAAATGGAATCATCGATTCTATCTGCGATAAAGTGCGCTCGAACTAAAAATCAGAGACAAAAAATGAAATTTAAATGTTCTTGACGACAAAATCTGCTTAATTCTCTAGATGAATAAATGTCAATATTATTACAAACTGATTCACAAGTTTTTCTACCATTCCATCAGCGAAAATTTCTTTGTTAATCTATCTTTACTCTTAGTATAAAAAACAAAGTTTCCAAAAATTCTAAAATGAATATATCCCAAGCTTCATAATCATCATCAAGCGCTGACCAAACGATGCATGAAAATTTTATACCATAATCTCTGAATAACAAACCAGACTATAAAGATACAAATTTTTTAATCTGATATGAAAAATCTAACCCGACCCTTCGCACTGTCTGTATAAATTTGATTCATTTTGACCAGCAATACCGATACAGCTGACATCGAGTATCGGTCAACAGTAAGTGTTTCTAATACACTATCCAAATGAGAAATATTCCGTTCCAGAACATCATAAACGGCTTTTCGGTGAAGATCAGCCAGTTCTCGCCATGATGCTAAATTGATCAATTAGTAATGGAACGAAAAATGATAAAACAGCTAGTTGTTTGATAAATTCAAGCTATAAAACATATGAAGAACAACTTTCAGAAATGTCTACATTCTTCATGATGACACATAACCTGCAACTATTAAATCATTATTTATATTCTCGGACCACGGAATACAGAAAATAAGTGGAGACATCTGTGATAGCATGAACAAATTCACAGCTGCAGCTCTTATTTCTTACAATATTATATGATCATTTATTTCAAAAATTAACAACTTACCAGAAACAGTATGCCCTATAACTGTTTTCACAAACGTATCCAGCGTTCCCGTCATATTTCCAACAGATCAATGCAGTTTTATTGCTTAAAGTGAATTACATATAAGACTTAATTATTGCATTTAAAAATGCAAAAAACAAGGAAGAAAACTATCTTGTTCTCACGAAATATTTCAGAAATAGAATTGACGTCTCGATAAAATTATCTAACCATTAAACAGTCCTATCGAATCTTTAACCCCATTTTTGAAACATTTCATTTATATTAAATACGAAATCACTAACTCACAATTCTTATGAGAATCACAAAAGAAATGAAAATATCGAGTTTACGAAATATTACATGCAAATTCCGAAAACGCTTGGAAATTAAGAAACCGAACAATATTCGGCATGATATTCATTCCTTTCCCTACGAAATTTAATTATTAAAAATATTTCGATTCTAAACATGAAGCAAAATTACTGAAATCTATAAAATTCTACAAACGAACACAAAGAAAAAATAATAAATATTATGCTTTGTAGTAGACAAAATAAAAAGAGACATAAAAAGTAACTAGATTTTATCATTAATGAATCAATTAATCAAGCTATTCCACACTATAAGTTGACAAAAATCTACAGAAAAAATCCTTTTACAAATCTAGATATAAATATGATCATTTTCGAAGATGCTCGGGGACTGGACGTGATCGATAATCCTTAAAGAGTTCTTTCAATTCTTCGAAATGCTCCGGAGTATTTGTAGTACCCCAACCCATCGTGAAACGCTCGATTGGCAAGCGGACATCACGATGAACTTCTGGGAAAAATTTCGCATAATGCTCTGGTCGGAAATGTTCAATTGGTGGCATATTTTCATATTTTGCTTTCACCTGCAAATTTCATAATATTTAAAAATAAAAATGTCTCTAATTATGGCATGAAAAAGTTGTGTATTTATCATTCAATCTTATCTGCAAAAGAAACAGATATGCTCTAAGATCGGACAAGTAACCAACTCAGAAAAAATATTGTAGCATAATAGTTAATGCTAATGCCTCTGTACTAATTAATGTTTTCAAAAAAATTTTTTAGGAAAATAAAACAAAGTTACTATGTAAAATTGGTTAAGGTAAGAGCTCGCTGTAAAGGTGAGTACGAAAAGCAAATCTTGGAAAATTTACTTTTTTTTCATCCTCTGTAGCATCTGCCAGTTTACGATTCAGAAAATCCACTTTAGTATTGACATATTTCAAATAATCATCAATTTCCTAAATAAATTTTCTTGGAAATCTAAAAACTGAAATAAATATAAAGTTTGGAGATATTGTAATAGAAGCAAAATAGTTCCATCCAGAAATATCTAGACTTACAAAACACTGGAGTTTTCAAAGACGAAGCATAAGGAATGAAGTAAAATGCATTCTTCTTAAATGTAAGGAATTTAATCCTTGACATGCTTTTTATCGAAACAAAAACTAAAAATAGCTACTTCAAAAGAAAAAAAAATACTTTCATGAACTGTTCTGGTATCGTATGAAATGGTATTTTGATTGCCTCATATTGCTTTTGCAGCTTATCCAAAACGGCTGCATGCTCAGGTATTTGCTTCTTTAACTTGGCAAAATCATATTTTGGTAATTCCGCAGATTTCGACATCACGGTGCTTAAGTATTGGTGATGATGATGCTGAAACATTCGAAAAGACATTAAATGAAACATAATTTGCCACAGAATCCAAACTAATATTTAATTACATCGAAGTTTTAATAACAATGAAACCTTGGTTAACTTACCGATAAGTATTAAAATAAAAAAAAAATGCGGAAGGAAGGAAGGTTAGAAGATTTAATGAAGAATAAATGACACAAAGAGAAACGATAAAGACAAACATTATAACTGAAATGGCAATAATCGCCATAAAAAAGAGTACTGTGATATTGCAGATAATATAATAAAAATAGCAGTAACACGGTAAAAACAAAAACGAAAATATTATAATGATAGCACGGGTTCAACATGAAACGAGAGCTGATAATCAACAAAACTTTTGTAAGAATGAAAATTAAATGCTTACAGCTAGAGCGGTAACTTCTTTGGCGTGTTTCTCGCCTACCAAATCACCGACTGTTTTGAAATTGACAACACTTTGGGTGAATCGTTTGGTAGCCATGGAGCGAAGCTGAAAAATAATTAATTAAAAATATTCGTTAGAGGAACAAAATACTTCAGGTCATTTCCACAAAAAGACAGAAATAATGGATAGAAGAGAAGAAAATAAAGAGTAATAAAAGAAAAATAGAAGAACTGAAAGAAACAGCAGATCTTACATAATTTACTAGAAACTTCATACCTATAACAACAATCAAGGAACTGCTATTCTACACAATCCTCATAATGACAAGCCAATAGTTGCCGTCCGCCATAAAATACCGGTCGGCCTTATGCCAATTTTGCGTGTTCGCAACTGAACGTGCAGTTGCGCTGCATGCTAGCATGCTACGCGTGTTTGGATGAGAAATGGCTGTATCATTCAGCGCGGAATGATGATGAATATTATTATTGCACTTCATATGTTTGGATTTCAAAACACTTTCAAGGTACGGTCACGCTGGTTGAATCAGTACACGTCGTTCCGTATTGCGCAAAGTATTTCGCATTGACATTGGAAACTTCGACATCAATTAGTTTATTGATCTGAATAGTAAATATCGGAATTCTCAAATATTTCATCCAACAATGAGGAGAAGAAATGATTAATTGAGAATCACTTTGTGAGAGTTGCCGTTTACTTATTTTTCTTATCAGATTTATAAGTTTTCAAGAAATGTATCTTACTATCCAGTATTATTACTTACATATTATACTTATACAAATGTAAGTAAGTATAAGTATGCGATGCGCTTATTTATGTCAATCTTAGGTATGTTATAGTGTAGAAGAGACACTGCAGTTATTCAAAACCTCTGCATATATTTAATCCTGTTCTATAAATTGATCTTTTTTTTTAGATTTCTTTCATTCATTATACAAAGATTGCAAGTAGTGCGTGAATGCCTTCTTTTTTTCGATAAATTATCAATTATTTAGTAACGCTATGGTAGTAGTAGAAAGTCAACATATATTTGTTTCATTTTAGAAATTAACTATGAAATTAGGAGAAAAAATGATATTATGATGTATATCATAGTAGATGTTGATTAGAAAGATTCCGAGCTTTTCAAAATGAGATCAATTAAATCGATGTTGGTATGTTCTAGCAGTCGAGTTTCAGTTCTTTCTATCTACAATTTAAGATAATCACTTTTTTCTATTAATTTTCTTCTCTTTTTTTTTTTCCCGACTCAACTTTTTTTAATCATGCTGTTAAGCGTGAAAATAATGCCATCATTAGGAAGCAATACATGAATCCATGTGATTTTTTCAGGAGCATTTTCATTGCGCCGATATAATTATTCATGTTGGATGAAGTGACTTTCCTTTTTTTAAAAAAGAAATGAATTCTATTGAAACTTGTTTAAAAGAAAGAAAAATTTCATGGAGAATCCTTCACGAAAATTCAAAATTATCATTGCTTATTTAATTATCGATTGATGATGATATTATAAATCATATTCAGATATAAGTGTGTGAATAAACACACCTGGAATACAGAGTGAGACAATATCACTTGCTGTTTGTTTAATTTCAATTTAAATTGGTCCAACATTTCAGCATTAAGCATTTTGAGCAGAATAGTAGTAAAGAATGTTAGATTGCTTATTTATTATCATACGGTGCAATAACTTTTCGAAGTTATGTATATATATAACTTCGTATATATATATATATATACGCATGCCATGATGTATATTGTCGTGATGAAGAGAGCCAGCAAACGTGGCGTGGTTAATTTACATGTTTTGTTGATAAATTTTGGAATGGAATATTCAAGCTGTAGTTTTTCTCATTCTCCCTTTTATAGCTTCTTTTTTTCTCTACAAAAAACCTTTCTCTACTTTTGCCACTATAGATTGCCTTATATATTCAAGCTGATAGCAGTGATAAGTAATATTTCACACATATTTCCATATGGTTAATTTTACCTCTTTTAATGACCAAAAAAACGAAGAATCATATTTAATGAAAGCTTTAATCAAACCCACGTCTTCCAATAGTGATGATACGTGAATATTGAGCATAATTAGGCTTAAATATATAATTAAATATAACCAAATCTAAATTATAACCAAAAAAACCTCTCTATTCGGCAACTTTTAGAAGAATTTGGTTACGTCAATGAGAAATCAAAAACGAATTTTCCCACAATTTTTACAAAAGAGAGAAAAGTCCCTCAAAATCGCCCTTATTCATCAGCAACAGCAATCAGTGGAATGAGGAGGGAGTCGATATTGGCTCTCCTCCTTGTCTCTTTCCTTCTTTCTCTCCCGAAAAGTCATACATATACATGCATGTACGTGCATATATGTGTATGTGTGTGTATGTATGTATGTCCGTATGTATACATATGTATGTGGGTGCGTGTGTGTATATGTGTGTGTATGTATGTATGTGTGAGTCTGGAAGTACCGATGCATACGCGTGGTGTGCGTGCGTATAATGTATTGAATGGAGTAATGCAGAGCTCATTTTTCTGTCGATCTAGAAGAGAGTTGGACGAAGAGAGAAGGAGGGAGGGGCATAGAAAGGAGGGGAAGTAGAAGTAAAAGATGAGAAGAATTGAGCAGGAAAGAAAGGAAGAGGAGTGAATGAACGAATTTTTGTTGACCTCTCTATTTCCTGAACGATTATTGCAATGCCAAAACTTGTCAAATATTTTGTTGCAACCATTCAGGCTTATCAGTCATTCATCATCCCAGTGGGATGTTGATATTTCGGCAAGAAAGTTATCACTCGTCCAGGGAATATCAAACAATTCCCCCCCCCTCTCCCCTCCCCTCCCCTCCCTTGTCCTTTTTCTTCAACTTCTTGGAGGAATTTGATGTGGTTGCAATGTTGATGACAATATAACACACACATACATACACATACACATACACCTTGTCGTTTGTTATGAAGAGAGCTTAATCTTCGCAGCTGTTCTACAAGATATTTTAATATTCCTGCTATTGTCAGTCATTCTCTCTTAGAATATATAGGCATTTGCTGTCTTTATCTTCTATTACATCTCATTTCTTTTCTAACTTTTCCTTATATGTGTTAAATTTACAATTATCTTGCTTTGATCGTTTTATACTATACCCTTCGATCTTTCTCTCTAATTTTCTTCTCTCATTTCCTCTCTTATGTGTCATTCTTAATAAGTTCCTTGTTAGATGATCTTTTTCTTTCCTTTTTTTTTGAGGAAGAAGAAAATATTTGCTTTATTATTTCCTGCTGACATATTTATTTTCCCTCTCTCTGAAAGGGGAGAAAAGAAGGATGGATAGTTAGAAATAGTATGAGAATAAAATTCATTCCTCCCTATTGTTCTTCTCTTTAAGAAAAAGAAAGTGAAATAACTTCTTTGTTTCTTCCTTCACTTGTATGTGAAATATAAAAAGCAGTTCTTGCTTGAATGTATTTCTCCTTTCTCGTCGTGAAAGTATTCTTTCAGTGATAATGATAACGGTGATAACTGTGACAAATGATAAGGGTTGAAAATATGAAGGCTATCGGATGATGATACTGATGGTAACGGGGTTAATGGTATGATTGCGACATTCCCTCGCCCTCCTTTCATTCCCACTTTATCAGCCATTTCTTACATATCAGACATCCGATCCAACATATTAACAGTATTGGTAGCTACTGCCCCAATGTTTATCGAAGCACTCATCAAGCTTTATTAATTGGAAGACGAAGTCAGCAGTACCTGCCATGCAAGATACTCAATATATTTGCAGAACATGCTCCCCTCTTATCATCTTTTTCCTTTAGTCTCTCTGCAATAGACTGGTTTTATTTCTGCAGGGGTTAATTGCAAGATCAATTTTTCTGATAACTGTCATCAAAGAATGGATGGATGTTATGTAGTTTAATGAACAATGCAAAAGAGTTTTTAATTTCAATCTGACCCATAATGAAATATTCAGTAATATTATGTTGGAATCTTGAAATATTTTCTTCACACGGGAATACACTTAAAGAGCTTATTTCCCCTAGCCAATAGATTTTTATGGAAGTGTGCCGCAAACACAATTATCAGAATCCAATCAGATTAACACATCGTTGTTATTTTTCCCTTGAACAAAGAAATGTGGGAGGAAATACGATATTGAATTTTCGGAAGTATGACATCTCCACAAGTTATAATGTTATTTCATGGACACTTTCAAGCTGCTTAAATATAAATATATTGTTACATTTTCAAAATGTAATTTCATAAAAGCCTACGCAATTTCCTGAGAATGCAGTCTTATCGAAGAGTCTCTGAATTCGATGTTAATTAGTTGACTAAAAAAAAAGCTTATACTTATTGGCAATATATGTATATTTTTGAAATTCACATTTCGATAGGTTAACTTATTCAAACAAAGATTTATACACACAATGAAAGGAATTACTTCCCTCTTCTGATCTTCCGTTTGCATTCACACAGAAGATACGAAACCATATATATGTATGTGTGTGTCGTATGTATGTATGTATATGAAATATGTACATATATGATTTCGTATCTTCTGTGTGAACGCAAACGGAAGATCAGAAGAGGGGAGTAAGTCCTTTCTTTTAAATTCTTCTTTTCAAGAATATAATGTTAATCGTATATACGAATATATTAATAGTTTGTTACAATATTTTATGGGTCAATTGATTGCTACGGTATTTTACAGATCATCCATCATCAAATAGATATTTCGTAATTGCTGAGTATGAGATATGATTTTATCTGTATAAATCTGATTTTATCGGGTAAAGGTCGGAAGGTTGGTTGGTCCCTGTACTGTCCGCGCATAGAAATGGAGTGGAGTATCTGTGTGCAATGGCCCTTGTGAGTGGGTGAGTACAATGAACAACAACCACCGACCGACAAAGCCATTAATCTTCCGTCGGAATTATAATAGTACGGTCTATGAGTATGGCTACTGCTGCAGTACGTGTGTCATAAATGAGGTTGGTTGCAAAGAGTGTTCACTTTGTTCTATTTTATAAAGCGAGGGAGAGAGACAGAGAAAGGGAAGAAAGACTCGGAAGCAAGAGTCACATGTTTGTGAATGATCGATTTACAGTAGAAATGATGATGATGATGGCATTGGATAGGGAAGGCTCGCTCCGATCAATTAAAGATCAGGATAGAATGGGGAAGAAGTTTAGGGAGGAGACGAGATGGATGGATTTATGAGAAGCAAAATCCTTTTCTCTCCTAACTAAAAGAGTATGTTTATCAGATGTGCAGTCACTTCTCTTTGTTTATTTTAAATTAAACGTGTGGGAAATAAGAGGAAGAGAACAGAGCTAGAATGAGGTTAATATATATTATGTGATTTACGGTTAGAAAGAAGGGAAATATTACCCGTCCCACTTTCAACCTTTTCATTATATTTGTTCGCACAGTCTAGAAGGTTAACGACCAAAGGGATAAAAACCCTTCCCAAATCTCTTCCTCTCTTCCCTCCCAACCTCTCTCTCCCTCCCCCCATCCCCCAATTATTACGTTTTGTAACAACATATGCTATTGGTTGGGTGTATATCGATAAGCTAGTTTGCTAGACTATAAACATATTTTCGATCTGCAGACGGAATGTTTGGTAAAAATTGAAACAAAAATATCGGTTGGTTTGTGCAGCCAAAAAAGAAGAAAGAAGAGAATGTTGAACGGCAGAGATTAGGAAAATATTTTTGTGATGATTGGGATGCGTTGTAATATGTGTGTCGAATGTTGTTGTTTCATTGCGAGCATCTCTGAAATGTTTTTGTTATGATAAAAGTACTGCTGATAGCATTGATGATCATTTGTGCTGTGCCACTAATCACACAACAATATCCCAACGAAAGAAACATTTCATCTAATAATTTATTATACAAATAACTTTTCCTATACCTATTATTCTGGAAAAGACATACTATCCAATAATATGATAGCATCATCTATACTCTTACTCAAATGTTTTGAAACTTTACATACTGTTACTATCAGCGTTATACACAAATCTAATGTGTAATTCATATCCCGCTGACAGACAAAGGATTTGTCTTCCAACAATTAAATGATAAGCTTATGTCGTCTTTAATTGGGTTTTTCAGTGTTTCTCCAACTACTATGAAATTATCTATCTACAATGAGGCCAGAAAACATATGGTAAAGCTTATCCACTAAAACACAAGTGTAGTTTTTGCGATAAAATGACAAATTAAATTCGTACAGCACAAATAAAAAAAAAACCTCCGGTTCAATCATGCATTCAATACGCATTAAAAGGGCTCTCTTCATATCACTAAATTTGTTCCTCTGAAACTACATCTTAACAAGCTAAGAAAAACTCAAGTGAATCAAAATTTTAATACGGAGCGAGATCTGTAAAAGTTTATCAAAGAAACTCTGTGTGCAACCAATTGCTTGTCATACTATTTGTAATTGCCAATTATTCTGCTATCCCCTTTTACTATTGATAAGGATGATAACTGGTTTGACGGCTCACTTTGCAATCGGAATTCTTCGCAAATTTACCATGTTTATCTATGCTTCGCATTCTATTATAAAGAAATATCTATGTTTTGGATGCCTGGAAAGTCTAAGTGCTCTAATATCAACTATTTCCAGCTTGACAAGAAATACGCTCACATGAGAATCATCATGATTTGCTCAATTTTCGTCAATACAGCTAGTCTCCTCATGCATAATACATGTGAACAGACAGGTCATTATGGAATGTATTTATATGTCGGTAAACATTATTTCAAGCGACTAGGTGGACAAGTGGAAATGGTGGAATGTTTAATTCCAGTGCATTCGAAATGGAATTTTATGCTGGAATCATTACATTTCAGTTAGTATTTGGCTCCATTACAACAATATGTACCTGTTAACTTTCTGAATATTGTTTAATGAGTAAATATTTTACCTATCATTAAATTCAAAAGTTTATTATTTTCTAGGCACAAATAACTGTCCGCCTTCAATAATCGCTGAATGTCATCAACCAATATCTAATACAGGTAAATGTCAGTGTTTTATTGCAAGAGAGAAGGCGATGTAATAAAGAACTGTCACTAGTATCTTGGCATTAATTACAGTAAAATTTGTAACACCCATTTCTTCAAATATTTCTCTTTATGATGCTGATAATATGAAGAGAAGCCGGTATTCTATTGTCTAGACGACAGACATCACTGATAAACATTTGTATCAGATTGCTTATGTAACTAGGGAGATAGTGAGCATCCATAAAATGTAGAAAATGCCCGAAAATGTTACACTTTTATGACGCGATGTTCCTAAGTAAGCATAATAACGGTTCCCTGTAAATTACGGGAGATTTATAAAACTCATAGCAAGGTATGATTTTTTTTTTTTTTATGAAATTAATCAATAGGTCTAAAAGCAAGAATTAAATTCGTCTTGTTACTCGTCGTTACTTTTCTAATTTTCAACTTCGTTAATTGTTTATTGCAATGTAATGCTATGCTGGATCGAACGATAGGCAACAACTGTCTTGGCTAAAAGCATACCTCTTAAACTGATTTATAAGGTGAAGCTGTAATTCAAGTTATTTACTATCTCATCTGTAGCATGATTTGGTAAGGGAAGGTGTAAAAATGCAGTAATTAAGGGATGATGATAGCATGTTGTAATGTTGTTTTCATTTTGATAGTAAATACACGAGTGAAAAAAGAATTCAAAGGATGAATAGGTGGTAATATTTATCTTGTTACAGATATCCTGATATATCTGTAGGGGAGGAGAATATCACAGATAGGACTGATAACCCCACATAGTGATAAGCTATCACATTCATTGCCGACTAATTCACGGAATCAGAATCGAATTGAACTGAATTACATCACTTCATCACCAGAATACACATATTATGAAGCACAGAAGATGGAAGAGTCAATCTATCGGAGGTCACCTCCAACCAAGAGGACGCCAACATCGCACAATCGCATCCACCGGCCACCATCCTCCCCGCCAACATGGCACACAAATGAGCGTTACTATGCAAATGGACGAATGGTAGACATGAGTGGGCGGTACCATAGATGGCTAGATGAGTGGGTGGTCCCACAGTGAGAAACAGTAACAACAACATCCCTCCCTCTTCCGATCTATAAAGTAAGAGAATGATAGAGCACGAGAGGAAAGGCTAGAGGGAGAGAGAGGAAGAGAGGAAGATTAGATAGAATCCCTCCCCCTCATTCTTTAGATGTAAGCGTTTGGTGCTTTCTGTGGTGGGTGCAGGGGAGGGGGGAGAGGAGGGTTGTTGTGCTTGCCACGTCAGTGCCTATGATTCTGCTCTTGACTGGCTGGCGACCACGGCGACGGCGACGATAGCACGATGGTGGTGGCGTCGATTACTACGACTGTTACTACAACTACTACTACAACCACCATCCGTTAGCAAAGACGATTGGTCCGTTTTCCGGAATCTAGTTGCTTTTTATTTTCCGGAATCTGGCTGATTTTTATTCCCTGGGTTCTAGTTGGTTTATTTTCCGGAATTTGTTATTATTCACTTTGTTTACTACCATCTCTTCACGTATTGCCCATAGACATACCTGTCATTCTTCATCCGTGTGTATTACACTTTTTTCACCGTAATTAAATTTCATTTTATTCATATAATATTTGATGAATGGATATTTTATTCCAAAGTAATATTTCGTTTATATCATTTATCAATATTCACGTAATATTGATGAATACACATTTAATTCATGTAGTAACATCGGATGAATGAATATTTTGTTGTCTAAATTTCCGCTTCTTATTTTATATTATTTGCATTCATTTAAAGAATAAGACTTTAAGTCTTAAGGCTACACTTCTCTCCGTCAATGTTTATATGAAATATAAACAAATACTACTTAATTGTGGAGCATATTTATCACTGTTTTGTTCTCTGTTGTTTGCGAAATCTTGCCAAGAAATTATCGATCGATTAATGTTGAGCAAAATTGCTGAAAACGATTTAGGATGACATTTCGTAGGATAAATGATCGATAATTTGCATAATTGCATTCGTTGATTAGGTTATTGTTTACTTCATAATTTGGTGAAGTTCATTCGTCTCAAAGCAAATAATTTTTAGTATTGGAACTTTGCATTAGTCTTTTTCAAGGCAAATAACAATTTTTCTGTTTGATCTCCAAAGTTAGACAGGGAAAGTGAATAATTCGTTTATGATTTGATCCAGGTAAAGTCGAGTTATCGGACTAGTTATTTTGGGATTGCTTTCTTCAGTGAATAAAATTAGGGTCATCAGTTTTATTTCAGTAATCTACAGATTTCCATAGTTTGAATGAAATTTGTGACGAAAAGAGCAGATCTTCTACGTTGATAATGATTCGTTAGGCAGTTAGCGGAATTTGTCGTACTTTTCAAGTCATGCAGATAGCTTCTTCGAAATAGTGATGTAAGATTTTTTCGGATAAAAAAGTGCTATTCCAGCATGTTCCTTTACAGAAAGCGAATTTACAGAGCTACATTCCTGGTCTGTTTTCATACAGCTTTTTGGTATATGCTAAAATCGGGTCGAAATTCCAGTTTTATCTCAAAATAATTTTTGGAATTAAATATGAAAATTAGAAGCTCGCCAGTGCTTATTGATATATTGTTGATCATAAGAAAGGTTGATCCTCTTTCATTTCTTACATGTGGAAAAGTGAGGAAGAAGGAATGAGATGAAGGTATGAAGATGAGTTGAAATTTGCTACTGAACAGTTGTGTTCTTAGTATTTATCCATCGGTAACGTTTCTAGCGCTGCGGAAACTACTATTATTGTTGAATCGTTCCTGTTGCTGCTGCTCGATCTCGAGCTTTATTTTGTTTTCGACTTATGTTCACCTTATTTGATATTGGCTAGACATTTTCATTCTCTTCAGTTCGAAATTCTGTCATGCAAAAACAAAACAACATCTCTTTCCGCAATCCCTCTTCCGTATTATAAGCATTTTTTTCTTTTTTTTTTTTTTTTGTTATAAAATGAAGTAATGTCTTTCTTTTATAGAGAAGAATTTGTTCAAAAAATGACATTTGATTTGTATGTTTGTTGATTTCCTCTAAATGACATTCCTATTCGTTATGGATGGAAGCGCTTCGAGAAACGCCTAATCACTTGAAAAAATACTTCAGTTGTTCATCTTGTAAAGATGAACAATTGAAGTATATTTCTAAGTGATTAGGCATTTCTCGAACTTCAATAACATGTTGATATGCGATTGTTACATTTGGTGAAATCGCTATTTTTTTCATTTTTATTTTTTGTGACTGACAAATCATTTTAACGTAAGATTCAATATTGAATAGGATGCTGTGATTCAAGCCAGTTGATAAATGAAAGATTTGTGGAAACAAGTGAATTGCATTTTGTATTCACTGTGACATTTGACACTGATCATTAATTTTTATTTCTCACAAGAAGCTATCGCTAATGTTTGACAAATGATAAGTATTACTCATTGTTACTCATTGTTTGCTAAATAAGAATTACTTAATGGAAATAATTGCCAACAACTCTCAAAAATCCTTAACGAAGTACAGTTAGGACGTTACGGATAATTGTCTTGTTCATTCTGAATGGAAGGGATTCAGGAAAGTATGGTGATTCATGCGCTCTTCGTGTTCCCATCGGTTTTTGATTGAATTGCATTGGAAGCATCGAGAAATGTATTAAGGGGAAGGGGAAGGGAATGTTTCGTGTTTAACATTTTGGTGATGCAGTTCATTACTAGTTTCATTCGATTTTCATATTCGTAAATATTAGGCTTATACATTCATCCTATTTTTTTCTATAATGCGGATTTCCCTGAAAATTTTGAAATAAGAAATCTTGTACACTTGCATTTTGAAAAAAAAAAAGTAATGGTGAACATTGAATGTGTTGAACAACAAATATTTTAGGAAATCAGCCTTTTCTGGATTAGACCAAAACTTCAAAATCTTAATATTTCAAAAATTTTCTTATATTCACTTTCTATAAAGATTTTAATTTCTATTCCCCATTAGATTGGTTTATAAAATGTGAAATTGCCAATGATTTACACTGTTTGGTTAAATATAAAAACTCCTGCGTTTTATTCGCAAAAATAATTGTTTAATTCTCAGTAAACGTTTTTCTCTTTTCATTTTTCCCGCACTATTTTTGAACTAATTCATGTTTTCCAGGATCACTGTGTGACAAAGACACGATTAACAAGCAGTTAATGTATGGAATATAGCGGATGAGGGATCATCCTGTACTACACGAAATATTGTTTTGGAAGCATCCGGAAAATTCTAATTCATTTGTCGAAGTATTCAAAGAGGGAAAGAAGCGAAAAAGTTACGCTTGAACGGAAAAAGTTAAAAAAAAAATTTAATAAGTTAAATCAGCCATTATATGTGTAACAATTCTTACCATTTATACGTAGCCCTGTCCAGGAAAAAGTGATTATTTGTTGGCGATCAACGAACCAGCCAACAATTGCACGCGCCGTTTTGCCAATTCTTCCATGGAATGGTTATCAGCGCCCAAGTGCTTAGTATTAACATTGGTGGAAGCAGTAATAACAGTAATAGCGGTAATAGTAATAATAAAGGAACGAAATCCGACAATAACAATAAGAACAGTTCATCAAAAACGGCAAAAATTACAACTGGTGACGAAATCGAAAATCAGGAAGATCAGCAACAAAGAAATCAAGAACGAAACATCAGTCCATTGGTCACGAAAACTTCAGCTGCAGTCAGGTTTAAGCATCAGCATTCGCAGCAAAATCCTACGTGGCTACTGAATTGCTGCACATCAAATCTTACCACAGCTGCGCAACAATTAACTGTTCTGATTGATAGTATTGGTGGCTGTAATCCAGATCCTGTCGCTATATCAGCGACCGATATCGCTCTCGTTACTACTGCTACTGATAGCAAGACTGCGACGGTAGCAAGAACCACAACGGTTCCCACCATAACTGTTCCTGAGACTACGACAGAGCAGGATATGAGCCGAGAGAGTCGTCATGTCCATGTAATAGGTTTACCGGATAGTCTTTCGGATGAACGAGTCTCATCATTTTTTTCCACGTAAACAATTATTTTAATTTCCTTTTTGTCTTTCTGTAGGTTCCTCTATATTGCCAGTTAATAAAACATGACGCCAATGAGCCAGTTATATGATGTGTCATATGACGATATTTATGGATTTCATGAGGGAATTGTAAATGAATACAGTTCGGTAACGAGTTAAGTAGTATCTAGAAGTCTTTTTATGGAGTTTGACTATTTTTGTACTAAAATCTTGCAGATTCAGAGTTATAACTTTTAAAATGTAAGTTAAGTTTCGTAATAATTGTATGTCAAATGTATTGCTTGAATAAACATGCTTAGAAATAGTGATTACCATAGTCAAAGTATAGATATCACTCTTGAAGTGAGAATAAGGACTGTACGACCTATTGATTCTGGTAGCCTTATTCATTATTACCGGAAGTTTGATATCGGAATATGAGCCGACTTCTTGATTAAAAGATTGGTAATGACGTAATGGAGTATTTCTAAATTAGATAACTAAAATTGAATTATTTAGGATATAAGTAAAAAATATCTTTGGATTCATAATTGTGGGTAAGTGATCCAAGCATTTATTTCAACATTTTTTTCATTAATTTAATCTTAGCTAGCTAGCTGAGGAAGTTGATTCTCAATTGCAAATAAATATAGCATTGTGTCATAATTTTTTTTTTTATTCATCAAACAATGCACTTATATTGTCACCATTCAATTTCTAATATGATAACCGGTCGTGTTTCAATTTTGGATGATACAGAAAGGAGAGTACTTGAAATGAGAAGCATTGCACTACATGATATTACTTGGTGATTCTGGATAGTGATAACTAATATCGAATCACTTCACATTGTTTTTTGGATGGTAGTGAGCAAAACGAAAAATAAGAGGGAGGAGAAAAGTAATGATTGACGATGATGAAGTGCTAAGAACAGCATCGAGAATCAAAATACCTTTGTGTGTATTGCAAATTTATGCAAAAAGGCACTCGTTGCTATGCCTTAGTGGGAGTGGTATTTTCGTTTGCTGATTTATGATTCTAACGGACTTTTCAAACACTTCAATAAACTTATCACACTCTTGAATAATCGATTTTTTATAATAATAGGTACTACTTAACACATGCTATAGTAAACATTTCATAGATGGAGAAGAGTGGAGAATGACTATCTAGCAGCTAAAATTTTCCAGCATGCGCATATTTTTGATTATATATATTTTTTTACGCATGCATGATGTCGATCATGTTACGCGTATTATGTTGCACTGTAATGAATTGTAACTTGTGATAAAATACGGCATCCCTACATTATTTTCCGCTTTTATAATTATTTATGTGCTATTTTAATAGTCTCAGAGGACCAAAGATCGAGATTCTTAATTTTTTATCGTCATAGGAGAAGATATAGCGCGATGTTTACTTCCCTTGTGAGCCATATCTCCGCAATCATTCCCTTCAACCCATCTGATCTTTTTTTAGGTAAATTAGCAAGTTGATCTGTCCTGCAGAGTATGGATTGAGTGATAATAAATAATACTGGATGGGATGACTTACTGAGTAAAATTTGATGATAATAGGTAACTTTATAGCAAATGTAATATAATTCATCCATTTATACCATAATGAAAACTCTGTACTTTTATGTGTGATGATATTATTATTGTAGATTTTTCTAACTTCTTTAAGAGGATAATGCTTTGTTATGTAATAATATTACCAAGAATTGAGTGGTGTTGGTTTCATATGTGGATACGGTGTCCTGGTGGTAATAGCGGAACATTTTTTTCCTTCTTTTTCTGTAATGACATCGTTCAACATACATGAAATAAATGGGTGTGAGGACTGGAAAGACGTTGCGCTGATTATAGTTGTCACAAATCTTTTGCAGATGATGTGGTTATCCCTGTTACCTGAGTTTTTTTAACATCGGTAATTCAGAAAAAGAGGAGAAATCAAATTGCACGTTTCTTGTCTTTTAGGACAAACAGAGATAGTAATAAGTTCATTTTGATGACAACTGTATGATAGGGTACAATGATGATTTATATTCGATGATTGGGCAGCTTTTTTGTTATATTTCTCAGTGTAAAAATTCACGATGTTAAATATTATGATAAACAACCGTCTAAGGTCACAGTGCGGCGTTCGTCAAATAATTGGCTTCACTAAATATCATCAACATCATGAAATCGGCACCTTCAGGGTTAAAATTATTAAGATATTATGCAGTACATCGGAAATTCATATTTTTATTTTGAACGATTCAAAATAATTTTGAAATTATGAACAAGATTAGCTTCACAAAAATGAATGCATGTTTTTCAGATTTGGTCGTGTACAAAAAGTGGAACGTCTGGGTGCCACTGATTTTGTGGTTAGTTTCATGGATGTTCGATCAGCACAAAAAGCCCATTCAACGGAGCCAAAATTTCAAGGTCATCAGTTACGAATCGCATTCCACGAACAGAGTAAGAAGTGAGCAAGAAATTTCGTATCTCACAAACTATGTAAATATTACTGCTACCGTGGAAAATTAGAATTGATTACAATTAATTCTATCTTCTCTATCTGACTGTCGAATACTTGTCTAGCTTTCTGAAGCTAGCTTGTTCTACCTTGATTTCTTTTTCATTTTCTATAGTGTTACCTGTTTACCTGCTTCCATCGTTCAAATGCCAATTTGTGGTTAAGTTTTCATACACATTTATCACCTTCATTTACATCGATGTTATCTATTTATCTATCTTTGATATGAAAGCAGTTCTTTGTTTATAACCCGGTACTTCTAGTAATTGGGTTGTATCTTTGATAATATCGCAGCTTGTATGGCACACATACTATTTTATTTCAAATCAGCAATTTAATTCTGGTAGATTTTCATCCACTTTATAAACTGTTTTGATTTCTGACGGGATCTTCTCCAGAATCTATCTCGAACTTCTTGTTGTCATCTTGCTCAATTTTAATCTTACATGGACATATAACGCCACTCTTATTTTCTTGGTTTGCCTGCTGTTACTGGAGTGCTTTGGTGGAGCTAAATATCAGAATCGAATAGATGTTATGTTATAAACTGCTGAAGAAAGGATACTGTTTGATTTTTAGATAAAAAAATCTAAAAATTTAGGTTAAAAAAATTTAAATAGAAAAAAAATTTTTAGGTAAAAAAAAATTCAGGTAAAAAAAAAGTTTGATTTTTAGTTTTTTTTTTTTCTTTAATATATATATATTATTTTTTATAATTGTTTTTTTTCCGCTTGTGCGAGGGTTTTTTTTTTTTGTCTTGGATTCTTTCGTTGTCACTACATATGATATTTATTACTTGAATCAAATTCCAAATTATAAGATAAAAATTATGATTTCATTGTGGCGATTTGACTAACAATGAAATCATTTTTTCTGAGATCACGTAGTAAGTTGATTGAAATTTCTCAGACACATACCTCCTCGTAGTAGCAAAACAAAAATTAAGGTATGAATTTTTATTTTGGCGTTGGCTGTTACCGTGCTGTTACTTATTCATTTCATGCCATTCTTATGTTGAATTTAGTAACTTTATTTGTCTCTGAAATATCTGTTGCAGTGTTTCGGTTTTCAGCAGGTGAATGACCATTGGAAAGGAAATGTAATTTATATTTGTTGTACATCATGACAAATGAGGCAGTTTTCAAGTTCAGTGGATTGATTTTAACAAACATACCTGAAGAAATGCAGGATAACCAGATTTTTTTTAATCGAAAATTGATATTTCAAGCTTATTTGAACAATTTGTTAGCTTGTCATAGTTATTGTAAAAATTGTCCTTAATTAGTTATACCAGCCTGATGACAAATTTGAGGATTTGTCACGCGAAATTTTTTTTTTTTTTTGTTTACTCAATGATGACAATTATTAGGATCCGTCTTCTTACACACGGAAGTTGAATTGTAATTTATACTTTCCTTCATGCAAAGTAAAAGCTTTAAGAAATTTCCCGACACTGTCATCCTTGTATGTGCTGCCTTTTGGATTTTGTAATTCCACATCATTGCATTTTTTTTCTTGTTAGTATTACGGATTTTTGGTCGCTTTAAGATCAAAATGAAATGGTCAGTATTGTTTTGTATTGTTCTTTTTATCGTTCAAAATACAAAATTGATAACTAGATTGAAATATTTTTTCCTCTGATCTTCAACATTTTTTCCGGTCTTTTTTGTGCAATTTTCCTGTTTATCATCTGTTGTTAGTTTGTATCGTGTAGCATTGAAATAGGAAGGAAAATAGAGATGATATAGAATTTATTGTTTTTTGGTGAGATTAAAATTCCAGTTCCCTTTTTCTTTTATTTATAGATTTAAATATTGTAGCACATCTGAAATTTGAGATATCCTGTTAGTGACGGATCTGTTGTACGCGTCGTGTCGATGTTGTAGCAAGAGAGAAGCTCTTCTTGTATTGCCTTAAAAAGTTTTTTTGAAATGTAAGGTGAGACTCCTCATTTGAAATTTCAAATCCATTTTAAAATTATAGCCGAACCAAAAAATGCATATTATAAATGCATTTTAAACTTGCAATTGTCATTTCTCACCATTGCAGTCTATTTCCAAATTTTTTGTTTTAATATGATAAAATAGTAGTAAATCGCATTAGGACAATATATTTTAGATAATCTATATATATATATATATATATATAATCTTCGGAATATTGAAAGTGTTTGAAGCATCAAGTAGTTTTGTTAGTTAGACAACAAAATTGGTTTCTTCAGACATTCGTCCATCTATCGAATGATTATGACTACATTCATTTTTGTGGTTTAATTTTTATAAATTGCTCTTTTTTCTTTTACTTAGAATTTTGTATTAATCCTCATTCTCCTTTTTGATTTCATTTGTTTTGTTTATTCTAAAGTTAAATTTTTTTGGAGAAACTCAGTTGCCCTGATTTTTATGTCTTTCACATGTATTCATTTTTTGTTCCGGAAATTTCGTCAAGAGAAAAACGCCTTTAGAGACTAAATCTCTATCATTCGTTTTAGAAATGGTTGGAAAAATGAAAAAATTGACGAAATGAAGGCGAGGGAAGATTGAAATGAGAAGGTTTTGTATAGTAGTGAAGTTTTTTTTTTTTTTTTTTGGAAATCTTCGTATATTGCAGTTTTTCGTTTAGTAAATAGAATAAGCTTTACTGACGACTTGATAGAAATGAAATAATTGATAAGTGACTCAAAATACTTTGCACTTTTCCTTGACTTCATCTTGATCGATTTACAACTCGCCGTTGCATTTCACTTCAATAATTTGATCGACTTGATCTGATCCTTGTCATATCCTTATAAGTAAAAGTGTGCTAACTTTGTTCTGATCATAATCTGAATCGTTCTTGTGCTCTGCACTTCAGTCATCACAATTCCAATTTCCTTGAACATTTAACATAATCTTCTCAAAAAACTCAGTGGATAATATATATATTTTTGAATTTACATGATTATTCGATTGCAGCGGTTTGGTGAATTCGACAACGCCGAGTAACTCAGCTGTGCTTGACTCACCTCAGAATACGAGAAATGCTAGTAGTAGCAATACGGCAACCGATTCACATCGACGTTCATCTGATCTGCATTCACCAAATTCATCATCATCAAAGCAGATTCAGAAAGAACGGCAAGTTATTTGTACTTTTTTCTTTTAATAAATGTTAATTTTGTTTTATTTCTTGATCTTGAGGTTTACTTCTCCGATTTGTATTCTAGAAGTTGTGGTTTTCGATCAAAGTAAATAAACTTGTTGCTATTACAGTAATATCGTCATATTGTTTAGAAAATATGACGTTCCATTATTTTATGATAATATCAAAGAAATTTCTGTCCTTTAATCAGGAAGTGCGAAATATTAAGTATTTAGTATATATATATCCAAGATCACGGCACAGGAAAATTTTTTTTCTGGAAATGTTAATATATCAAAGAATGTTGTCTTTGATGTTTATATATTTGTTGTTTTATCTAAGTTAATTAAGTTCAAAGAAGAAGCCATTAATGATTTCATGCACTTGCAGTTCCCAGATTATTGCAGTAATTTGTGGGACAGAACATTGTCAGATTTATTTTTTGCGAAGATTGTTGTTATTTCTCCTGTTTTTTTGCAGAATGTCGCAGCATCGACTTTCGTCATCATCATTACGTCGACAATCTCGAGAACGAGAACGTGATAGAGAACGGGGAAATTCGAGTCGGACTGATGAACGGTCTCAGCGAAGCAGAACTTCCAATAGTGATCGGTAAGTTATAGCAGACTAATATACTGACAGAAGAGCGTGACATTTTTCAACTATGCATCAGGAAAATGTGTGATAATTTAACATATCGGGCTTGAGAGAAAAAACATGACTTGGAATTCTATTAATTACTTTTCATTGAATAACTGAAGCATTTAATGAAATATAAGTGGGCTAATGTCTAAAACTTTTGATTTTAGACGAGTAAGTGCTAGTGATTCGCGTACTGCACGGCGACCACATCATTCGCCACGCGCATCTGCATCATCTGATTCGAGTCGTGATTCAGCAAGTTCAAGGTATATGATTTTTAAAAAATTGATATGAACAGCGAAGTTATAGAAAGGCAAAATTAAGTTCTAAGTTTCAGTGTAGGAAGGAAATGTTCGAATTTTGAAATGTTTCTGTAAATTATTTTTTTAAATCCATTATTAGGGTATTGGTAAAATCTTGATGTTGTGTTTTTTAAAAAAGAGAGAGAGAGAGATAATGCTAAAGACTCTCTGCAGGAACATTCAATATCTCCTTGGGATTTTTTTATCAGAATTATTATACCTAAGTTTCTTTTTTCTTGGAATCTTCAAAGGTATACACATACCATGATTTATGTAGTTTTCTTACTTTAATATCTGAAAAAAATGAAGGGAAAAATTTTAGTCGTCGAAGAATTTTTCACATGTGAAGCAACTTTTTGCTCTGCCAAGCCCATCTCATTGTATTATGACAAGATTTTCCTTTGCATACATTCATAAAGAACGCATAAATGGAATTTTATATATCTCTTTCATCTTTAATCTCGAATTTTTTTTTTTTTTTTTTTGTCCTTCAAAATTAGGGAAAAGGAATTTTGATTAAAGACACACAGAAAAGTTCTTTTAGCAGCAAAAAAGATGTAAATAATCGTCGCATAGTGTAATTCAGGAGAAAAGCATGTGAACGGAATAAAAAAAATAAGTGGGATATTTTGATTTAACAATCATGGTCGGCTACCTTATGTTATACTAAGTAAAAATTTTCCTTTGCTTGCAGCTCTCATGTTTAGATATCTCGATTTGAAAATAGACTACTAAGTTAGAATAGTTTTGATACTTACTTTTGTTCCCATTTCAGTCCCTTTTAATTTTCCCTTTTGTTTATAGTGGATCTTCTGGGTACCATCATCATTCATCAAATACCCATACTGTGCAGTCAACAGTTATCAAACTGGGAGCATCATGTTCACGACGCAGCGATGCAAATGCATCCAATGAATTGTCTGCTTCATGTGGTAACCACGACAGCTTATCAGGTGCCTTTCAAGGCATTCCATTTTTATTTTCTGTTTCTTTTTGCAGTAATAAATAATTAGGATATATATAATTTCTTAAGGCATTTATGTATCCAATTTGCCATCTTCGCGTACTGAGGGTTCTCTGAAAGATGGCTTGGCGAGTTTCTTCAAAAAATTTGGCAAAGTTGTTCATATTATACTTGAAACGGAATCTGGTCCAAATTTTGTAGAACAGCGTCGAGCATTCATCATTTTTCAAAGGTATATTTTCAGGATTTATGCGTAGTTATTGGAGAGCGTGACATCTTTTCTTCCTTATTTAAATTTTTTTAAAATTAATTTCAAGACTATTAAAATATTTTTGTGGAAAAATAGAAGCAGAATTATGTCGGAAGATTTTTTTAATGCATTATGGCAGTTGCTTATAGTACCGAATATTGTAAAGAAAAGATGGAAAATTTTCTGCATGCATTAATGAAATAGTGGAGTAAATCAATTATTACTTCGTTAATTGAGATATTGAACATAATCTAGAAATTCTGTTATTCAAGCTACTATTAATAAAATCCCTTATTTGATATTTTCAGATATTCTTGTATATAGCTAGTTTCATATGCAAAAAATTTCCGATTGAAATATGTAATGTGCCATAAAATTTTCAAGTTTCATGAACTTGTAGACTGATAGATGCTGAAAAACTGAGAGATATTCATCATTTATTTGGATTACGGCTGAAAATCAGATTTGCAAGTCACGCTGCCGTTACGGAAGCTTATAACACATATTTGTCAACAAATGGACAGGTAAATATGTTGTCACAAACAAACGTGATCACTAGAATAGTTTACATTACATATAATAGTCCAAATTTCTTTGTGAGTCGCTCGTTTTCTTTAGAGAATTCCAAATTTGCCATATGAAGACCTTCAGTCCTATGTTAATGAATGTAGTTACCGAGAAGGAAATTTATTTTGGTTCTGAGGCCCCTTTTTTTTTTTTTTTTTTTCTTTGTGAGAAAAGGAAAGTTTTAGGAACTCAGAAGAATTGGTGGATAAACTCACCAGTACTATTATTTGTCTCTTTAATTCGAAAAAGTGCAGACTTGCACATAGTTACAGGAATGCTTATCAGCGCAAGACACTGCTTCAACATCGACTTCTTCAGTAGTCGATGCACTGACATGTCGAGCTTCTCGAACTCTGTATGTCGGCGGCTTAGAAAGACGAACAACCGATGATTCCCTCCGCTCCCGCTTTAGTTATTTTGGTCATATTTTGGAAACAGGTTATTTTTGTAAACCATAATATTTTCCATATGAACGATAGTAAAGTGTAATCCTATTTGAATATCATGATTCTCGTTTTGCTTTGATCCGTAAACGTTTAACAATAATAGTAACTTACAAAAATGAAGTTTCTAAGCAGGTTATAGATTTAAAATTTTCCACGCTGGTACCTTTATCACGATTGTCTAGCAGCAAATGTTTTTTATCGATTATCTTCATTTATTTTAATGGATTATTGAAGAAAAGATCTAGACTGATAGGTTTGATTTAGAGGTCAAGAACTGGGAAAGTCCATCACCGTTCGCTTTCATCCAGTTTGCTGATATACATTCGGTTGTCTGTGCAATTAATGCGTATACCCAATCTGCACATTCCTCCGGTGGCAAAGGCAAATTAAAGGTAATTTTGATCGACATTTTATAGATTCATCATCTATTTCCTGTACTTAAATCTAAGCTGAAGATGGATTAGTGCACAAAATTGCAACAAATGGAATTACAACCTTCTATACGATGTTTTTACTGATTTTTTCCATCAGTCTCTAGTCTTACCGTTCAGAAATACCTCACTGAATATTTAGTTGTAATGATATATTTTAATATTTAATAAGTAACAAGCAATAAATGGGTTTGGGATAGCCAAATTTAATCAGTCTGGGAGCATTGATGCGAAAATTAGAGAAAGAAAAAGGATTAGTTTGTTCGGTGACAAAAATTTCCGGAGATCCTTAGTAAATGTTAAGATTTATCAGTTGCTTTTCAGATGAATTGGGGCCGTACAATTGTTAATAATAAGATCTGGATCGGGGAGTTGCCGTCGAGCTGTTCAGCAGATTATTTACGTGAAAAGATCCGAGTATCATTCACGGATACATTCAGTGAAGTCATTTATGATCCGCGTCATCGAGAAGCTCTCCTTATATTTAGCAACAATGAAATTGCCCAGAAAGCATTTTCAATGATTAAAACAAAGCAATTGTATGTATTTTATTCGAAGATTTTCGTTGTTATTGAGTTTGTTTGTTATTATTGTTACTGAAACAGATAAATAAAACTTCACAGCATGTGGAATTGATTAGGCATGTGCCGAACTGTATTTTCTGAAATTGAATTTGAAATAATTTGTGCAAAAAAAGTTTATTCCAGAGCGTTTTGGAATGCGGACGAAAAAAAGGATGTTCATGTGCCAGTGGATTATTGCTCAGAAAAATTGCACGATTATTTCGTTGACCGAAAATTCCGTGGTGAATCCGGAATTTCATGTAAATTTCCTGGGATATATAGCTTCAAAATCTTCAAAAAATTTAAAATTTTCACAAAACTTTTAGAAAATATTTTAAAACGAAAATTTTGTAGTGAATGGTACTGGATCAGATTCATATGGTAGCAGCAACACATCGGTTTGTTCCAACAGTGGATTAGCGATTGCATCTACGTCCACCTCATCATTACTTGCCCCACCACCGGATCCGCCAAGTCATCTGCGTGACACATCTTCGAGGTTTTCATCAGCTGTTTTGATTAATTTTTCACTAATGTGTATTATTAAAACTGTTTAATTATTGAATATTTCGTGTTTTAATGTTGTCTCAGTGGCATGTCTAAACATGCAATATAGTCTTCCGTATGTTAAATATTCGTTCTGATCAATTCTTGGAAGTATCAGGGTACAGTGGCTTTATCTCCAGCTATTCTCATGTATTTTCTCATCAAATTTTGTGTATGACACTCGGGAAATTTTCAAAAAATATGGATAAATGTGTTTTTGTTCTGCTAGATTCATAGTCACAGTTCAAATCAGCTTTACTTCAACTTTAGCCTAAATTTTTACTTATAATTTCTTAAGAATTGATTGTCGAAAATCGGATTCGAATATCCCACGGAGACGAAGAAGTGGTGAACGGGAAAGCTGTAGAAATTCATCTCGTCCTCTACGATATTCATCTTATAATAGGTTTATGATTTTTAAATTTTCGTTTTAAATCTTCATACAAATCTTAGCTGAATAATTTGTCATATATTGTAGTTACAGATCTCGACGGCGACGTGAGAGGGCTAGGCGGAATGATGTATCGCCTTCATCATCATCAACCTCTTCAACATCTAGTGATTCTGATTTAACTAATTCCAGCACACCAGATAGGAATCGTACGGTCGTTAGTCATTCGAAGAATAACATTCAATGTTTGCATAGGGATAAGGTAAAACATAATTTGAAACTTAATATAGATATTGACATATAAACCGTGTTTGAATATAGGGAAATGTTGATTTCATAAAAATTACTGTTCTATAATGAATTTATGGGAACTTCGAATTTGTATCATTTCATCTCCCATTTTCTTAAATCACTTATTCGTTTATTTGTTTTTTTTTTTTTTCTTTTTATAATATTTCAGACTCCAATATATCCTTCCAGTTCACGACAAACTAGTTCTCCTTCTAATAGCAAGCCTGATAGAAATTTCGAAGAGACTAACATCACCACCGGAATTACGCTACAGACTGTTACAAGTCGTAACAGCACAAGAGCAAGCCTGGCGCAGCTACTTCCACCTCCTATGCCATCAGCACCAATTCTAAATCCCGTTATGATAACATCACCAAATGAAAAGAAGCAGCAAGAAGAATATCATCAGTCGACAGAAGCAAGTAAAAATGAACGTGAACTAACTGTAAGATCCATTGATTCTAAGCTTCAACAATCTATACCGTCCTCAAGTTCGGTGGTTGACAGTGAAATACCGCTTGAAACAAACGGAAAATCGACGACAGAACATCGAAGCAGGAAAGTGGAGCAGGAACAGCAGAGGTAAACTGTTTCATTAAATTATTGAAACTGTCTGCTCTCCCAGTGCAGCAATGTAATGGAAAAGAGTGACGAATATTACTTCATTATGTTGTTCGTATGTTTCTATGTTTCAGGAAAACTCTTTTCTAAAAAAAAAGATCTAGAAAATAGACTATGCATGATGTAACATGATCAATCAGGCTATGTTCCAGTAGACATGTAGGAGCTTCTCATTATCTTTTAGTTTATAAACAGAGTTGGAAATGGAAGAGTAGATTAATTTTCTATTATTTGTATTTTCAATTTGAACTGCTTAAGATTAGAAAGTATTCTTGAAGATAGCAGTTATTGCGTTCTATTATTTTGGCATATTTCTTATTGACTAATGATTAAATAATTTGCTGTGTTTTATTTGAAACTTATTGTCAGTTTTTCAGTAATGTCAAGCAATTAGAAAACAAAGGATCACATGACAGTGCGCTTCATAATTCTGTAGTGCAAAGAAATTTTGCTACAAAGGAAATGAGTGCAATAACGGTATAGTGCTTTCATACTCTTGAAATTCAATTTAATAAAGTATAGTCATGTCGGGATTGATAGATTATTTAACACTTAAATGTGAGTAGAAGACCTATTAATGGTATTCTAAAAGAGGCAAACTCTGAGGAAATATTATGGAATTTTTTTATCAAATTTTTGCTTAGTGATCTGCATTAGTTTGTGTGAGTTTTACTGTTACATTTTCATTTCGGAAGCAAGATTTATGAAATCTGAAATCATCGAAGTATGAAATATCATGTAATTTTAGTCAAATCGAATCGAAGAAATTGCTAACACTTTGGTAAACGTGCTGCAGCATCATTCCAAGGCATCTACATCAACGACAGCAAGTGCTCCATTAGCTATAATGAGTGGGACTCATCATAGCCATTCGTCAACTTGTTCAGCTCAGCGATCTACAGGCGATGCTTGCGACAGTAGCAAGCATCATTCTAGTAAACAGTCTGCTAAACGCACCAAATGGCCATGGGGTGTGTTAATGTAACATATTGGCTATATATGAATTTTAATGCTGAAATGGAAATACAAGATTGTGTATCTTATCTGTTCATTTACTAGGATTATTAGAACTGGAGTTAAATGAGAACAGAAATGTGATGAAGTTAAACAAAGAGGATGAAAACAGAAAAAAACAGTCGGGCTTTGCGATTTATTTTTTAAAGAAAGGTTTGAAATAAGGATGAATTACTGTTGATATGATAAACTGAAACATGACTTAGTTTAAATAAGGAAATATTTTTTTCATATATATGATATCGCCTTAATTCTAGGAAATGATCCGATTAAAAATCACTGTGCAATTCCTTTGGATGGAAGCGCCAATCGAAGTAAAGATCCGCGACATCAAAAAAATTCACCGCAAACTTCTGCTTCATTACCGTTACCAAAATTTGTGCATGAACATCGCTCTACGTCGAGCAGCTTACGTCGGAGTAGCGTACCGGATCCATTTCGCTCTCCGCAACAGCAAAAGCAAGATTCAAAGTGTTCAAAGAATTCTCTATCAGTTTCAAGTTCCGGTGTTGCTGGTTGGTCGCATAATTGATTTTATTTTCCTAAATGAAGTTGCATTATTGTGAAATGTATCAATTGTTTTTTGAAATTCATGTTTGCAGGCCTTGGAGACTCAAATAAATTAAGCAAAAAATTTTGAAATATTAAAACACAATTGGCAAGCCGGGAAGTAATTAAATGGCAAAAAACAGATAGATTTAGTTCAGCCGATATCCTAATCAGTGTATGGTTTGACAGTTGCAGTGTTAGCTTTTCCCAGGAGACACATATTCTCTATGGAATCATATCATTATGAATGAAGCGGAGCTAAGTTGAATATGGGAGTACTGAGATGAGTCAGATGCTGTATGGTTCGTGCTTCATACTTAGTATGAAATTTACTAGATACTATTGCAGAATGCAGTTTGAAGCAAAATGCTACAGAAAATTCACCTTCTCAAAAAGTGATCAGAGGACGAACACATTCATCGCTGTCCAGATCGGAATCAAGTAATAGTGAAACGATGCTTTCTCCCGATCCTTTAAATTCAACTACACAACCTTCATTGGTGACAAGCACCATGGATATTTTTGGAGATACTTCGCCTGCCAATAATTCGAGTGCTTATCGTGAACGACTTGATGCACTGGGAGCTACTTTTCAAAATATCGAGCAAAAGTTTCAGGTTAATTTCTTTCATCAGTGGGTAGAAGCCTCGTAACATACTCAACTGTTCATGACATTAATTCTTCTATTTAATATCTGGTATATTTCGCTTAGCGTTGTTTCGCCCAGTGACTCCAATGGCTTGTTTTCTTTCAGAATCTTTGGTGTTTGATATTTTCTTATAACTAAAATGTTTATAACACCAAAAAATTGCCCGTAAATTCTTTAGACTCTTAGTCCCAGCAGTTCTAGATTCAGTTGATCTTGGAGTCATCGTCGTTATTTGTTTCGTTTGTCTTTAATTTTTTTTTCTATTTTCTATGTGATTATTTTCGATCTTTTTAGAAAACAAAACAGAATACCCATTTGGATTGTGATCGTAAAGGATCGTCGCAACGCAGTTATAAATTCGAGGAAGAGCTGGAACGATTGAAGGCGCGAGCTGGATCGTCTACTTCAACCATAACCATTCCACAGTCCGCAATAATAACATGTTCTCATTCCACATCTAACACATTTACGGACTCTTTCACGAAAGTACGAAGTAGTGGTACTACATCGATTTTCGATTCGAAGGATACAGAAAGTCTAAAGTTGAATCGTACTCCACTTTCTCTCTCCATCCCAATGCCTCCAGCTTCTGTAACATCCACCAATTCAAATGCTTATACAACGGTTTTATATACTACATGTACCAGTTCGTCCAGTCTTCCGTCACCACAATTTACTGGTGCTCAACTCAGAAAGCCTCTTCTACCATCAAGCATTACACAGAGCAGTAATCAGACACCTTCGTCAGCAGCTGCATCTCGTATTGCTTATCCACCAGACTTCAGTATTCCACCTCCACCGTTTCCGCAACCTCCTGTACCTCCGACATTGTCTTTAGCGGCACACAAATCTGCAGCAGCTGGCACTTCTCTGATCTTAGCTCCACCTCCACCACCCTCGTTGGTCTGTTATTTGTTTTTTTACTGATTCCATAATTTTTATTGCAAAAATTTTTGAATCAACTCAGATTACAAAAATTATAGTAGGGAATTATAAAAAGCTCAATTACATTGAGAGAAATATCCCGTTTTCAGTAGCCAACATCTGTGGATGATGTATAGCTGCATCATTGAAGACGTTGAATGTTATGATTAAATACCATGATGCTGGAAATAAGGGATTTGGTCATAAGAAAAATTTTTGTATATGGATGGATTCGGATATTAAACATCTTATCAGTCGAATAAAACCGTTCCTAATTTCAGATATGTAGTAGTATCTCCCATTCACTCGATCCAACATCACCGTGCCATATCACATCTCTTCAACCATTGGTACGTAGTACTGGTTCACAGAATGGTGCGCAGTCTTCATCCTGGAGGACTACAACAAAACCGTCTACTCCACCTCCTTTAGTACATTCCACTGTTAATTCGAAACAAGCTTCAGTTTCTTCTGCATCTGGCACATCAAAACCATCAACGTCAGGTTCAGTTTCCAGTAGTGCTGTGTTAGAAGTGGATAAAACGCGGCCGCGAACTCAAGGGACTGATAAGGTTTATATTTAGTTATTCTAAGTATGATATTTCAGCTTTAGATGCGGTTTGAGATCTTTTTATTGTTAACTAAATGCAAGCAGTATTGCTTTAAAAAAAAATTTTTTTTTTTTGAGATACAGATAAGAGAGAAAGAGCATGTGAAGACGAGTTCGAAAATGCACGTGCCTGAGAAAAAAATGTCAAAGGATTCTACGAACAAACAGCCTTCATTGAGTGAATTATTCCGTCAACAGGTGAGATTCGATTTGAATTCATCAAGCTGCTTGTTCTTACAGTGATTTTCAATCTTTTGGAAATACCAATAGAAAAAGAAATAGAGGAAAAATCGATACCAATGCATTAAAACCATTGAATTTGTATTTCTATTAATGAGATGTACCAGTTATAAGTTGAAAATCATTGTAAGCTTTTCGTTTTATCGGAGAAATAGGGAAAAAATCGATACCAATTTTTGGTATCAATTTTTTTCTCTAATTGTTTAAGGTTCTGCCGCTTCCCCCTTTTTTTATTAAAATATTTATTTTTTATATATCGTTGTATATTGTAGGCGCAAGATTCATCAGAAGTTCTTAAGCAGTTGAAAAAAGTTAGAAAGGAGAAAGGCGATGAAGGAATATGTCATAAATCGAATGATGAAAACAAAAAAGGATTAGTTGAAAGCATAAAGGAAAAAAATTCCAAGGAAAATGAGAAGAAGGTTTTTTTTTTTTTTTTTGATTTTTCGATGAAGCGGTATACTGCTTTTAAAATTTCGGGTGAAAAGACAGCTGCTTCTTGGGAACATCGGAGTCTTTCTTAATTTGATTTTGTTTAATTTGGTATTTTTTCACGATCGTAACTGCATCCAGCTAGGCAGGTTAAAGAAATTTCTCCATTTATGTCGTTTTTGGTAAAGAAAGGAAGTGTAGATCGAAATAACAAACTAGATTCCCATAAATTATAGTGGGTGTTGTTGTGACATTGATCAAAACAGCCATTATTGAAGATGTAAATCGTATGTAAATAAATCATATTGTTTGTAGCTGCTGGAAAAATCAGATCAAAATGTGGCTGAGAAAGAAAAAGATAAAAAATATGGTGATGGAAGAATCGAATCACAGGAAGCGAAGCTGAAAATGGCACCTCAGAAGCAACCGAAAGAAAAAAAGGGAAAAAAAGAATTGGTTTGTCATTCCCGACTTTTATTGTACTAGATATATTTGATTAGGGTAGATAAATTTTCCATTATTTGGTTTTTGAATTTATGGAAAAATCTTGGATAAAGTCCAATATCAAGCTTTGGTTCTAGAAGGAGAAAGATAAAGAACACGAAGAAGGAGGAGAACGTAGCTCGGATAAAAGGAAAACGCAACGGCAAATGGAAAAAAGCGTTAAGAATAAGTCGGTGAAGTATGAAGCTAATGTTAAGTATAAGGAAAAGGTCAAAGAAAAAGAACACCTACAGAGATATCATGCAAAGAAGGTATGTTTTAAATAAGAACTTTCTACATATAGATAAAACTGGAATTTCCATGGAGAATTTTTAAGGAAGCAGTTGAAAAATCTATACCATCGGACTTTACTTGATACTGTTACTAATTTTACTTCGGGATTGTAAAGTTTGCTTACAAACTTAATTTTTTTATTATAGCAAGAGGAAGAAAATCGTAAGCAAAAGGAAAAGGAGAAAGAGCAGAGAAGAAAGAAGGAATTGACGAAGAAGAAAAGAAAGCGAAAAAAGGAGTCGAGTACAAGTTCAAATGAAGAAACGTCGTCATCGGAAGTAGAACTCCATGTAAGTAGCAATTAATCGTTTATTTGTAAGTTTGAAGGTGACTGCGGCCAAGCTGATTGTTCATAGGAATTTTATTGTAATCGCGATAAGTTTATAGTCATTTGATCGAGAATTGAAACGATTGTTCATGGAAGAAGAGGCTTCGGGATCACTAGGTTTGTCGATGTACGATCGAGTTAAGCAGCGTTCCTCCTCGAAGCCAGATGATGCAGCCAGAAAAAATCGAGCATTGGAGTTGTTACAAGAAAGGACACGAAGTCGTCGAAATAACGAACAAGTATTATAATTTAGCTTTGAAATTTAAATTTGAATTTGCCACCGATGAACGATACACTTGAATGAGGAATTTATGATTTTCTATGATTTATGATTGATTTTAGTTTATCTTGATGTTTCTTAGAATCGGCCAAAGAGAGTACAACTAGAGAGCTCTTCATCCGATGAAGAGAAGGATTCAGCAAACGATGAAGAATCCGATAGTTCGTCGGGTCCTTCAGTATATGCTTCTAGAGCCCGTAAAAAGAAGAAAACGGAACCGAAAGATAAATCGATGAAAAAAACAAAATCACTTCTGCAAAAGAAATTACTTGTTGACGACGAAACCGAATGTAATGATGTTGATGATGATGATGATGATGATGATGATAATGATGAGGTAATATTTTCATTATAAATTTTCTAGTACTGCTTAAAATTTAGAGGGAATTTTCAGGCAGACATTTGCAGCACTCCGAAATTTGATTGATGCTGTAATATTGAACAATATCTAAAAAGAAGTTTTATGCAAGCTGAAAAGACAATATGCTACTGGAAGACGTGTTTAATTAATTGTGAAACATTATGGGGGTTTTAATGTTGTTTTTGGGCAACCATTTTGATAGCTTAAGTTTCTTGATTTATTTACTTTTTTTAATATGTTGACATTTGTAGATTGAGAAGGATTCAGAAAAGTCCGAAATGGATGAAGAATGTACAAAACGAAGGCGCAATCGAAAGACAGCGCCATTAAAAACGTATAAAAAACAGGTACATTATATTTATGACTAAATACGTTCATTTTTGATAATCAATATTTATTCATATTCGCTAATAGCGCTCTTTAAATGATTAGAATACTTCTCTTCCAGGGCATTAGAAGTTGTTGCTTAATATAATTTTTTTAAAGGCCTTTAGCTAGATTATTCTCATCCGAATCTTAATCGTTTGTTCAAGGAATAAAATGGGATTTATCTCTCTTTTAAAATGAAAATTTTGCAGAAAAAGACTACATCGTTATCATTAGATGACGTATTTGGAACTTATTCTACGGATGATGAATCCACGAAACATTCCCGAAGTTCCATTGTTCCATCGTTATACAAGGAGAAGAATGAAGAGGAAAATGATAAAAAACTTATCACAAAGATCGATGAAAGTCAGAAATCAAGAAACGAAAAAGAAAAGACTGGAAATATCAGGCGTTTAAGTTTAAAAAAAGAACGTAAAAAAGGAGAGCTAGAGGAAAATGATGAAGACGAATCTGATGCAGAAGGAAAAAAGGTTTTGCCATCATACATTTGCCATGCCCTAATTTAGTTCTAGAATTTTTTTGTAAAATTAGTTTGTCGTAATATTCATATTTTTAAATGTTTTTAATATATTTTGTAACGATATCATGCCATAATATGATTATCCTGTTATTCTTGTTGGATGTTGATAGTTGAAGAAATACAAATGTTTTTAGACATTTTGCTCTCTATATGCGTTTCAGGACGCTAGAAAATCTTTTTTTCACATTCGTAGGACAGTGGGTACTTAGCTCAGAATTACTCCTAGAAAGATTATTCTACTAGGTAGAAAGGGATATTATTACAATAAGATAGCGAGATTAAAGTGAATGAGATTATAATAGTAACTTAAAGTGTAGGAAGATACTGAAATTTATGGATTTCGTTTCAGATTATCCCATTGAAGGCAGAAAACAAACAGTTTCTGGAGAAGTCGGTCGAAAAGAAAGTTGCTGGTAAAAAACGATTCAGCAAGAGTGATGAAGTGGGTGAAGCCACTGCCGTTATCACTGTGGGAATTCCGGAAAAAAAAAAGCAGAAAGCGGTATTTATTCTCTTTGTACATTGAGTGTAAAATAAGAGATAAATTTTCCGACATAACAGTACCAGTAAAGTTATGAAGTTGTTGTTTGAAATTCATTTATTGAGAACATAAATCATTGATTTGTTTACGCTGTTCAATTTTTCTACATTGTTTTTTCGATTTGTGTGTAACTGTTTTGAACAAGCCCGCATTTATTTTAGATAATATTTAGTCATTCCAAATATGTTCCACAAAAAATTTTTAGATATGTTCTTGTATTCTTATGTCAAACTTTTTCAGGAGAAATCTTTGGTTGAAATCTCCATGTTTCGAGAAGATGATCAGAAGCAGATTAAAACGACTCCCACTATACCCGAACAGAAGAAAAAAGGTCGAAAGCCTGCGACTAATGGACAATTTGAAAAAAAATTAGCGAAAAAGTTAAAAAGAAAGGCAAAAGTATGGTTTTGAGTTTTCCATTGAAACTTAACATTACTGACTTCAATAAAATACGATTAGAAATACTATTACTTGAATATTGAGCCTCAGTAGATTATTGGAGTTCATCGATCCATTATTAGACACTGATTAAAATATTTCATTATTACTTGTAGAAATGAGGAAAGCAGAATTTGTTTAGATCGGCTTCATTGTTTCAATTTGTAAGATATCATTTTCATTGTTAAAACTAAGCAAAAAAAATTCATTCACAGATGTTCAACTGGAAGCTGAAAAGGTATATAATCTCAAATGACCCAAATTATTGTAATGATATTATATATTTCAGGAGCAGCATGAAGAACAGAAACGAGAGGCGGCTGAAGCGAAACAAAAAAATGAAAAATTACAAGGTGAAAGTCAGCGGCAAAAAATGGATAGAGCTGGTAGTGGAAGTAGTGATGATGTTGGAAAATCTGATGTTACTAGTTTAAACGATCGAAGTCCGGAAACAGGCATTCAAACCCATAAATTAGCAAACACCAAAAGTGCTTGGAAAAGGCATCTTAAAGCTGAAAGTGTGTAGTTTTATGCGACTTAAAAATTTTTATGTTGCTAAATTCCTTGTTTGTAATTAGCTTTTATATTGTGGAATTTAGATTCTGAAGAAATAAAAAGGAGCAAAAAGGAGCTGAAATCACCGAATGTAGATGTATCTCAGATGGATTCTGATTCTTGTGAAAGTTTGAAAACAGGAGATGTAGCAGTAGTGAAACAGGAGCCATTAAATAAAGTTAGTTTTTGCAGATTGTTTTTTTAAGGTTTGCGTTTGAAGAAAACGAATGATGATTTTTGAGAATCGATGTTTTAAGCATTAGGAAGGTTTTTAATGTTATCTACAGCAGCAGTGTTGGAACTAAAAGTTTTGCAGTTTTGGAAGTGGAAATCCAAAAAAAAAAATTTGGTTTTTATATATTTTTTCTGAAAATAACTTTTACTCAAGTTGGAATTTTATTATAGTCTCACAATAAAATTGGTGTGAATAACATGAAAGGCAATGCATCTAAACCAGAAAGCAAAAGTGATTCACTGTTTGGCAGTACGAATATAGACTTCAATCTCCTACAGTCAGTGAAAGTAGCGGTAACATCTGCACCTACCACAATGGAAATGGAGCACACCGTATGTAGTCTAATTTATACTGATTTTTCTTCGAGATCTGTTTATCCGATTCCTTTGCGTGTATCGCAGTTTTGTTTTTTAGGTGACAGAAATTTTCCGATTGCGAATGCAGCCGAGCCTATTTAGTGTGGAAGAGGAGAGAAATGAGCCATATTCTTTATCTTTTATCAGATAGAAGTTTTTGATTTTCAGAAAATGGATCCTGTTTCGAAAGGATGTGTAACGAATGTCTCTCTACAGAGCATGTCGAATGAATGTTGTTCACCTCGGAATACATCATGTGATGAGTCAAATCAATCCAAAAAATATGATTTAGTGGATCAGAAGCAGACAACTGATGAACCTTCGATAGCAACAGACAGTGTTATTGTACCCAAACGTCCCGTTAGTTATTTCAATGTTTCCCTTTCTTTCTGCTTAAACTTTCTTGGCTTTATCGTTTGCAACTGCTGCTTTGTTATTAAATTTTTCGTAAGAAAATATGTTAAAATTAAGATTACATTTTTTGTACCATTGCACGTGGGGAACATCATTTTTGACCTGGGTATGGAGCAAGTACCACCAGCATAGTAAAGTGATTAATATCGTATGCTTCCAGGAGATTGGTATTCAATTTTCTCTCTGGTGGGCAGTTTAATTAGTCTTGATAATTTGCTGATATTGTGTAGAGAATTGAGCATATTGTCTCTCAGTGCAGAAGGAAACCATGAGAATTTTTATTAGATTATGAAAAAAACTTAAACTTTCTGTTTTCCTCCATATGTTTTTGAATTCCTATGCTTTTACACTAAAATTTAATTTTTCCTGCCATTTTTTTAATAATTTCTTACCTAGCGAAATTCATTTCATTCATCCCAAAATATGCATGCATTCAGTAAGCTGTATTGCATAGTCATCGAACACTATAGGAAGAATTGTTTAATACAGCTTTCATATATAAACAAATTTGGATAAATTTTGGATAGATTATGATCTTTACATTTAGCCGAATTTTGAATACACTCCCAAAATTTCATCTATTCTGCGCAAAAGAATGCAGAAATAATGGACGTTTTCAATTCGAATTTATACGGTAATCTGATTTATGTTAGCTATCATATCATCAAACCCGTAACACCCCGAAAAATATTGAGTTTATAATGAAAATATGAAAAAAAAATTTACGAAATGATTAAATTAATTGTAATTAATAAAAAGGGACTTTTTTCCAATTGACTGATGTTTTGAACGAGATTCTAAAACGAACAAGCTTTACTTTGTCCTGAGCTATTATAATAAATAGCCAAAATTCTTGGAACAAGTTTTGAACAAGGATATTCACACTTTGATTATATTTGTGCACTCTTTTGTAGCAAAAACTAACATTTCTCGTCAAAACATTTTTTTTTAATCTTTTGCATGCATGCACGAGGTTAACATACATTGCGGGTTAATTAATGTGCCGCACTGTGTATTTTTATATTTGTGTTCCAGATTGTTCTGAAAGTTTTAAGTGCTTTGTCACTGATTTTTTTTAATTTTCATGCTACTCTTTACTCATGTGCTTGCATTAGACAAGACTACTTTGTCATTGGCACTTCAGACTTCAAATAATTTGGTTTGCGTTACATTGAAAAAAATTTTTTTAATGTCTAACAGATATAGTGCTTTATTCAAACAATAAGAAGTAATTGTAAATCATTTCAGTGTGTTTTTCTTCTTCGTTTTAAAGATTAATTAAATCAAAGATAGATTTCATTTTTCTAGAGGCACAAAACTAATATTGTATAGATTCAAAATAATACTTAATTTGCACTGTACCATAAATTTTTGTATCAAACATAATAGAGACATGGGTAAGCACATATTGCAAGAAAAAAAATATGTTAAACACATATTGCATTTATGTTATAGCCGGAAGACATGCATTTCGATCAAAATCAGCCGAAGCAGGAACAACATCAGGAACTCTGCACATCCGATGATGATGAAGGAGGAGGGAATGTTGATCGGAATATCCTTGGTCGTAAAAATTCAGTGTCCTCAACAAATAGCAGTGAAAGTGGCCAAACAAGTTTGTTGTCAACATCATCGGCAAATTTGGAAACCCAGCTAGAAGATGGCCCTGAAGATCAGGAGCAGCAGCAGATTTCAGTATCAGACAGGATCAAGATTTTGGGATCTGCTGAAATATTCAAGTCCGGTAGTAATTGTGGTACAGAGCAAGAATGTGTTGAAAAAACCGAAAATGAGGAAAAACTATCTCCCAATGATACGGTGATACATTTATCAACCAACGATCGAATTTTTATACCAAATTCAGATGCGGAATGTTCTACCGATCCCGTAGTTCATGATGCAGATAAGATTAATAATGCACTATCGAAGCAACAGCAGCAACTCCAAAGTGCGGAAAGGTCAGGAGCGAGTATTCTGGATAGTGTGAATGATGCTGAATCCAACGGGAGTTTCGAGTTGATTGATGAAGGGCGAATTGATGATGCTGATTCCTTCCCGGATCAGAATATTGACAGTGATATTGATGGTATCAGACAGCAACAATGCCATGAATGTATTTATGAAGTCGAACACATCCGGAGTGAGGCAATAATGGAAGCAGAAGAGGAGCATGCAGATGATTCTGAATGTGTCGCTACCGTGCGAGTGCAAGATGATGTTCACGATGTGCAGGTCTGTGCATGCCAAAAATTACTGCAAAAAATTTGTCTTATACGTACGTAAATTTATGCACTAAGCAAGCATTTGCACTTTTGTTGTTGGCATAATACAATTCGGGTTAACCACACAGCACGTTGAGAGAAATAAAGCATTTCGTTAGATTCAACACAATTTAATAGTTATTCACAAAGCACATTTTGGGGACGATTCTTTTTTATTAATCTTTTTAGATTTAGAAATAGTAATAATAAGCTCTTAAGAGAACTTGGCATGAATCATAAGATTTTTTTTATAATTCTTGGAAAATTGGAATATTAATGTATTGATTTCAGTTTCATACATTAATTTCAATTAAACTTTAACTTTACTATATTATTCGTTCTGGACATCCAAGCGAGGGAAATAAAAGCTTTGAGGTCTTTGATTTCATGAAATTCCAAGCGTAAAAAATTGAGTTAATTCTAGTTGCTGTGCTGCGCTCCCCAGTTGGTCTCACTGAGACAGCATAAATTCTTTGAGATATGTTGGTTGGTACTTGTGTAACGTTATAATATTATTACTACTGAGTTGTTTAAATCCATTAATATTAAATGGGCATAAAATTCTTAAGATTTGGTGTGCAATCTATATTGATAGTTGGTGAACTTATCAATTTTGTATAGGATAAGAGACTTCAGTCTAAATGATTATAAAACAATCTAAACAAAAACTTCGCTCGAAGCATAATGTTTGTTCTCTTTTTGCAGGAAACCGAATTTGCTGTGCAATCAATAGTTTTAGACGATAATCGAAGTCAACATAGCGCTGAAGATACCGCTACGGATTATTTAAATGAAGGCGCTGGTAGTAGAAATTCGAGACATGATAGTCTTAACGATACAGCGGCATTGGTGAATATGAATTTGAATACGAATAACCAGGAGCAGGGGAACAGTTCACAAGATAATATAGATGCGGGTAACGATGGCAGTATTACATCGAAATTATCAGCAAATGCTGAGCATCAGGTAATGTATAAGTTAAAGCAACATATGCAGAGATATAGAGTAGCATTTTTATTATTTCGAAATTGATTTCATTTAATAAATTTTCCAAGTGGAAGGGTAATTGTGATTGTTAGCTTTAATCATATGAAAGAAGTAAATTGGTTATTTTTTTTATTCTTGATTTAAAGAAGCTGGTAGCTGCTTCATAATTTGCAACAAAGGATATCGAAAAATAAATAGGACTTTACTTTTCGGTTATTCATTGCGCTTCATCTTAATTCTCTCCAGTTGATTCGGACGTGCTTTCATGCTTTTCTTTAACTGAAAGCTTCGATAATACTTTTCAAGTTCCTTTTTATTCTGTTTACTTTTACCCATCGATAATCTGTACGATTAACTCTTGCTAATTAGCATATTTAAGATCTAGGGAATGTTTTCACAATGCCTAAGTGTAGTATCTCTCATAAGTTGTGTAAATTGTGTATATCAGATGTCTTGTTAGAAATGTCATACCTAATGAATTATTGCAGGAAATGGAAGCGGAAGATGCCGATGATGGTAAAGATAAGATGGATGTAGATGATAAACAAAGTGATTCGCATCTTGATGAGGTATTGTTTTTTTTTTAGTATAATTCAATATTTTAATTACCATGCACTCACACTTAAATTCTTTCTATATATTATCATCTGCGCTATTATTGCACTTCTTTTCTTCCACTTATTCTTACATTTTCTCACTGGAACTACTGCGCAATTTCATTTTTTTTTTCCTCTTGGCTTTAAGATAGATTTTGTTTAATGCTTCATCTTTTTTCATCTATCTCATTTTCTATTGTTTATTAGCACTAGTAGCATAATAGCATAGTTATATTAGTAATAGTATTAGATTGAATTACTGCTATTGAATGGAAGCAGCCGATTTGTTATGTGGTATGTTAGAATCTTCAGTTCAAAATTTTTGTGTTTTTCTTAATATTAGTTCTTTTGTTAAATTGATGTTCTTCATCTGGGTTATGACGTGACCTGCTATGTTTTTTGTTCAGATCGTGTTTAGATCAGGCTTTTAGTTCTTTTTTTTCTTTTTTTTTATAAGTAATACGTCGAATGAATTTTTTTTTCGATGGAGGTAAGGATTGATGGGAATGCATCTAACATGGATTTGACGTTTTTCAGTCTAAGGTTTTTTTTTTTGTTTTTAATCTTATTTTGAAATATAGCTTGCTTCAGTTTATTTTGTAAAATAAAGTTCTAATTGGTTGACTGAAGAAGTTGTATAAAATAATAATACATGAAGACATTAAGCTTGCATCCAGTAGGCTTTCCAGACAGCACTATGGAAAGTTTTCTCATCATTTTTTGTAGGTTATTGATGACGTAGTGGCCGGTGGGTATATGGAAGTAGATGCTGAGCAACTAATGCGCATAAACTCGAAGAAGGCAAAAGAAGAAGCAGTTTTACGAGCTGCGGCTGCATGTACGCAAGGAAGCATCATTCCAAAAGTTCTGCCACCGACAAGTTTTGCAAGGAGTGCTGAAACATCACAGTATGATTGCCGAAATGCTACACAAGGACCACCGCATCATATGCAGCAGCAACAATATGGGACCAGCAGTTACCATATGCAACAATCGCTACAGCATCAGCAATCGCAAATGCTGCAGCAAATACCTTTGCAGCAGGTATAATTTTAATGTTTAACGTTATATCTTAGATCACTTGAATTTTCCATTTTTTTATTCATCAGATTTGTACTGATATGGATTAAAACTACTTGATTTGAAGATTTTATTGTGGCTTTGCTCATTGATTTCAAGAAATATTTCATGCTATGGATTGACAAATTTCTTACCTCTCTTGCTCTTTTCTCAAGTTTTGTGATCCTGGATGTCTGAAGCAAAGTAAAACTTTTGGTCTGGGTGTTTCACTTGTATCACATATCTCTGCATCTTCGAAGAAATTCATAAACATCTTGATTACATAAAAATTAATAGGACATCTATGTGTGCTATCCATGCTACATTTTGTATGATCATGTCATTATCAGATTTAGTAGTTATTGGCAGTAGTAATATTTTTTACAGGAAGTGAATTGATCCGGTGGTTTATATATCTGTGTGTTGTTATAGGCATCTCACCTAAAAATACCAGTTAACTTCAGTCCATGTATTCTATTTTGGAACTTCATTGTTTCAATTATTCTTTCCAGGGCCAAGGCCTTTTATCGCAACCATCTCAGCAGCAGCAGCAACAACAACAACAACAACAACAACAGCTGCAGCAAAATATTGTGCGTGATAATAGCCACATGGTATTGCAGCAGCGACCACAACAGCAACAACATATGAGTCAAGCTGCAATGCAACAGCAACATCAGGGTGTTCGTCTAACTTCTTATCAGCAATCACAGTTACAGATGATGAAAGTTCCTGAGACTGCATATCTTCAAGCACAGCATTTGCCACCAATTGAGCAGCGGGTACAAGGAACTACTGTAATACCACAACAGCAGCAGCAACAAATACATTCGCTGCAATCAAAGAGTATAACAACAGGCAATTTATCATCATATTATCCAGGTAGGAGTGCTGTTCAGCAAGCTGGTGCAGCCAGCTTTGCCTCACCTCAGATGTCGCTTCAGCAGCAACAGCAGCAACATTTGCTGTTGCACCAGCAGCAAACCGCGAATAACATGCAAAATATGAGTGGTGCAGTGAATGCCGGTGCGGTACATACTGTATCGCAGTTGCCCGATGGGCGCCAACAGGTTGTGCAAGCAGCGCCATCACAGCAGCAAGCAAGTCGGTTGGTAGCTCAGTCACACCTGCAACAGCAACAATCAATAAATTATGGATCACCGATGATGACGTCTACATGTAATGCAGCAGCAATCATAGCTCCACAGACTGTACCTGCTGCATCCCGGCAACTAGATTTGAACAAACAAATGGGCTTATCAGCAGCATCGCTCCAAGAATCAGTCAGTAACAATCCCTATGATTTATATGCTAATCTACCGAAAAAATCAACGATCGGAACAGCACAATCGCAACATCAACAGCAGGTTGTTTTTATCAACAATTCTTCATATCGCTCTGTACTTTATTCCCATTGAAGTAGATTTATATATATATATATATTTCATGCAACATATTTTAGGCTCAAATAACTCAGCAACAACAGCAGCAAATGAAAGTCTCCACAGAAGTGCGACAGAATTGCCCTAATCCATCATCTCTCGATACATCATTAATGGGACGTGCTGGAGCTACACCTTCCAGTACAGCTGCAGCAAATTTGCAAGCTAATCGGTCGAGTGCATCGGCTAATTCTGTACATCAAGCAAGTCGTGCAACGCAACATCAACAGCAGCAACAACTTTCGCCTACAGCACAGCAAGCGGTTGCATTTGCAATTGGTTTACCAGGCACTACTTCACCATTTACCCAAATGCAACAACAATATTTGCAGCAGATGTACCGTTCAACACTCTTTAATACCTTCCAAGGTATGTGCTCGAGATCGATATTTATGCAAAGACGTATTTATTTATTTAGAATGCTTGTCGAAATCTAAGATATTATTGGAAATGCTGTAAATAAACATGTCTTGAAAATATAACTTAGACTGGTTTCCATTGATAAATCTCTTTACTAATTACAGCTTTTGAAATGATCGTTTCACATTGCAAAAGTTGACAGCGGTATTCCGACCGTTTGTATTTTATCTTTGCAGCGGCAGCAGCAACAAGTGCTTATGGTGGTGGCAATGTAGCTGCAGCAACCGGAGCGTATGGTCCAGGTGGTTATTCAGCGGCACCGAACAATTCAACAGCAGCAGCAGCAGCAGTCGCTGCTGCAGCTGCAAGTGTATTACCTGGTACTGTACGGCAGGATACTCAACGACAGCAGCAACAGCAGCCGCATTTAGCGGTTAGCTTAGCCCAATTTCCCTGTCTTCCAGTAAGTTGAGCATACTGCTTCTAGTATATATATATATACATCATGCATTTTTTTTTTTTTTTTTTATTAAGTAATGCAATCTGGATTTTACAAATCACCTCATCTTTCGCTGACATCGTCTAAGTCCGAAAAGTTGAAGATAGAGGTCTATTTATTCGACGAGAATTATTTTACTATTGTCTTCCTCTACTTGCAATCCGTCGATTTTGCAGCGCTATATCATCTGAATTACATAAAGGACCGTGGTTCCTTCATCCCGAAAAAAATTTATTTGCCAACCATTCTTTTTCGTCATTGATTTGATACGCTGTTTGTAGTATTATTATCCATGCTGAAAATATATGTGGGATGACTTTTTCAAATAAAAAAGGAGAAACGAGTGGAAAGTGCATGATGTTTGCTGTCAATAATTTCTTTCACTAGTTTTAATATTAGGAACCTTAAGTTAGTATTAAATTACTTGAAATCATATGATTATTCAGAATCTTCATCAGCAACAACAACAGCAGCAGTACCTAACGTCTAATCTGTATCAGCAATCTTCGCCAACGACCGCACTTTGCTCTCCGCAACAAGCTAATATTGCGGCTCAACAACTGAATTCTCTATACAATGCTGCTAGTGGTGCATTTCCGATTTCTTGCGATTCTTCGTTACTCTCTACACAACAAGTATATTCGATTATTATTTATCTGTAGCTTTATTCAAAAAAATACCAGTTGTTAGGACTTTAAGAGACATGAATAATCTCTATTGATTTTAAAACTATTAAGCATATGATATTAACTATTCTAAGACAGTGTAACTCCTATAATTTTAAAAAATTTGAATCAGATTTTATAATCTATATTTGAACTTGAATAAACACGAAATTGCGATTGCAGATGACCAATCAATCAGAAATATATCATGTTGGAGTCGGGCAGCGTCAACAAGATGCTAAACAATCGTTAAAGCAAAAAGTGCCACAACAACAATCACAGCAGCAACAGCAAATAAAGACTTACGCTGGTCTACCGGCCGCATCGGTTATTGCCGTAAGTTATTGCTCGGACTCTGGTTTTTTTTTTTTTTTTTTTTTTTTTTTTTTTTTTTTTTTTTTTTTTTTTTTTTTTTTTTTTTTTTTTTTTTTTTTTCATTTTATTGTTTGATTCTGAAATTAAGACTATCACTGCAATATTACAGATGGTATCCTATAGCTCACTTCATCATATTAGTTACAATTGTGAAAGATTGGTGTTTGATTATCTAATAAACCTAATAAATTATATGTTTGATAACTTGCATGTTGTACACTGTTGTTAATCACTATATTGATGAAACTAAGGTAATGCCAGTTATCAAGCACCTATTTTATTACTCATTAAGCTGTAAGTATTTTTGATCACCAATTTATAGCTGATCTGTAGAGGGCAAGATATCGATATTTTTGAGACATTCCGTAATATATTTTGTATTTATTTTATTGCTTCTCAATATAGTCATTATGCTTTAACGTAAAAATAAACTGAGCAGATTGGATTTCATAGAAGAAAAAGGTTCAGTTTTTTATCATTCTATGACTTATTTTTTTAATGTTTTTATTTATTTACAGAGATATCCAGTCATGTGGCAAGGGATAATTGCATTAAAAACAAACGAAACTCGTGTGCAGATGCATAAGGTAACTAATTTAGACTGGGTTACATAAGCCATGTTGGTAGTTGTAATTGGTAAATCTGTTACATTTTGTATCCAGTATTTTTTTGTTGCAAGCAGCGACAACTTTTGGATGAATGTAAAGTATGGTAATGTTATAACACGTAGAAAGGTCCCACTTTCGCTATAATTTGTTTGATGACATGGGTATATGTGTATAATGATAGTAATTCATATGAATTCATCGGATCTTAACAGTGAGGTAATCGTTGAATTGATGAAATCTTCACATATCTTGCGAATAATAGTGATGATTGGATTTCTACAGGTTGGCGGTAATGCAGAAATGTGCAAACGTTCATTAGATCAATTTACAACAACATCAAATCATATGCCATTGATAAGAATAAATCAAAGAATGCGTATGGAAGCGGGTCAACTTGAAAGTATGCAAATGCTTTTCATTCGTTTAAAGTGGGATGTTTCTAATTTCTTATTTTGCTGATCATTGTCTAGTGGCGAATACTTATGCACTTTTTTAAATCCTTTTTTTGAAATGTTATTAGATAAACATCCTATTGCGTGGCGATCAGTTCCGTGGCGTGTTATTTCTTTATCATTGAATTAACTTCTTAATCTTGCAGCTAAATTTTCTACCATTTTTCAAGACAGATAAAAGGGGAATTCCGAATAAAAAATAAAAGTAAAATGGTCTTTTTTTTTTTTATTTTTGCGAATTTCGTTTTTTGATTCTTATTTAGAGCAAGAAACTTTTTGTTGCAGGTGTTCAATGTAAAATGATGGATGAACATTCGTACATTGCATTGGTATGTCTTTCATGTGGTCCAAGCAAAGAAGATATCAAGAATCAGTCTGATCTTCTAAAAGAACGTTTTGTTGATTATTTAGAATCAAAACAGGCTGCTGGAATATGCAATGTTGGCAATGAGGTAGAATTTTCAAATGATTTTGATGAGACTCACTTGCTTTCGTTTAGTACCGTTGAATTATTCTTTTTTCTTCATATATGACCTAAGAATCTTTTTGAGAATATTTATCTAGATTTTCATAATCATAATATTTCGTTTTGTGGGATCACAGAAAATTTTGTTAGAATCAGGAAGGAAAGTAGTCGCATTTTAGCTTCTCAGGTGCAATTTTTTTCATTTTTTTTTTTTTCAAAATTCTCATTTTGGTTCATTTCTTTTGATTTTTCTAGTCATAACAATATTTGTTGAGTGCATCTCCGATAATTTTAATTGTAAAATCCGGTCATTTCTTACGGGAGATTCCTTTAAGACTATCTTATTAAGAATTTTGTTAGGTAAAATGACTGTTTTATCTAATGTTGCAGTATAGAAATTGTTTGTTAATTCTATATCAAGTCGTATTGTAATACATTGTAATACTTTATCGATTTCAGCAGAATCCGACGCCTAATACCATCGTGCACATTTTTCCACCATGTGATTTTGCATCTGTGTTTCTGCAGAAGAATAGTCCAGATTTGTTGGAGATATTCAGACAACAGAAAGCTAGCTATCTATTCGTCGTAATTACATCTGCCAATTAGTCTTCTGAAATAAGGGTAGTCCTCACCATACAAATGTTAGTCTTCAAAAATGCGGTGATCATTAAGATGAAAATTTGTTGAAGAAACAGAGAAGTTATAGTATTTTGATCTCAAATGTATACTGTAATTCGTTCAATGTTTTATTGCGGGAAAAATATTTCTCGTTATTTCCACTGCATGAAAATTTATTTTCCTTTGATTTCTCTTCATATATGTCCGGAGATTTTTTTCTCTTCATATATGTCCGGAGATTTTTTAAGTTTTTTGTTCCTATGAAAAAATTGTTTGTTAGTTATTCATATAATAATAGTAGGATAGGTAGGGAAAGTAAGAGACTTTTTTTTGAGATCATTTGAACTGCATATTTAGAGAGGAGGCTTAAACAATATTATTTAGCTAAGTGTATCTTCGTGAAGGTTCTTTATGCGTCAAATTCGCAGTACATTTATTTTCGTCGGCTTATATATGTCGTGATCATTGATGCGGCAAGCACATTTTCAAATAGTGCCGATCTACATGTTTTTTTTTTTTTTCAACCACTCCAGAAAATGTTTTTTTACTTTTGGTTTCAAATGATGCTGGAGGGGATTTATGGACGGTTGATTAGTGCCGGGACATTTTACGAAATTTTCTTTCGCATGTGTCTTGGTACTTTTTTATCGGATACCGGTTTTTTTTTTTTTTTTTCTTCCACCTTTATGAAGCTTTTTTTTTTGGCGCTGAAATTTTGGTCGTTACGGTTAAAATTCTCCTATTGCTACTATAAACATTATTAATACCACTATTCTTGATGCTGTTGTTACTCTCTTCATTGAACTGTGTTCATTTCTAAAGTTATTGTATAACTACTTGTATTTTAAATTTTTACTCTAAATACTGGTTAATTAATTTATTTTCTTCGTCGGTACTGCTACTACTAATATTATCTCCGCTGTACATTGATAGAACGTGCCGATGATTCATATGTGGCTCATTTCTGGAGGGATTTTTGAAGAATGAGCTGTTTTAAAAAAGAATATATTATTAGTATATATTCATAAAAATTCGCAAAACATCACTTATCTATTTCTTAATAGCATACACTAATATGTTTTAAAATTTTGTTGTTGGCACAAATTTTTTACATCTCAGAAGCAATTTCTTTATGCTAAAATTCTAAACAGATTGTGCTTACATATAACTTGATAAAATCTATCCCTAAATGACCACTGAATTGTGCATTGTTATAGTCTCGTAAATTGTGCATATATTTATTTTTAGTGAAAAAACAAGAGATGGCATAATGTCGGATTTTTTTTTTTTTTGGAATTAGTATGGGAGATTATATTTTCTAGTAATTGTATTGCTTTGCAAAATAGATGATCTGAAATTAAGAGGAGGAAAATTCGTAAATTATCTACCATCCTCTTTTAATGCTGTTTTTGTTATTGGGATGAGGGTAAGATTGAAATTTGTATGCTTAAATTGTGATGCAGTACATAGTGAAGAGCTTTCGTCGTGTATGTATTTGTGTGCTAGAAGCATATATTGCTGCTATCACTGCAATTTTAAATGATTTGAAACGGATCAAAATTAGGAAAAGTAAATACTTACACGGCGAAATTTATATAAATTCCATCGGACTTCTCATCTATTGTTTGATATTTTAAATGATGCGTCATACGGGTTAAGTCTAATAATCATCCAACTTTTTCGGAATTTAACCAACAGATTCGACACTTATCTGAAGAAAAAAGTAGTTTTGGAACTAAGCATCATAGATAGCAGTTTTTTTCGACAAATTTAGGATTTAGTATGTAGAAATTTTTTTTTTTGTTCTTGAATTTTTTTCCAGAGATTTATATATCGTTGATTATTTGCTTCTTGAATATTTTCTGTTTCCTCATTCTTTATTATATTTTGTACTTTTCTGGTCGATTTCATTGATAATATGCTAACTACTAAATGTATTATTATGTTGAGTTCCAAATGATTAATATATGTGTATTTTCTATGCCTGTATTTTGAGTGATATAGGCGAGACCAATACTAACAAATGAATGCTGATAATGAAAACATTTCTATAATTATGGCCAGAATAAATTGATAAAATGTTTTTAGCTGGCTGGAAATAAATAGCTAATCATTATATTTAGTTGGAAGAATTTTTTCTGTTCACTCATTTTTATAAGCCTTTTAGTTTCTTTTATTTATGAAATTCGTGTTCTTCATGGCTTTTTTAAAATTCTATAAATATTCAATTATTATGTTCATTTGTTAGTAGTTTGTTTTTTTGTTTGTTCGCAATGAGAAAACAATTGTTTGTGTATGTATATTACTGAAGAAGCTCTTCATTTTTATTTTGAAATTCATAAAATGGAAAAAAATGAATAAATTGTGACAAATTACTTTGATTTTTTTTTGTTGTCTTTGTTTACTTACATATTTCTATTATCTTTTTCTTGTTTTGCAAATTTCACGCAAAATAAATGTAAGATATATATGCCTACTGGAATACAGCCATATGCAGCAAATGTATTCACACAAAAAACACTTACAGGTTCATTTGTAGTGCGAAACAAATTCTTACAAAAATTATTAGTAAAAAAAAATCAAGACAATGATAAAATATGGTCCTCAATTTCGATAAACGAAGGTTCCGTCAGCATCTAGACTTTCTTAACGAGCACGAAAAATTAACATTGGAAACAGCATACGAACTTGATCAAAGATTGATTATAGCCATCCTAAGAGTATGACGAAGTGGCATGCGATAGATGTGAGAAGTTGTTTATGTGTTCAAAATTGCACAATGCACGAAGGTGGAAGATCGAAATCTTTGCAGAACAAGGATCACTCAGACAGGAAACACATCTGTTGACGCAATGGCATAATACGCTCCGTCAAACTGTTGCGCAACAATTGCTGATGGTGAAAGTGCGAGTATTCGTTCTATAACATAGAATATGATGCAATAAATAACGTATGTTGGTTAGTTAAAACCATTATTATAGATGATAGTGAAGATTATTTGTTTTTGAAACATAACCAGTTTTATGGGAGTTACTCTGCCGTGGAGAAGATTCTTCATTCATGTTTATAGTAAATTTAATGGCGAAATGACGGTTATTTCAACTAACATTTTCGATTGGAATGTTTATGAGCTGTTTGACTACATCGTTTGTTAAGTGGATCTATCCCTATTCTATAAAATTTAGGCCAACATTTCTATTTCATATTTTCTTTTTTGTAGTTCACCAAAAATGAAACGAAAATGATGAATGAACGATTTAACAATTTCATAAATAATCGTGGATCATTTATCATTTAGATCATACTTTTATTTTTAATTAAACTGTTGCAAAATTATATAATAATTAGAATACTCTTATTTTTATTTATCAATCTAATTCTAATTTAAATCTGTTACTTATCTTTTTTCTTACTCTGTAACATTTAAGTCAACATTTTATATTTTATTTTTCTGGTCGTTATCTAACAAAAATCTTTTTCTTTTTCTTTTTTTTTCTTTGTCCCTTTTTGCACCATTTGTCTTATTTACCTGTTAAATCATACTTTTTCAATGGTCTAAAAAACTGATGCTAGTATTATTTGATATTAACCAAAACTTCCTAGGAATTGTCTAGTGATAGCCATTGATTCATGGAGATTTTATCAAATTTTATCATTTCAAATAAATTTTATCAAATCTTATCATTCCCATGAATTAATGGCCATCGCTTGATAATTCCTAGGAAGTTTTGGTTAATATCAAATAATACTAGCAGCAGTTTTTTAGACCACTGAAAAAGTAGATGATTGATGTCTAATATGAGAAATATATGCAATTTTTATATAATAATGTATTTTTCGCTCAATCCATCAATCTTAATTGTTAAATAATTTAATAATTTCAAAAAAATTATAGAAAAATATATGTATGCATTTCAACAATAATGATGGGAAAAGACTTCAATGCCGAACAGTTCAACAACGTAACCGAAAATATACCCTTTTTGGAATCATCCATGATAACAAAGATGATCGATACTATAAAACAACGTGCTCAGTCGATGATTCATGTTGTAAGTTAAAATTATTCGACTAGAAAGATATTATTACTTTTCCTTGAATTCATTTATCTATATTCTTTTGCAATTTCATTAATTTTCAATTTTTTCTTGTTATCGAACGATTACTTTGAGAAATTTACGATAAAAAGTCGAGAGTTATTGACAGTAGATTGAAAACGGAACTTCATGGTGGTCTCCTGTTCATTCCAGATACTATAATCGGGTAAATCCCAATGTATTTTTGTCGGATGCTATCCATTCCAAGAAACGATTTAGATTAGATAATAATGGATAACTAGGTCAAAAATTACGCTTCAAGATTACAGTAAATCATTAAGCATATGCCATGATTTTATTTCTATTTTCAGGAAGATCAATTACTGAAACTAATTTCATGCATCGATTTAACTAGTCTAAATAGCGTTGATACGGACAATGTGATCGAACAGCTTATTGACAAAGCTATCTTACCATACCTTGCGGTCCGTTATTTGTCAAAAAGTTGGAGTCCTTATTATAATGCGGTATAAGGGGGGAGAACGCAACTTGAACGAAATGCCATTGCGCAAAAGTTTTTGAGCAGTTTAGTTTTCAAAGTTCGAATCAGATGGAGCATACTTAGGCGATCGAATGATGAAATTGAGGAAACAGTTTGATGCAGTAGTTATCAAGTTATTAGGTTATCAGATATGAAAGTCGATAAATCTCAGATTTCTGGCTCTCTTTAAATCTGTTCAAACTTATCCTAATTCAGATCCAATTAATTTTTCTGAATTAAGTGATATAAAATTCTCGTGTTACTGACAGTTCAGTTGAATTTATTTGAGAAGCCGGAAACGAGATGTGCTGCTGTTTGTGCTTATCCGGCAAGAGTTGCAGGTGCTAAACATTATCTACATTCGAAGTATGGTCAACAGCAACCATTAACTATATGTTCAGGTAACCAAAGTTTACTGATATTACAAGGTGAAACATAATAATTTATGAATTTCTTGAAATTATGAGTACCACAATACACATATATGTTTCTGAATGTACATATCAAATCATATTTTTTCGCTTAAATTATTATAATCTGGATTTGTAATCATTTTGGTAATTGCAAATTCTAAAAACTTTGTTGTAAATGGCTGTTGAATCAGTAAGTTGTTTCAGTGGCAGCAGGTTTTCCGTCAGGACAATATCGAATTGAATCGAAAATATTGGAAGTGGAATTGGCAGTGGAAGATGGTGCCAATGAAATTGATATTGTCATCAGTCGTGATGCTGCAATGGAGCATGACTGGAAACGTATGTATTGTTTTTAGTAGAAATCTTAACTTTGTTAACTCAGTTTAGATTGATCAAGATTGAATTTCACGTATACTCTAGATTTATCCAGGTCCAGTTTCGTATTTTTAGTTTATTTGTTCACTTTGTAATATTCTTGTACATACATTGTAAATCACAATAGGAGAAAAAATAATGTAGCTGTACTTGATACAAGGTTTATCCGAGCAGGTTATATAAGTTAGCATTCTGCTTTAATTTTTTTTTCTTAAGTCGAATGTTTTGATTTTGAAGAAGCAGAACGTATTGTGCAGATTTCTTTGAGTTTCAAATAATGGGTGAAATAATTGATATTATTGCTTTACTTTAAATATATCTGAAATGTGTCTGGTCAATTAGAAATGACTATTTTAAGTGTGTAAATTAAAAATGTCTATTTTCTCATTTCCAGTTTCTTAGGTCGAATGTTTTGACTTTGAAAATGCAAAGTGTATTATATAGATTTCTTTGATTTTCAAATAATAGATTGTTTTTTCTCGCAGTTCTTAATTCTTTCCTATATAATAAATCATCTTTGGGTACAGTTTTCTTTTTTAAAGGATATGAAAAAGCTAATAAACTAAGTGCTAAATGGATTTAATAATTGCTTGGCAACTCCATGGTTGTCAAATATCTGCTGCATTAGTTCGAAATAATCTTCAACTTAGTTCGCTGACGAACTAGAAAATAGTTAGAGGTATAGTAGTATGAACTTTCTTCGGGATAATTGCAATTTATAGGTATATATGATGAAGTAGTTGCTTTGAAGACATGTTGTGGTTCGAATTGCATGAAAACGATCCTAGCGACAGGTGAACTACAAAATGAGCAAAACATCTATCGTGCTAGTTGGGCTGCAATGCTTGCAGGTAATTTCAATATTTGCCTTCATTACACGACTATATATTTATGACTTTACTAGCTGGATCAGGCCACGTGAACCAATTCAACTAGTCTGAAGGGACCAGACACACTTCGCATTTCCGGCTCCAGTTAGTCTGTATAAATAATAATGTCAATGTTCATTTGTTCAAAATTCTAAATCTCCGAAAGTTCTTGAACATGCGCCTTATCTATATTAGTTCAAAATCTTAGATATCGGAAAGTTCTTACTTATTGCTTTGAAATTTTGACAGAACGTAGCATTTTGAATACGGGCATGTTTTTATACTTTTTATATACAATCGTTGCTGTAGCTCAGTCTAGTTAGATAGAAAAAGAAAAGAGAAAGTGCATGTTTCTAGTGTTGGGGAAAAAAACTGATATTTTGTATTTGGTTGAATTGGAGATTGATTCTTGCTCTTGTAATCAGGCTAAGTTAACAGTAAGTGTGAAGAGGTTTTTTGTTTCTTGTGTGACAGAGATGAATGCTGTTGAGAAAGGTTTTATTGATTGATGAAGAGTGATTCTTCGAACAAATAACAAACAATTATCAGAAAAGAGTGATTCTTCAACAATTATCATAACAAACAATTATCAGAGGAAAGTAATTCTTCGCAACAAAAAATTATCAGAGAATATCCAGATAAATTGATCATTGGGTTATTCTTTTCTTTGTCACTGATAGAGATACTATACAAGTGAATTGTCGGACTGTTGTTATTGTTGCGACTGTCGAATTGGAACTGTCGAACTATCTGAATCCTTGGAACTTCATACTGTGCAGTTGCTGCATCATCGATCTTTGTCGTTTATCTGTGAATTGGAGCGTTTTGGTGGTAAATATGTTTGTCGTCACTTTGAAACTATGTCGCACCACTTCACCTTTAGTATTTCTTGTTTACAATAATTGTCGTGGTGCTATTTGACATCTTTCAGCTGTTGCCCGTATTTAATATGTTCAATTTCACAATACTTGTTAGTATGCAATATTTTTTGTTGTTCCATTGTCTGTGTAGATATAGAGATTGTCTGGTTTGCCAACTCTAGATTAAACCGCAAGATTCCAGAAATTGACCCTGAGAACTGTTGATGGTGAATGCAAACGCCATCGAATTGGAGTATATTTGTTAGAATCATAGGAATTCGAGGAATGAGGGCATTTTCACTTTTGAAAGGCCCTGTCAAGATTGTTGCTTTACATTGCTCATCAATTTTTTTACCGCAAGCTACGTACTGTTGCAAAGTTTTGGCTGGTTGATATTTCGCAACATGATAATTGACATGCCAATTTTCAGTTGCAGTAGCATCCCTGGCAGATCGAGTGAATTCAAAAATTCTGTTAGATATTTAATGGCTTCATCTGCTTCCACAATAGTGTCGGCAGACTTTTTATGTGACTGCTTCGCTTTGAATGATAGACTGAATAATATTGTCAAGTTTGATGATCTTTTTGCAGCTGGACATGCATATTTGTAGTTAATTTCAATGCCTTTACGTGTCGCCACAAAGGAGTATTTTAGGCAAACATTTATTTTGTCCGCTGGCGTCGATCGAGGAATTACAGGTAGTATTTGTCTGAACTCTCCCGCAAACAATATCAATGGGTTCCAGAATGGTCTGATATTTCCACTCAAATCTTCCAGTGATCGATCAAGAACTTCTACCGATTTTTGTGCGCTATTGTACATTCATTCTAAACAAGAAGTTTACTTTTTTGCAATACTTTTCCCATACTGAATGTTTTAGAAATGTTTTATGTGGGAGTTTCAATGAATTGCATGCTCAATAGCGATTTCAAAGCGGAATGAACAGTTCTTCCACCTGGTAGCAATATTGCAGCTATTCCGGATATTGCAAGAACTAAGACTATGTCGTTTTGGGATCGAATTGCTGCCATAATCAATCTAATTAGAAACGTTTTATCAGTTCCTCCTGGCGCATCTAAAAAAAAAATTTCTCCAACCTCCTTCTTGACAGTTTGCATTATTTGATCGCAAATGCCTTTTTGCTCAAACGTTAGCTTAGAGATATTTGATTGCATATACGATAAAAGATCAGTCGTGTTGTAACTTTATTTGCGATGCAATTGTACATCGAATGAAGCAGCAGCAGATCGATTCGGTGATGGGATTCCCAATTGATTGAGAATTTTGTTTGCAATTTGTAAGCACAAGTCTTCAATTATTATCAACACTTCGCTAGATATTTCTGCTGTGTTTATATTTGAATTTTCTTTGCGTATTCGATGGAGAATATCTTCAGCCATATGCAATTTATATTTCTCCTCTAACTCCATTGGAGATGAAGGAGAGCAGGCGGTCAATATGATTGCAGTGTATGAATTTGATTTTGATGTAACATATTGCATTCGTCATTAATGCAAATATTCCAGTATCGGTCGTTCTCCAATAAATTCAAAGTTTGAAATGTACTGCAGAAAGTAGCATGTGTAACGCCGTTAAAAATTTTTTACTGCTGGAAGGAGGTTGGACCAGGCACATCTATTAACAATACGCGAAGGAAGAAGCACTCGTCTTGATTAGGATGCGCGGTGTACAATCTGTCTATCGTGGTTTGTTTGAATGTGCCAGGTTGTCCGTCAACTGGTTCTCCTCCTTTGTGTCGTTCAAATGATTTTTTACTCTCATTCTATGTGTAATGCGTAGACACTTCCGAATATAACAAGTGTTTTCGCAAATGCATCATTTTGACATAATGTGAAGAAAGTAGTTAACGTTGTAGCCGGTGGATTCAGGGCTATTTGTTGCACATTTGCAGCTGTGAAATAAACGCTTGTCCATTTTCTAGATTTATTGCTAATTAACAGCGAACTTCGAGGAAGTATGAAGATGTGGTGTAGGGCGAAGGCAAAAAATTCAACCCCCTCATTTACTTTTAGTTGTCACGGACGTAAAACGTGAGAAAAAGTAAATAAGTTTATATGAAAACATGCGCCTATTCGAATTCAAGATTTATACCAAAATTTGAAAGCAATCGGTGGAGAACTTGCAACATTTTGTAAAGACCAACGAGAAACATTTCATTTATATTTATATAGTTATAGATTCTCGTCCAAACACATTTCTGGTTCTATCGACATCCTTCGGATTGGATCCTGAAAAAACCATTATTTCTTCCCTATATCCAAACATATATTTCTTCTATTTTATTCATTTCTATGTTTAATTTTTAACATTTTGAATACTAAATTATGCTAAAGGAGATTTAAGTTTTGGATGATAATTGTACGAAAATTTGAAATTACTAAGAGAGTGTTGAATACTGGGAATTTTTTATTATGATTCGAAACATATTTTTATTGAAATATTGGGATTTTAGAAATGTTAGAGCATTTCTATAATCTCAAAGTTCAGTTGAAAATTTTTGTTCGTGAAAAAGGATTTTTATCCTATTAATGCTTCAGTTATTTAATTTAGGCAGTAAGACTTTATTTAATAAGCTTGGTGATTTGTCCATCCATCAATTTATTTCATTTTAAGATAGGCTGTGGATTATGTGTGTTACTCTGAATAATGAGAATAGATTTCGTATGATTTTTTAGAATGTTAACTTTTTTAAGGTAGCGATTTTATCAAGACTTCAACTGGAAAAGAGAAAGTAAATGCAACGTATGAAGCTGCTTACGTCATGTGTCATGCTATCAAACAGTTCTACTCTGCTACAGGTCATTTTATTCAATTTGTTTGTTGTAATTTAGGAACATGCTTATAATGAATTTATTTTTATGCTTAGTCAGGAATTATTTTTTTTTTTTTAAATTTCATCTTTCCTTTTTTATGAACTTTAGTAGTTTAGAAGCTTGTTTCTGCTTCTAATTAACTGTAACTATAATTTAATTCGAAATTTAGGATTGGATTTTGCAAATTAAATGGGAAGTTAATTTTGGACGCTAATAAGTAACTTATTTGAATTTTTCGGTTTTTTTATTCACGTCAAGGAAGCTTAGAAAGAAAATGTTATAATAGAATTGCACTATCTTTCTCTTGAGATAAAATTAATTGACATAATGTTGCTGAAGCGCTTTTCAGGAAAGAAGGTCGGTTTCAAGGCAGCAGGCGGCATTAGATCAACATTGGAAGCCTTAGGATATCTAGCTATGGTGAATGAAATTCTTGGCGCGGAATGGCTTAAACCGAACTTGTTTCGTATTGGAGCAAGCAGTTTGTTAGATGATATTATCAAACAATTAGATAAGATATAATCTCGGGATGAAAATATATCTCTCAGAAATTTTTTTTTTCCTGAGAAAATTTTTCATCATTTTTTATCGTCTGTCCTCCTAATCATAAAAGAGATGAAATTGTTCTGGAAAATTTGAGTCGCTATTATGGAATGGAAAGATAATTAAATAGTTGCTGTAGTCAGATGGTTGAAATTCAGCAGAAAATTCAAGCTTGACCATATCATATTTACATTCTTGTATTGATATTGTGATATACCAGATCACTTTATTTACAAATTTTTAAAAGGCCTTTGATGTACTTACATTTCTACATTACATATCAGTTTCAGTTTGTAACCAGCATTCATCGAATTCAATTAATTTTAAATTTGATTTTCGTCAAATTATTGCCTTTTTTTATTATGTCGTTGCCTAAGGTTACATCACTTATTTGTCTTATGGTAATTTGCATTTGTATCAACCTTTTTTTCAAGTAATTACTTTATTCGACTCTTTCAAATATATATTTCTATCTCTAAGCATTGCATCATTCTTGTTATAGCCATAGTTTTTAATTACAAATTACTTTAACAAAAATTCGAAATAAACCGTTTTTATATACACTTTTGGTATTACATTAAAGAAGTATTTCAGTTACTCACTTTATATGCTGTTTAAATAAGCATCAGTTTGTTTGATCAAATAGAAATATTTAGATTGATCGAACTGTAAATAGATGTAAATAAATTTGACTGCATGTTCATTTCAAGATTAGAAAGAAAGTTAAAATATGAATGCCAAGGAAAGCCAGTTTGGTATAAACATAATGAAATCAGAGGGAACGTATACATAGCGAATTTTCTATATTATAGCATCAAAATGAATGTATTATTTCTGATAAGTAAAGTTGTTGTTTTTTTTTTTATATTATTGTAGAAAATATATCGTTATGGACGTAATTGTAAATTACTTTCAGATAATAATTAATGGCTTCCTGTACATATGTCATAGTTGGCGGTGGAGTTGCTGCTGTATCATGTGTGGAGGAATTACGAATTATCGATTACAGAGCTCGAATTATCCTTGTGTCAAGAAGTCAACTGGTTAAAACTGTTGTTAACCAACAAAAAGTAACCATTCTTCTGTTTTTAATTGCTACATAGCTTAGCTTAATATTCCAATTATGCCTTATTCTTTGATTAAATTTACTGGTACGTTATTGGTTTATTTTGTTCTATTGTAATAAATATTTAGTTTCTCTTTTAATAATAGAGGAGTATGTTCGGACATATTTTATATTTTGTTCTTTTTATTTTTAATATTTTATTTTTTAGATATTTTAAACTAATATAAATTTTTTAGATTGGCCAGTTAACAGAATTATTTGATATTGCTGAGCAGCCAGTGACAAATGTCTTTGCTGATCTTGATGTTACATTCGTGAGAGCAACCGTAACTCATTGGAACTGGAAGGACAAAATAAGTTTTAATTACTCATTTATTAGTTGAATGGGACTTTTTCACTATTGATAGGTCAAAATTTTCGAAAAAAAACTCTCGAATTTTTTCTTTTATCAGTGATTGGTTAATTTGTGTTTTCTCGCAAATGATAAGTTTGTAATTATAATTTGAGGTTGATAATTAATTATAATTATATGATCATAATTTGTAGTTGAACTAAATAAATATAAAAGTTTATTTCAGGAACTTTTACTAGATAATGATCAGAGAATTACATATGATAAACTGTGTATAGCTACTGGTGGCCGGCCAAAAGTAAACTTTTTGAAAATTTGCCTTTTGAAGATAAATGAGTGAATTGACAGCAACATTTCAATAGTGATGAACAATGTCAAACATTATAGACTAATTTTCATCATGCATTATCCATTTCAATCAGAGACACGGAAACTGTGGATCGTTTGAGGACTCAAATTAAAGATGCAAAACGAGTACTGGTCGTTGGAAATGGCGGTATCGCAACAGAAATTGTGTAATTTTTATAAAACCAATTTGTTTATTGAGCATTAGTTCTGAAAAATTTGCTTGACCGAGTCAGAGAAGGAAAAATATCTAAGATTGTTCTTAAGCTGGATAGAGATACAAGCGGAGTGATAATATTTGCACATAATGCCAATGTTGACATGTTATTGATTGAACCATTTAATTTTGTTGCAAAGAGTTAAAGTAATGCTTTCCACGTTTTGATTCCCTCAATTAAGTCTTCGTTTCTTCATTTATATTTGTTCGTTTTGAGAGCATCACTTAGTTCTTTCCTTTTTGTGGGGATATCATGGAGTTAATTGTTTAATTTTAATTATTTAGGCATGAGCTAAAAAATATCGAAATTATTTGGGCTATACGCCATTCTTCAATTTCGGCAACATTTTTCGATGAGGGCGCTGCTGAATTCTTTAAACCAATGCTCATATCTGGTTATAAAAAAAGACAATTAAACAGTACGAAATCGAAAAGATATCGGTTTACTGTGGATAATGGTAAAGAAAATGGTATAATGGGTTGTGCACTCGGACCTGAATGGGCATCAACAGCCAATATTGCCGGATCTCTTAGTGTATGTTGCAGTTTTTATGTATACTTTTCCATCGATTTTATAAAGTTTTACATTTTTGATTTCTTGAATTAGATTTTCTTTCTTTCGTAACTTCCGTTTTATAAGGAACATCTCTGCTTTGTCCATAAGCAAATTCCATAGCTATCTCTTAATAAAAAATAAGACCTGCAGAACTATGTGTTTTTTCCTATTATGATTTGGTCACTATATCACTATGCAATTGATAATATATTGTTAAGGATCGACGAGTATATGTGATCTATAAAGTCGAACTGAAAGGATTTGTGTCCCAAGATACTGCGCACAATGCCGCCCAGCAAGATGGTTGCAGTTTTTCTAGCGGTACATGGCCTTTGTATGTTGAATTGACCAATGGGGAGATAATTGGATGTGATTTCATGATTGAGGCTACTGGGGTACAACCAAATTCTGATCTCTGGGCTCGTGATTGTCATTTGGTAAATTTTGGATATTTCCAATGATTTATCCGGAAAAACGCTAATCATTTGTTTGATTAGAGATGCTTTTTTTTTTCTTATATCATCAGCAAATATGTCCTCAGTCTAGTAATCATATAATTGATCACTGAAATAGTAAACAAGGAATGAATAGTGTTTGTTATTATATATATATATATATATATATATATATATATATATATATATATATATATTACTTCGTTTAGTTGAATTTGGCAGATGACGGAGGAATAAATGTAGACGAACATATGTTGTCATCGGTTCAAGATGTGTACGCATGTGGCGATGTATGTACCACAAGTTGGCCCTGGTCAAAACATTGGATGCAGGTCATTTTTATTAATATTAAATCAAATTTTCAATTTGAACATGTTGTCACAGTTTCGAATCACCTGTTTATTAATTTAATCTTTTTGCATTATGTATTAAGTATTCACTGACTAAATATATACATCCAAAAACAAGTAAGTTTTTATGTATTAATCTTAATTGTACTTTAAATAAGAAATCCTAAGTAAATAATCTTATGGACTGAGATATTAACGCTACTTAACGTAGGAATATTTATTTGGTTTGCTAGATGAGATTATGGACACAAGCACGTCAAATGGGTGCATATTGCGGTCGTGCTATGGTGTTTGGAAATGCAATTTCACTTGATTTTTGTTTCGAGATGTTTACTCACGTGACATCTTTCTTCGGATTCAAGGTTTGATTGCTTAAATGAGTGAATTTGATTGCGAAAGAATGAAAATTTCAATATCCATTGTGTTTCAAACTTTATCAGTAAAGATCCAAAGCATTCCTACGAACAAAGAATTTCTCCTTTTTTTCAGTTCATTCGTGCTTTTTTCAAATTTACTTGTTATAAAAATGAAGATTTTCTCTATTTCTCTTGTGCTTTTTATTCTTTTTCATCTTTTTTATTTTTTAAGGAACTTTATTGCATATATATTTTACATTAATCTTTATAGGTGATATTTCTGGGCCGTTTTAATGGTGAAGGCATAGAAAAACCATTTCGCATACTACTGCGAATTACAAAAGACATTGAATACGTGAAACTTATTATTGCTAATGGACGCATACAAGGTTTGCGTTATATTTTTTCTTTTTTTTTTTTTTTAACGTATAACGACAGACAGAAAATTAACAGATAATTAACATTTATAAAATGGAACTTCGTCTAGTCAGTAATTCAAAAATCAGGTCTTTTCTCAAGATATAAATCTTTTTGAAGGTGCAATCTTGATTGGTGAAACAGATCTGGAAGAAACTGTTGAAAACCTTATTTTGAACCAAATTGATATTAGTCAAATAGAAGAAGGCCTTCTGGATCCAGACATCGAAATCGCCGATTATTTTGATTGAATTTTCAAAATTGTATGAAATGGAACAGAAACTGATTGGAGTATTGTGCTTTTATCATATGCCTTATTGTAATTTTAATCGCTTGTACTTTTTGCGGACCGAAATATGTTAACTATGTTGATTCATTGAGAAGCTCAAAATGCTTTAATATTTGAAAATAATAATATGCAAAGATGTGATTAAATTTAGAAATATTCGTACAGCAATTTCATATTCTAACATGTTTCGATTTCTGTTGAGAGTTTTTTCGCTCTAAATTAAAATTTATTTAATTGATTTTTATGTCTGTCTGTGATTTAAAATATTATCAATTATTAACTTCTGCAACTTATTCCCATGTCAAGACTGATATTTACAGTTCCCATTTGAGATGGATTGCGAGGAAATTAAACATTAAATAAGTCAATCGAAATGATTTGACAATTAACTGAATGATTTATCACTTGGAAAACGGACATCTTGGGTAGCATTGAGCCACAAACCTCTTTGCTAATATCGGAAAACGCCAGAAACCGTTCGAAAAATATTAACTCATAAAGTGCAGTCATATGCAATAACATTTCACTGTTAAAATAAAGCATATCACTGTGCATGATTAAATGTATCCTTTAGTATGGAAAGGAAGGAATATATCGTCTATAATTAGCAGAACATGAAATATGCATACGCTACGACAGGAAATGCTAGAATTTAAAGAAGAGTTTCGGAAAATGGTATATCATGTCAAAAAATGACATCTCCAAAGATCAAATAGAACTTTTCTTTTGAGATCAGAAACAAATGTTCATTATGCTAAAAAAAACTGATGAACTTGAGTAGTATGTGCTTCATACACAAAATTATTGCATTCTGATTGATAAGATCGCACTACATCGAAAGAAATTTTATTTTCAGGCTTTATTTTTTTTTTCGTTGATAATTGATCAAATTCTGGAAACAGACCAGAAAATTAATGATTGCTATAAACATTCTCGATGTTCCGGAAGAAGGATTCGGTAAATATCCCATTAAATTATGCGGATTACTCCGGAAAATCAGTGATTTTCAGGATATCCACCACATCAGGAAATTACTGAATTTCAAAAAAATATATATCAGTTGAAAAATAGCTGAATTTTGAAACATATGCAATATAACAGACGGACATTAATTCAATTCCAGAAAAAGAAACAAGCAAATCATGCAAATAGTGAAATAAAAATGACTAATTATAAATGCACATTTCCTGGAGTTCCAACTTATGCAAAAGGATATCGGCACGCTCCCGGGTGGGCTTGAACCACCAACCTTTCGGTTAACAGCCGAACGCGCTAACCGATTGCGCCACGGAAGCTCATGTCAAGTTGCATTCATGCATACTAGACCAGTTTTTATATTTCAATTTAAAAAATTTTTGTTGCGTATAAATGAATAGAAAATTAATACGCTACTACGGCGATGGATAACATTTTACTATAAAAACGGATTAATTCCGGAATCGGACATATCATCCCGACAAACAAATAATAGAAAACGGAGCACGTTTATATACTTCTTTATGTTTTTAATAGCAAAGGCGAATATGGAACAACCTATCGGTTATCTATGTCGATATCACCATTCCGCATTTGTATGGTTGTTAATTTACCGCCATCTCCTGCTGATCTTCTGTATAAAAAATATCCATCGTTTCCTGCAATTATGTTGGATACTACTATCACTACTGTCTACAACATAAAACCAATCATCACGATTGGGATTCCTCTTATTGGTGATATTAATCCTAATTAGATTTGAGATATGCAGCGAAGATGTTGATCATAAATTCCGGGTTTACTATAAATCCCGTATTTCGCACAAAAGTTCTGATCTACATCGTCTCTATTCTTTGTCTCTAAATAATTATATCGAAATAATGAGCAAATGAGCATTTTGAGGAAAAAAGTAAACTTATATAAGCATGGGCAGGTCCGAGAATTGTTTTCGGCAGCTTTTTTATACATTCATTATTCGTCGCAATTTTAAAAATATTTTATTGCAAAGTTGATTTATGGCATTAAAATTTAAAGCGCGACTCGATTTAATTATGACGTTGGGACAAAAAAAGAAAAAATAAATAAAAATTAGCACATGAATAAAGAAGTAAAAAAATAAAATCAGCATACTGGATAGAAGGAAATTATGAAAAATAAGTTCGAACGGAGGAGAATCTTAAGTACGAAAAGATGATAGCAAGCATTGAATTCATTGATCAATTTCATAGCAGAAGTGGATAATGATGATAGTAGAGAAATTTGTTTTTTCTTTATTTCTTGAAGGTAAAAAAATAAAAGGATGAGATAAAGATATGCTAATTATTTGCTTTCCGATAACTCTTTATTATATTTCTGGTTGATATCATCCGTTTATTTCATCAATCTTTGAAAGAAACAGCATAAAATGGGAGTGTTCACTGCTATTTTGCTAGCAAACACCATATGATTATTTAGAACAGCATTACGAAATAGAAAATTTATATCACAACCTTTCTTTACCAACGAAACAATATGAATAATACCAATAGAAAAACAAAAAAAAAAGAAAAAAAATTTGCATCATTACTGGATTAATTCATTATCAATATCAACATGTTGAAGCAATGTTATATTTTGAAAAACTAAATCATGTCCGAAATTGGAAAATCTTTTGTTGCTTATTGTATCGGAAAGGATAATTTTCGTTATCGGTCCATCCCATTTCACGCTGAATTGCGCGATTTGTTTCGAGAAAACCGATTTATGCATATGCGTAAAATCAAATCGATGTGGAATATTATATATAATCTGTCAAAGAATGATTTTTTTTTTCCTTTTTCAAATTAAGCGTCAAATTTATTGAATTTTCGAAATAACCGATTTTTTATATTCCGACAAATATGTCAACGTTACTTTTTGTTAGTCGATTATTATTAATAAAATTATTGTATAATAGAATTCATTGTTATGAAAACTCCAAAAAAAAAAAAAAAAGTAAAATGTAACAAACCACTAATGCTTCGCCCACATTCACCAACGATATACTGCCAAGACGATCGAGAATATTATTGCCATAGAGACCTTTTTCAATTGTTTTTGTAATATTGTTGAATTCCACCTGAAGAATGGAATTTTTTTCTCTTTTTTTTTTTTTTTTTGCATAATATAATAGAATCATCAAGTACTTCAGTTTTTACACTGAAAATTATTTTTAGCAAATTACAAAAAGGAAAAAAACAAATAGCATTAGATTAATTAATATAATGTCACTATTAAGCAAATGATCAATATTTGTTTTCTTTTTTATTTTTTATTTTTATTTTTTGATATTTTGTTAAATTTCAGATCAGCGATAAAAAAGAATGCATAAAAGATGAGATAGAGAAAATAAAAATTTATTTGGAGGAAGATTCGAATTCAATGATTAAATAATTAAATATGGTACTTTCAAGATTGCATCCATTAGAATATTAAATTTATAAATAAAAACTAAGACAAAATGTATTATTCGGAATTTTCCAAACATAAATAACAATTTTGAAAAAATTTAAATCTTTCATCACTGAATCCATCCCTTATGACGTAACATTTTGTCATGAATTTTTTGTTAATTTTTATTATGAAATTATTCCTTCCAGACGCTCCAATGGAGAATCAACATAAAAGAGAAGATATATTTCTTTGAAGGTTACTCAAATAGCCAAGTATTTACGGACCGTATTTTTATGCAAGTAAAATGTATATGTGCTGGTGGCAGTCATGATTTCAGCAGTGACGCTGTTGCTGAAAAAACCAGCAAAATATGCTCGCTGACCTAAAAAAAATAATGTCAGATATAAAAGAAATTCGATTGCAGAAGATCTTGAATATTTCGGAGAGAATAAATATATTTTTAAAAAATTCCAGTTTTTCCTTTTCTTTTCTTTTTTACCAAAGAAAAAAACTGCAGTTATTGAATCATTTCTTTTGAAAGGGAACAAAGTGCTGGCACAATCCTTCATTTGAATAATGAATCATAATTCAGGAAGGTAAAGATAAAGCTGAATATTTCAAATTTTCAAAATTTCTATTCTTTTTGTAGTTGACTGGTCAAAATCACCATTTATCACTTTATCATTACAATTTAGCGAAAGATTCACTACTATATTCACCACTATAAAGCTCAAAAATAATAAACAAAGGCAATGCTAAGAAATTCTTATCGTTGAAAGTTAAAGCATCTGAAAGGATAAAGAAATTTAAAAAAGAAATGATCTGATGATAATGAATGACAAGGAAGTATTCACAAGACAAAAAATGCTAATGCAACAGTTTACCTATATAAAAACCAAACGATGCCATTTCTAATCTTTTTGTGAATCAATTAACACTTATGATGTAATCAATTGATACCTATGATGCATAATAATCATTTAATAATAATGCATCATAATTTTGATTGATTACTAAAGAAAATCAAAAATATATATTTTTTGATATATATATATATATATATATATTTGTCTAAAAATATATCTGTTAGATGTTAGAAATGAATTAATAATAATGCAAAAACTTGCCTAAATAAAAACCGCCAAAGTTAAATGTGGCATGATATGGCATTGGTGGACCCAACGATTCCAAGATCAGTTGATCTGTGTCTCCATGAAACGAAGTTGGATTACCCAAATAACTTCGATATGCTTCAACGGTATTTTTATCAAAATATTCTGTCGAAAGTCGCGTTTCACTGAATCTATCTCGTGGATACCATGCAGTCTAGAATTTAAAAAATAAAATTGAATGAATGAAATACAAAGAAAAGAAAGCTAATTATTTTAGAAATTGCCATTTGAATTAAATGAAAATGTAAGAAATGCAAGGAAATTTTCCAACTTTTAAATTATCAAAAAAAAAAAAATGTATACATATTCGGTATTGAAAGCTACCCTTCAATATAAGCAGAAATTATTTGATCAATAAGTCAAAAAAGGATTTATAATATATATTCGATGGAGATAATCAAAATGAGATTCTAAATGGTACTGAATTCAATAAGCTGGAAATTTATGATTGAAAAAAGAAAAACTTGAACCAAATGTTATACGATAATGATAGCAATTCCTACCGCAAGAACAAGCTTCTTGTCTCCTTGCACATAATAACGATGAGGAAAACCTTCATCTAATGAAAATCCTTTTACGAAAATCATTTCCGTGTAATATCCTCCATATGCATAAAAAGTTTCCTGTGGAGTTTGATAAAAGCCAACCGATTTGTGCTACAAACATTGTCTTATTATCAGTGATATAATGGAATATTTGATTGACTAAAAATAAATGATATCTTCAAGGAAGTCATATATAATGTACATCAGTAGATGCTATTATTTAAAAGTGCTTCATGAACTAAGTAACAAATAATAATCAATATGTTGGACAAACATTAATTCTTTTCCGAAGCCTTCCAGTCACTATAACTTTTTTCTCGTATATCCAATGAAGGATTCTGGTGGACATCATGTAATTCTCGCGTTCGAACCAGAATGGATATTTGGGCAAAAAATTGCCACCACCATGTGATAAATCTAACGTTTCGTTTTCGTTTAGAAATCCTAATTGAACAATGTCAAAGCTGGAAGATAAAAGTAAATGTAAATTATTTTTAATTTTTTTCAATTTAAATTCACCAAATTTCGATAAAAATTCAAATTTTACGCTTTCCTGATTGATAATTATCTACTACCATGACATTTCTCCATAAACTTTGTAGAACGAAAAATACGTCAGTAATATTAGATATGAATAAATGGTTCAATATCAAAAAATTCAGGTAGTAGAGAAAGAGTGTAATGGAACAGATTTTTAATTGAAAGTTATCATGAAAAATATTTCAACAAAGTTTTATCTTGCTGATTGCATTGATGTTTTGATCTGGTCGAAGTTCTAGAATGTTTCTTGCAGTTTTTTACAGGACAAAATTGTGGGGAATGAACAAAGCATTAAATAAAATGAAATAGTGAGTATATATCATAAAATCAAAGAGGAAACTTCGAATATTGAAATAAATGCGTTGTGAAATGGAACGATTAGAATGAAAAATATTTACTGAATGATGATATGGAAGATATAGTTCGAGCTGTGATAAGAGAAGTTGAACAAAGGAGAAACCGATCGTGTAAATCGTCAGTTTACTTAATAAATAATTTAAATAGCTTATATATTTTTTACTTCATTTTTGTTTTTTCTCCTTCTTATCAAATTTACTGTATAACAGAACAGATTTAATGAAACACAGGATAGAGATAATGAGAATAAATTTGTTTAAATAGCTACTATCATGAGTACATTTCATCTATGAATTGAAATGATGATCTCTCTAATGCTAATCATTTTCGTAAGTTAATTCTGGCAAGGAGCAAACAATCAGAATTTTTTCAGACAATTTATTGACAATGATCAGACAATAAGAATTTTCAAACAATTTGATAAACACCGTTGATAATTTTAAAGATATGACTTACGCATTTTCTGGAGTGTTCGGGAAACGACGAGCAAGAAACCGAATTTGTTCACTGTAATGAAATGGACTATTTACATATATTTTCATATATCTTTTTTCATCGATTTCCGAATATCCTCGCTGTAATATTGATATTTGATTTATGGATGTGTTGATGTGATGTTTGTTGAGAAATATCATGTTTATTTTACAAGTTGATTTATAAAGCAATACGTTAATTTATGGATGTGATCATTGATAAAAGCAATGCTGGGAATAATTAAGGGAAAAACTGATAAAAGAAGGAAAGATCATTTCATATACATTTTTTCCGAATCCATCAGAAATTCTGATCAAAATGGATGCAATATCATCGAAGGTATAAACACGGGCAATACAAGATACACTGATCTGACGAAATGGACAGGTCACTGCGAGAAAACTGTTGAACTAATCGACAGCTCTCAAAAAAGCCCTATGGCTGACGTATCCTTAGATATATTTCGATAACATTAAAAATGCATAGCAGTTTCTTGATTTGTGTGAAAGTGCATCATGTAAACATGAATTTTAGTAGATCCATTTATGACTATGTTTAACTCGAGATGTTTTATTCTGTTATTTGTCTTATTCTTCGATCTGATACCATAAGAGTAACGATTTATTGATTTACTTTCTGTTATCTTTCGATCTAGATTATAAAACAAGGTCTCACTGTATAAGGAGCTAAATATGCAGTTAAGTTACAAATAGGATCTCTTTTCATTATTTTCTGTTCGATCAATCATGAATTGATTTGTTGGAGTTCAAGTAAGTTGATCTCAAGAAGTAGGAGTCCTGAAGGATTTATTAAGGGCAGAACTTTGATACAGGCTGAGTTGAAGCAATTCAGTTGAGCAGTATTCTTTCATTCGGTTTCTGTATGAGCGACAAAGGTGAGAATAACCCAGTGTTCAATTTAGTTGGATGTTCTCTAATAAATGCTTGTAATGTAATCGAAGAATCATTCGTCCGTCAATCAATAAAGCCTTTATCACAACTATCGTTTATGCCAATTGCCAAAAACTCAAAACTTTTGCGACAACTTTAGTATTATTCCTGTCACGATAATTAAAGTGATTTTTCTTAGAGAAACAAGTTATTATTGAATGGAAAAATTCAAAATAGTTAGCACAAAGAAAGGAAGAAATAGTAAAATATTCTTGTAAACTGCCAAATAAAATCCGAAGAAATATTGTATTTCAACATAGACTGGTAAATATGGTATTCCAGGATTGAATAACTTGTCCACATAGTATTTTTATAGCTTCTCACTACATATTTAAAATATTATAGTATAGTCGATAATTCTTTGGAAAGATCAAACAACTTACAGCACCGAATGGTCGCTTAGCTATTGTGGTGCTGATAACAAGAACGCTTATAAAAAACACCGATAAAAAGGAATAGCAGCGCATGACAAATGAAGTAATGATTGTCTTGATATCTTCTGGCAATTTTATATCATGTTTTCATTAATTTAATATGTAAATTATTTTCTCTTTATGTGTTAGAATATTGTTTTATAAATACTCATTGTATGGAAATTTGTTGTGGGATAAACACGGTATTTGATTTAAGTGTTCGAAATGAGACCCGATAAACTGAAAACAGTAATTGTTACAGTATAAATTAATAATAATTAAACTTGCATAATAAGGTATGATGGTCTAAAATTTAACTATCATCGCAAAATCTAGATGTCACTAATAATTCCTATTTCATTTGTAGGCCGCATTAATTGGACGTACTTCCAGTTGGGTAGTGAGGTGTCATTTGTAGGCCGCATTAATTGGATGTACTTCCAGTTGGGTAGTGAGGTGTTATTAGTTTTAATAATAGCTTACCACTAGTTTTAATAATTAGTCGTTTTTTGACTGGTTTTTTTTTTGCAAAATATGATATATCGGGAAGTATGTCCGGTTATATGAAATAGATGATGTGCATATAATAAGGGGAAAATTTTGTTTAGAGAAAGTTTTTGAAAGCTAATTTCTTTATTTATATTTTGCAGACTAGATCCTACATCTCAGAATAAACTTGACTCCTCATGGTAAACAACAACAAAAATGAAGTATCCATTGCAGCATCTATATGTACAACATCTGCATCGGATATGCCTCGAAGTCTTGCCAATCATCTGTACGAAAATGGTGCATTTATGGTAGGTGATATTTTGATTGAATAATTCATCGAAATAATACTTAATCGGGATGAACCGCCTAATTTTATATAGAACATAAAGTGTTTGCTTTTTCGTTAACGTTACCATAGAAATAAGAGTCAAGGCATATATTCAATAATTCTTATAAGTTTTTAATATTCTCTTAGCACTGGGAAACTTCTGCCGAAAAAATTTATTTGTTGTTTTTATGCGAAAGTTTAAAAGGGAATATATTTTTGTATTTTTAAACGGGAATATATTTTTTTAATTAACTTAATTCATTGCCATGGACTCTATACTTAATCCATACCACAGATATCTCTGCATCGTTGATCTTTGTCATAAAAATAGAGTTCAGTGATAAGTGAATTTCTTCGTCGTTAAGCATCATTAAGAAACTTTGCAGATTTTTCTTGATGTACCTCAAACAACAGAATTCGGCATTGATTACAAATCATGGCATGTGGGACCGAAATTTCTCGGTTTAAAGATGATCCCACCGGGCGTTCATTTCATTTTCTTCAGTGTCAAAACAGCACCTCGCATTGGATTTTTTCATCATTTTAAGGAAAAGGAAATTTTGCTACGTAAATGGGATTCGGCACGTGAGGATATGATAATTGAGCCATGTTCTGCAGATGAGGTAATCATTAATTACTTCCGAATTAGCATATTTCATGCTTATTTCATGAGTCTATTTCATAAGTCTATTTTAGTAGATTCATTTATGATTTTGTGTGGTCCACAAAATCACTGTGGGTGCTTTATTTTGTTATTCTGAATGGAATAGTCTATAGAGCATTTACTGTCGCAATATTATTATTACAAATAATAATGTGAGTTCTTGGTTATACCTATTTAGTAATTGACATCCCGAATTTTTCGCTTTGATGAATTTTTTTTTTTTTTTTTTTTGTATAACAGTGGAAAATAAACGTCTCTTTAGTCAAATAATTTAAAATTCTTTATTGGCCATGGTATATATCTTAAGTGAAATCAAAATGATTTGAAAATTGTGTCATGCTCTCGATATTCAATAATTTTCTTGCATTTGAATAGTGATTATAATGAACAGAGCTAATGTCCTAATTTGTCAGTTTCAACTGGATTTGAATTTGAATTTTAGATAGAGAGAGTGCGTTCAAATTTGAAGTCGATGGATGACGGCCTAGCACCATATCCTTTTGAAACATATCGAAGTTGGTTTTCACTCAGCAATTATATTACAGGTTTGTGCGCGTGCTTGCATGTTCACATTGCACATTTCGAGTCTTCAATACTTGTATCTTGTAAAGCACCTTATATTTTCCTAGTTTTCTCATCTTTCTCAATTATATCAAAACTTAAGGTTTAATCAATTGTTTAATTTTAATTAGAATATTTAGTTTTATTCTTCTCTAGATAGCTTTCATATGTTTACTTCAGCATATCTTAATTTGCAGAAAAAACAGTGGAAAGATTACGACCGGAGAATCAGTATAGTCGTATAACAGGTCAGGCGGAATTGATTACTTTGGAGACCGAAATGATGGAAAAAGAGGGCGTTAGTGTAATTTTTAGTTTTTCTTTCAATTATTACTGCATTATCCATTATCTTTAAACTCCTTTGCTCATTAATTTTCAAAATTTTATTCGATTTCATAATGTTCTACTCATATTTCCGTTGACTCCTTCAATGAATTTTTTTCCCTCGGTTTCAATTCATTTCTAGTTAAATTTTAATAATACTATTTTGTCTAATTGATATTGTGTAATTTGCCCAGCCTTTATCCATAAGTCTTTTTTTTTTATTTCAGTGATATATCTTGCTATAAAAAATGTGCATAAGGGGATCTAGTCTATTAGTGTAAGACATTATTTGTTTGTTCTTATCAGATGAGCTCTATTAATATAATTATTGTCATCTGTCTAATAGCTACATTATTAATGAGTATCCAAGCAATGTTAGATTTAGAAAAGAATTACGTGATTTTAGATATCTTTCAGCTTGTATTTAAATGAATTGTTATGGCTATATATGGAACATTGTGAGTAGCTATTACCAGAAAAATAGCATTTGTAATGATCAATTAATGTGGCACTTTTAGGTACATGGACATCCATCATCTTGCGTTGATCGTGACCATCCACGCAGGATACGTTTTGTGGATGAAGATGGTCTTCCTATTATGAAGATTAGAGATGGTTTCCAAATACGTTTCACCGAAATTCCTCTATATGCCGCGGTAGGTACAAATTTTGATTACTGTTAGTTTCTTTATAATTTCTTTTTTCTCCCTCATTCTGGTAATATTTATAGGGATACTGTAGAAATAGAGACATTTGCATTTTTTACTTGGTTTTGTTTTATTTTCGTTAAATTTTACTCGATATAAATTTTTATGTTTAATCAGTGACACTTTCATGGATTCGTTCCTTCTCGTAGTGCTATCAACAATTTTTTCAATTTCTTTGATCTAATTTTGCTCTAATTAATGATATGATTTAAGATTGGTTAAGATTTTTCCAAAATTCAACAAAAACAAGAAAATTAATCTCCATAAAATTGATTTGGTCTCCTGAAAATCCCTATTTTAGGCTATTTCAAGTAAAGCAGAGAATTCATTGGATCGAAGTTGGCAGCTACACAAAATTCTTGCTGATCTGAATGGAGAATGGTTCGAATTTCTTGGAGAATTGCAATTTGCTTTCGTGTGCTTTTTGATGGGACAGGTAGTAATTTATCTCATCTGATGTATGAATATTACTTTTATTTTTAAAAATTTTTTAACGAACACTCGTTTTTTATTGATTATAGGTTTATGAAGGTTTTGAACAGTGGAAACGACTGATTCATTTGTTGTGCAGCTGTATAAAAGAACTCATAGAGTGTAAAGAATTATATATGGCATTAATATCAGTATTGCATTTCCAATTAAAAGAATGTCCGGAAGATTTCTTTGTCGATATTGTTTCTCGAGATAATTTTCTAACAACTACACTTTCTAGAATGTTCGGAAACATAAATGGTAAGTGAAATGAAATTCCGCTTCCTTTTACATAGCTTGAGTTTTAAATTGAAAATTTGAAAGAACAATCGTCTTCAATATATGTATCTTTGCAGTATCTTACTGAACCTTTGCTAACCGAGTTTCTGTTATTGCTATAGAGGATAAAATGAAGCTTAGTTATAGTTACAATGTAGCGTGTTCAACACTACATTGATGTACTTCGAAAACTAAAGTTCCAATCCACATCATGCCAACCATCATGCTAGTGATGTCTGCTCCAATTAGCAGCATAAGTTACTTGTCCTATTCCTTTCTCAAGTTGAAATTCCATTCATTTTACAAGTTTAGTTAATTCTATAACTACAGGATTCATTTTAGAAAGTATAAAGAAAAGTGTGAGTGATTTTGTAGTTCTGCTAAGTCAATGGAAAGAAATGGATGAACTTTTTGTTTCCGCTAAACAGCTACACTTAGATAAAAAGCATGTTTTAACTAATGCCGTTAATATCATAACACCAGTTTTACGAGAAATGTAGTATTTTTAATTTGAATTTGTGATAAAAATCCTAATTTGGTATTCGAAATGCACAATTTGACTGAGAAAAAATTAACTATATGCTAATCAATAACAGAACATGTATTGATTGCTATTTCCGCTTTCAAAATACAGGATTCACCTTATTTTTTCCAAAGTTTTAAGATCCTGCTGTTTTTGTTCATTCTTCGCTATATGGCCAATTGTTAAAGAAAAAAATATCATACCATTTTGCAAGAACGATCAACTCATGAGTTCAGGTCCGAACCTATGTAACAGTGCTTGGTGCTAATGTAATTTTAGATATCGCTTATTGTTTGTATGGGGGTCAATTATTAGAAATTTTTGTGTTTTTATTTTTTTATTGTCATTACTAGATCAGCTTAAAATACCATAGATTAAAGCGTTATTTTGGGTTCCTTCATCTTAGGAAGCTTGCACCTTAAACAATGCCTTCAATAAAAATTCTATCTGAATTTCTTATTGTTATTAAAAAAACAGCTTGGAGAGTAATAATTTTACATCTGATAACGACTTTTATTAAAAATGGTGTGGATGTATGTCTAAATAGTGTAAAAAGATTTGTTGGATCAGGAGCTGAAAGGTCTTTAATCCATAAGTAAAAAGGGGCATGCCTCATCTCTCTGGTAACAAATAATACTTCGTATAGAGCAAAAAGTACCGTTATTTGTACTATTATAGGATGAATACTTGACATTGGGTTGACGTTGTTTTTTTTTGAACAGTTGCAGCTGTCTCTCTATGCTGCTTTAAACTATCGTTTTTATATAATTTTTTTATGCGAATTACTTCAGGCTGTAGACTTTATTTTAAACATTGAAACATATGATCTGTTGGACAGAGGGAGCATCAAGAGTTTTATTACTAAGGTTAGCACCATTATTGCTGAGTCAAGTTTTTTTAAGACTAAGTTAAAATATTCAAGCAGTAAAAATGCTCCTAATTATCTTGGACATCAGTAATTATATAGAGGCTGATTCTATGATCACCCCAGTGCATATAGAAGTAGATATTAGTACATATAGTACTAGTATTTTCACCTTTTTATGCGATGTTATGCTCAATTCCAAGTAAGCTTATTGATATGCTTACCATGCTTGGGTCTATTTTAATATGGTTCCTAGTATTAAAGGCAACAAATATTGGAAGATTGAGATGAGTTACGAATAGCTGGGGCGTACAAAGATATATATAATGAAGACGACTGTTAAAACTCAAATTTATTTCACGAGGTTTATGTCATGACTAATTCGGGATACAATAGTCATGCGATTTTGGAGCGGCAAATAAACGACTGGCAGTTTTTGGTAAATTCGAAGTTCTTTAAATTTCTTTAAAATAAAACAGACCAGTTGATGGATGTTGATTTATTTGTATAATATTTATGGATAATTTAAAGCTTATTCAACCTGTATTTCCGAATTTCATTGCAGATTGTGAGTCAGCAGATGCTGCATTGAAGGAAAGAGCTAAAAAATTCAAAAATTCCTTGACAAAACGCTTCAAGTGGAATTTTGATGTGCAAGAAGAGTAGGAATGTTTTTCAACAAGCTCAATCACATGATCACTAGATTTTCTTTTCTTAAATGATCGAAACAAGTATAAGAACTATAATATATTCTTCACAATTTAATTACTGAATGGGACAAGTATTAAGTTGAAATCATAAAAACCAAACATCAAATACATAGCAGTTTGTACTTGTCGAACAATATAAAATGCACTCATATTTTTGTTTGTTATTTGATGTTTCATTGCATCTCAGATTGTTATCTTAACTGCTTATAATTTTTTTGCCTATTTTCTCTATAGTATATAATCCAATAAAGTCACATGATATTGATAATTCGATGTAAGTTCCTCTTTGAACAATGATATTATAATTTGGGATATTGGGTCATATATGATTTATAGACAGCAGGATACAATCCGCTAGTTCTATTGTATCACTTTGGATTCAAGTCTAGTATTTGGCATATTTGTGAAACACAGTTGTATTTTATTAAATAAAGTGACAAAAGTATATAAAACAGTATCAGATTGAAATATAATAAAGAAGAATAATATTGTATGTAAGACAGTGCTAAATTGGAATGTAATAAAATAGGATATTTAGAGGAAAAGACAAATGCCGTAAGATAGAGATTTTAATTTAGGCTTAAAGCCTGAATTAGATCAAAGTCTAAACTTGCGTTTAGATTGTGATGATGGGTATTCTAGCTGCATTTTCTTATTGTAAATAAGAATTTTCGATAGATAGATTTGGCTAACGTTTGTAACTGGATTAGCGTTCAGATTGTTTATGTTTGATGGATATTTTTCCGTTATTGTGGTGATTATGAAGTTTTGAATGACCATCCGTGTCAGTTGATGTTCTGTGTGTGTTTATAGTTGAGAATTTCCGGATTTTTCCGATCGAGTCTCTTCTGTTATACGGCCTTGACTTCTCTAAAGAAATGTAATTTAGTTATTCGAATTTAATTATTGCTACATGACATTTTGAATGAAATGTACAAATCGTATTATAGGATTCTTTCCTTCTGGATTCCTGGAAGAAGTATCACGTTGAGGTCACTTTCAGGACCATATATGTATCAGAAGTAGCATAAGAAATTTACTTGCTACTCGTAGAACTATGTCGTGTGTCCTTGCTGCTACTTCGTGAACGGACAAATGTATCTGTTGCTGTAGGTAATTTTTCGGATGGTAGAGTACTCATTGTATGCATTGTCGTAAAATAATTTGTCTTAATATAAAGATATTTAAGATTGTAAATGTAAGTAAGACAATTGCAGATATTTCCAAATCTTGTAGCTTAAATTTTATTTTTAGAATTAAAACAATATTCAATTGAAATTAGACTTTTATTTGAGTCTGAATCTCGCTCGTAGTTATACATTTCTAAAAAACGGCTATCGCTTTCAAATTATTTAAAAACAATATCAGTTAGGAAACAGCAGTAACTTACAACGTCTGCAGGTGTCGCGAGCTTTGGTGTCGCAGGTGAAAATTTCGATTTCATATGAGACATCTTTCTAAACGTTCTTTAATAGCTATGTCGATTGATATTAAGCAAGTTTTACATTTCAGTAGATATTTTCTTTTATATTGTAGTTTCTTAACTTCTTCGGTTTAATTTATCATAAAATCACGAAAGAATATTCATAAATAAAAACTTAAAAATATTTTTCTTGCTTTGCTATGAAAATTGATTTTATCTTGCAAAAATTTTATGAGGAAGTTTTTCAATTTAAATCTGAATCACCTTGAAATAGATTGTGTTGGAGATTCCTCACGCACTTTACTTCTATTCTTCCTACTCATATTTAACGGTGTTGGGGGTGACTGAGTTTTCATTTGTTCCAGTTTCACATCAATTTCAATCTAAATCATAGTATCTTTACAATTGAATTAGTTGTGATCGGGAAATGTGCCACACAATAATTAAGAATACGAATTATCGATTTTTCTTCTTATTTAAAATACCTTCACTCAGTTCTTCACATTAACATACCATATATGCAAGAATGGTCATCGGTACTGTCGGTCCTTGGACAGTAACACGGAGCATTTGTTGCGTTCTGATGTCACCACCTTTTTCCAGCAAATTCTCTAATCCGTTTACTTTCCAAACTTTATTGTGAATTACTCCATATACCAGCCATCTACGTTGTGTTGACTGCAATTTGAATTTGAATTTGGATTTCAAATCCATTATTTGCCATTATGATAAAGAATTGGAATACTAATTTGCTTTCTTTCCAAGAACCAATTTATAGCTTTATTGTGAAAATCAAACGCTTTTAATATTGATTTCTATGAAAAATGTTAAGGCTTTAAATTAATTTGATCTCAATAGGTTTAAAAATTTGAATCGAAATAAATTCTATAAAAAATTTGAACTATTAACATATAAATCCAATACAAAAACCTCCTCCAAAATTGTGCGCATTTTGCGGATCAAAAAATCACATAGTCGTTCTTGAGCATTATCAGTAAGTTTAAATCGAATATGTTTGAATTCTTCAACTTCTTGCAAGGCCTTCTATAACAATATACAGCCGGAATTGTTAATTATTTTCATAAGCTTCTCTGGCAAAAACATTTTGAGAATTATAGAATTGTAGCTTTCTTGATGACAATTAATAAGGAAGCATTGCTTCGAAGCTACAATAACTTTACGACTTAAATAACTTACCCAAATTACAATAACTTCAATAGACCATAAATTTACATTAAAATTAAAAAAAATTTCCACCATCAGCATGCAAATTTTGTAATACCTGAAGGAGAGTGATAAATTCAAAACCTCGTCCTGTCGAATCAATTTCCAGCGTGAAACGGATAGTTTTTGCATCTGCTGGAGTTGCTTCTTTTTCAAATGATTCAGTTTGCTCTCTAAAAGAAAAAATGATTATATAAAAAATTTACTTCCTAAATTATTTAAATTTAAATTGAAAAGAAAAAAAAATCACTAACGAAATAGCCTTTTTTCTCCGTACCATCACTTTGACACCTTTGGCACTTGGTGTTTTTACTGAACCAACTTCAGCTTCCACCGTTCGATCTGCTGATTGTACGATATGGAGCTTAATACAATCATTTAAAATATGAAACATTTTTTCTACTTCATTATTTTTCTTTTAATTTTAATGTATTATTTAAATTGGAGTCATTTACTGAATTCATCTATCATATTCTTTACTCATTACTGATTATTCAGGGGATTTATCTTCTTATAACTAAACAACTACTTTGATAATATAATTTAATATAAAATAATATAATCGAAGAAATATGAAATAGATAACATAATAATAATATTATCAAAGAAAAATCTTCGATTATATAATTTTCTCATTATATTTATTAGACATTTGCTTCATTTCTTCCCATATTTTAGAGGAAAGTAATAAATAATAGCTAATAGAGTTCATTAATTCATGCATTGAGGAAATATTAATTAATTGATTAAGATTAACTAATCCATACTTCTTCGATGTTTTTACCCATAATAGCTCCTTCATGTTCCATTTTCTCCTCTTCTGGAATATCTTCGAAATCTTCACGCCCATAAAAGGTCTTCAAAATTAGCAATAGCTCAATTAAAGGTCAATTTCAATAGTTCAATTCTAATATTAAAATAAACAGTAGTTTACTTAGCAAAAAGAAAATATAAGAATTGTTTGATACGGTGAAGTTTAAAATTCGTATTAATCCCAAATATAAATTGAAATACTTCAACGAATCCTATAACTTGATCTCAGAATTCAAATCATAATTGAACCAATTCGGATCAAATGAATCAGGTCAAATCTTCCAATTTTGGTTGCATACTTTTAATATTAATTTTCTTTAAAAAAAAAGTGGTGTCTGATGAAGTTTGCATTCATCAGACATCATTTTTTTTCAGTTTTGATTCTCATTCTTTGCTTTATGCTTTGCTTAATTAATTTTGGTGATATATAATTTAATTGAATACTTAAATATATAATCCTCTTTAGTCTCAAATTTCACAAATTTGTTTTATTTCTCCTCAATGTTTTGTTCTTGTTGATGGAATTTCTACGAACCTTTTTTCGCTGAGTCTCTCGGGCAATGTAAGCGATGATAACGATGATAAATTCCAGCAAAGCTATCAAGAAAGCAATCAGTTGAGGTGTATATGCTGGAAGACTATCGATTGCATATTGACATTTTCCCATGATATTGGATGAAATGATCTGAGCGGTAATAGTTACACGCTTACTATCAATTAACAAGCTTAACTACAAAGGATAAAATTAGAACGACAACAATACTTTGATCAAAAACCGACCGATTTTGATGGCGATAACAAATGAAATAACCGAAATGATAAGGCAATATTGCCATAAATCTGCCTTGTATAAATTATAATTAATTATAATTATCGAATTTCAAGAACTTCACTTGCTCTCACTTTCTTATTTGAAATTCTTAAAATTCGATAATTACTATTTATTATGACAGTATTTCCTAATCCTTATCAATAACTTCACTCAGGTTTACTTCGGTTATTTCATTTGTATCGTTATCAAAATCGATCGGTTTTTCATCAAAATATCGTTGTCGTTATAATTTTGTCTTAATAACTGATAATAAGCGCGTAACTGTTACCATTCAGATCATTTCATCCAACATCATCATGAGAAAATGTTAATATGCAATCGATAGTCTTCTAGCATATACGCCTCAACTGACTGCTTTCTTGATAGCTTTTCTTTCAAAACGATTAATCCGACATTTTAATTAAGAAATAACCCGTCGAATTCTTTACCCTCATTAATCAAAGATTGAAAAAGAATTATCAATCTGTGCAAAAATAATTTCACATTGTGCTTTGAAAATGCCTTAAAAATATTTTCGAGGAATTTTGTGGATATATCAAAGGCGAAATGAATAGATGGGAATACAAGCCATGCTTGTTATTCCAACCCAAATATTAAATTCTATTACTTTTTTTTTTTTTTTTTGCAGAGCAGAATAGCATCGAACCATTACTTCGAGAAGGATATTGAAAATTAAACTCAAGATTGCATCCTGTTTTGTGCTTCTTTGAAATCATCGACGGATAAAAACCTACTCACTTGTGCCTTGAATATTTTTTTATGTTATTTGACATCTCAATATCCAAACTGTCATTACAAAAGCAATCTTATGCATAATTTTGTGTACAATGGTATTTCACCAGTCGTTTCCGATAAAAAAAAAAAGTTCTGTCTTATTTGAAAAAAATTTCCCAGAGTTTTTAAAAGGATATCAGTCACATTATATTAATATAAAATGATGCTTAACAATTCGAATTACATCATTCTTCATCAATAAGTATAGAGCGAATATTGCTGATGACTAAAGAAGATTATACGTACAATTACGGATTTGACAAGAATGAGGAAATATATCGAAAAAAGCAATAAAACAAGAGGCTTTGTCAAAATCTTCCTCATAATTTGAAGTTTACCAAAGAAAATTGATAACAATAATGGTCAAAAAATTTGGTAATAACAATAATGGCATTTAATTTAAAAGTTTGAAAACAGTCTTTTTAACAAAGTTTTGCATTTAACATACTATCAATTTTACCAGTTTCAACTCACACAATAATTTATATGTTCAACACAATATCGAAAAATGAATCATCTAGATTTCTATTGTCCTTTTCCATAGTTTAATATAGACCTAGCACTATTTCTAACTCTTGAACTCTAAAAACATTTAAGATAAAATCAGAAGCTTTCTTGATGACTCTAGAGTTATCCAGAATTTCTTTGTAAATATTCAAACTCTGAATTTCTGTATTTGCAAATGCGAATCAATTACAAGTAATAGGGGTAGATACAAATAGTTCATTTGCTATGTGAATCATTTTATCCTCAATGCTGCTACTGTTAATCGCTCTTTTTTCAATAGTCTATCCATAATTTTGAAGCATATTTCCCAAAAAAACAAAATTCTTTCTATGCATCTACAAATTTACAACAAAAGAATAAAAAAAATTTGTTCCAATTCATACTAAGAAAAAAAAATTTGTTCCAGTTCATACTAAGATCAAGACTTTTTTACTAAAATAGAAAAAGACCAACATATCAATCACTATCGTCATCATCTAAAAGCATTCCTTTTTCTTTCATGAATTCCACCATAGTCTGAAATTTTTAAAAAAGTTATAATGATTAAAGAGATTATATATTTGCAAACTTATTTCAAACAACTACATTCCATTTGAAATAATTTCAGATATAAAGCAAATAAATTTTCTAGTCATGATGAGACCGTCAATAAACTGCTACTATGGATCCCACAAAATTTATTAATTAATTTGCTTCAGGATCACTACTAACATTGCCCAATTATTCAGCATAGCAAATTCCATGACGATAAAACAATTGCAATCCCACAAATTAGTAATCAAATTGTTTCACTTAATCTATTCGATAATTAATATATCAATAGATGCAGTTCCTACAATTATTTCGTAATTCAAATTTAGAAAAAAAAAAATGCAAATTACCCTCTCCTCTACAGCCATCGATATGTATTCATTGCCATCGCTGTGACGCTTTCGTATGATAAGACGATGATCATTATATTCGTTAAGATGCTGCCGTAATGCTGCATCTGTTGAAACTAGGAATTCATCTCTTAAAATTAAACAAGCTCAGCAAAATTATAAGTAAGAAATTCTTATTTGCTGAATCTATTCATCCTGGAATAAATTATGAATTAGTTATCTTTTCTCATATATTCAGTTAAAACCAACAACTTAATTCATCTAGCACAAAAGAAAAATTACCTTGCCAAACGAAAGAGTTCGAAAAACTCCACTGGTTTCTTCTTCCGATAATAGTAGTTGGTAATAAGATGAAGCAATGAGCGGGAATTACTTGTCAATGACATCCAGACCACATCCAACGAGGAAAATGTATGCACATATCCTGAACCTTTCGGATTCAATCCTAGTAATTTCGAACAGCCAGCATATACTTCTGTCTTGTAGGCTTGCATCGTATTTACATTGATGAAGAGAAAATTAAATGCATTCAATAATTTCTGAAACATATAAATGGCAAAAAAAATTTCTTTTTGTATCTACAATTTCATAAACTCAAGTATTATGAAAGAAGATATAGAATAAATTAGAGTGAAATGAAAGAATAATAAAAACTAAAACATACTTGAGTCCACAATAAACTTTTATTGATGTGGTCAACGGTAGCAATAATGTGTGTATGTTTAGCTTTTGCAAATTCAGCTAGAGCCCATTGTTCAAGTGTTGCCCTGCAATTTGATTACGCTTTAAAAACAGTCAAAGAAAAGATGTATAAATCTTGCTCCATTCATTATAATTGAATTGAATCACAAACGATTAAATAATATAGCCAATATAATGAACCTCAGTCCAGGTCCATCAATGTTATGTAATACGAGAACCACATCCTCTTTCCTCTTATCGATTGCACAACCAACAGCATTTGCGTATTCCAACTGATTTTTACTCATAACAACCACTTTCAATGATAAATTTTTCTCCAAACACTGTAAAATTGTTTGTTTGTTTTTTCTTTTATTACGAAATATTATTTTTCTAATATATCATCAACTTGATTATACCAGTTTCATGGAAAATCTTCGAAAAAAAAAACACTAAAATGATTCAAAAGTGAACGAAAATTCCAAAAATAAAGAACAATGTCATGAAATTGAAGAGTGAAAATATTAATAATGAGTGATGGATGCTACATACTATCTAATTGTAGTTTCTGATGAAAGGTTATGTCGCAATTAATAATTATTAATAAATGGCGTTTTTTCCGACACAGTGAAGAAATTAGGATAATCTATATTCTATATAAATAAAAATGTAAATGTTCATTGTTCATTTTCAAACAACGTTTCAAGTCCTTCACCGATTAATTCGAAATCTTAGTACAACGTTAAGGCGCGTGTTTAAGAACATTCGGAGATTTAAGATTTTGAAGAAACGAACATTTACATTTTTATTTATATAGACTAGTTGTAACTAGTCAAATTTCACGTATCGCTAATTTTATTAACGAAATAAATGTCAAATTGAAGAGTTTTTTTTTTTCAAAAAAAGGAAAAAAAAGCGTAACAAACAATCTATATGTAAGCAAACATAATGATGCAATAAATTAATGATTTTTAACAAAAAATAAATTCAAAAAAAAAAAATTTTTTTTTAAATATTTCCTCTTCCTATATAGAAAAATAAATTTAAAAAGAGATGAATTTTTCTTCCAATATCTTTTCTTTTAATATAATTAAAAGATTTTAAATTATTATGGTGTTGAATTAATTCAATAAGTTTTTCTAAAAAGCAATCATTACTTCATGAGATAATTTTTATTGTTTCTCTTGCAAAACTTACTCAAATTGAAATTTTCAGCTTTTAGAATTATTTTAGTGCCAAAATCAAATAGTTATGAATAATTTTAGTTCTGATCAAAAGAAAGCAGAAGAAAAATAATAAATGTTTTCATCCATTGTTTTTGAGCAGTTTTTTTTAGCCTTACTTTGGGAAAAAAAACAGAAGGAAAGGAAAAGAAGGGAGGTGATTTCATAGCTTTTTTTTTTATTTAATAAAAAATAAAAATAAAAGACAGACTTTTTCATATACTGAAAATTTGAAGATTATAAATATATAACCAATTTTTCTTCACTCTTACATGATATCTGTTATAAAAGCGATAAGAAAAAGTTTTTCTTACATTACATCCTTTATAAAAGCGATAAGAAAAAGTTTTATTCGTGTATTATACTGTTAAATTCACATTTCAGATGCTGAAATATTCATTAATTCAAAGAATGAAGAAAAGCTTCCTTCCTTCCACTTAGTCCTTCATGATTATAATTTTCAATTATGTTATGAAATACTAAAGCAACTTCTTACCTGAAATACAATATGTGAGTTAACTGTTGGTTGAAAACCATCAACGACAACATATGTGTAATCTTGCAATTTCTTTTCACAAAAATTTTGCAGAAGTTTCCGCTTAGAACCTAATCCAAAAATCTAAAATTAACAATTCCTCAAATTATTGCAAATAACGAGAATAGATAAAAAGAAATTGGCGAAAAGGGCTGCTAATGATAGGAACACAATTCATTTCAGTTTCATTACTAATACTGCTAGTCAGCCAGCAATATTAATAGCAGACATAATTAAAATGTTAAAACTAAATCTATTGTTATTATTATTTTGTTTGATTAGAGAAAGAAAGATTTTAAGTTTACATACTGTCATAAATATTTCAATATTCTACATTTCGATTGACATCAAACAGCAAGCACACTTTATATATATTAAAATTTTAATTTTCCATTGAAATAAGTAGAAGCTTAGTATAATAAGTCATTCATTGATCACAATCATGATTTACTGAAGGTTATGTGTCTTCATAATCTAGCTTCAAATAAAGTTAAAGTAAGTTCGAGGTAAGATAGCAAGTTGAAACAAAAATTTGGACTTACAATGAGATTAAAACCAGCCGCCAAATACGTTAACCAACGCGGAAACAAGCGCTCTGCGCTAGTAAATTCTTGAATAACATCACGTGGAAGATGATCATCACATTTCTATTAAAAAATGATGTGCCTTTTTTTGCACTCTTTAATTTCTTTTATCTGTCAACAAAAATGTTACAAGATTTAAAAACGCCTTGCAACATTTTGTAAAGACTTTTAAAGAATTTCGTTGAACTTCAGTAAACATAAGGCTTTTTTTGTTCTAATAATATGTCTTTCTAAAATTATTCAAAACTATCTAGTTTTTTTGAGTTCTGAAAACCACAATCTGAACACTTACTTCAAACCAATTTGAAAGTAGGCGCAAATCGCATTCAGCTATACTGCATGGTGTATCATTCTCGTCATCTTCCTCATCTTGTTTTCGTCTATAAAAAAAAAAAAAAAAAAAATCAAAGTAATTGAATATTTCATCAGAAAAATTCTACTTTGATGGTAGCTCCGAATAATAAATTCAATGATAATGAAATAAGAGAATACATTTAAATACGATATACTTTTTGAGAAACTAGTAGAAATAGCAGAAAGATGAAAAACTGTCTCTACTTTCATATTTCTGAGGAAAGTTTGAATTAATGAAACATCTAAATATCAAAGTAGAATTTTCTTTCACAAAGATATTCTGCTATACATGAACGCTTTCGAGATCAAAATGATTAAAAGAACTGGCATGACATATTTAATTTGACAAATAACATGAAGAAGAACTGTAGCGTAAATATTAGCATTACAATCTAAGACAATTTACCCGGTGGAAATCATTCTTCTAACTCTTAAATTGATCTGAATTCTCATTTCGTTTGATCAAAATTTAGGAAAAATTGAAGAAAGATGATAAAAGATTCTGTCAAGTTTCAGAAAAAAACAAAAAAGTCACTTTTTTTTCCGAGCAAGACCATTTCCATGACAATTCTTTAATTTTCCCTGATTGAAGTAATTCTCGATCGCTGTTCGATGCCTCATTAATCCATCGAATTCATCCTCGTATTCTGCTAAACTTCGATTTTGTTTTTCCTCTTTTCCTTCTGTAGATTCATCATCAGCTTCTTTTTTCTCTTCTTTTTCCAACACCGGTGTTGCTTTTATCATTGATGCATTGTTTCGTTTCTTGGAATTTTTTTTCTCCTGAAAAATAATTTTCAATATGTTCTATTATGATTTAATTTAATAACCCGTCTTAAACTTAAGAGATCTCATTGATCCCTTAATTTATAAGAATTCTACCCACAGACTTTCATATCAATTTGAATACAACAATGTGTTGATATTAAGAAGAAATTTAGATAGGTGAAATATAATGGCAGAAAAGCGATGAAGAATAGAAACACATTGCCGCCACACAAACAGTACTCTAAATAGCTTCCAAAATCCGACGCTCCCGCGTGGGCTTGAACCACCAACCTTTCGGTTAACAGCCGAACGCGCTAATCGATTGCGCCACGGAAGCCACATCCATCCTCGCAAATAAGTATGTATGTAATAGTTAATTCTTTGCAAACTTTTTTAAATATGAAACATGGTATGAATTTTAAGAGCACGCTATTCCGGAAGTGCCTAATTTTCGGAAGCCATAAATCAGGAAATTATGGAACTGCAAAAACATATGTGCTAAATATAATCCTGATTCAAAGTCGTGAAAATAAGCATATTATTTCGAAAATGATAGTATTAGGGAAAAATATTTCATAGTGGAAAAAGTTGATTTTGGAAACATAAAGAACAAATCAGAAAATAGTTGAATTCGTGAAGCACGTACATATACTGCAATGTTTCGGTTATTGAAATTCTGTGAACAGGAATGATAAATTCGGAACCACATATATCACGTTGAGATGGCCGCTGGGAACGGTCATTACATATATCGAAAAGTAGATTTTAGAACACAAACTAAGGGAAGAATGCTGAATTCGTGATCATATTATAACCCAGTCCATTCAAAAATTTAAATTTGCAACAAAATTTATTACTGATATTAATTATTTTATTCAGAACAACTTCAACTCGGTGAATGTGTTACGCATGTTTGCATCGTGATACGATCCTCAAAATCTACTAAAAATAAAAACTTTCATCAAAAAATTCGGATTTATCGGTATTTTTCATGCTCAACTCTGCATAGTCATTCTTTTTCATTTTTCTTGACCAAATTAAGTTCAAATTCCAATTTTTTTCTTTAACATTTTGTAAAATGTTGCCTAATCAGCACACACTTCAATACTGAAGGGAAAATGGCAAAACAATGTTTCATAACAATTCAAAATCAAACGAAAAATTAATAACAACAGTAGAATGTGCAATGAATATCAGAGTATTATTTACCTTTAATCAGCCCATTCATGCCATTATATGAAACATTCCCTCAAGTTTGTGACAGTATCGATATTTCTGACCATTATTCAATCAACCTCACGTTCATGAATTTAACATGAACCACTATTAATGATAATGCAGTAAGTACCAATATGGTAGGAATTGATAAGAATCAGAGATACTTTCCATAGAAAAGTTTATGCCATTTGTATAATACAAATCGAATAAAGCATACCTTCGCTTTCTTGGTTCGCCTGCCGGGCATCTCAGCTGATGATAATTGATCAATAGAACCAATACTTCGATGTAATGAAGGCATCCTATGCAAATTTCTGATTTTTGCGTAGCTGAAAATAAAACAAAATCTAAATTGAATCTATAAATTTTCATTCTTGATATTGAGCTTCCATACTTCCGCTTTCTGTCTTTTCTTTGTAGCAAAAAGCTAACAAAATATGTGTACAATGGTTCCGGAATCGATCTTTGCTAATTTCGCTCAAAATTATTTAAATTTCTTCCTTTCTTTTTTTTTTAAAGCTCGCAACTGACTGCACTGTAAAAATAATTATTTTCAAATTAGCTGTAGCAATAAATTCCCAAACAAGTCCCCGACTAACGTTGTCTGGAAATCTCTATTACTTCATTAAGAAAGTAAATCCGTGACTATCTTGTTTGCACACTTTCCGATCTGTGAAAAAGAATAAAAACCAGGAATAAACCAAGTTGAAACGTTTATATTAATTTAAAAACAAGACAATCAAACTGACAACTCAAGACGAAAAATAACTCACATTTATTAGTTTTACATAATACAACAAATCTTAAATTTCTCTGAACATTTTCCCATCTATAAGGCTTATCAAAAATATGCAACAATAATAAAATTCCTACAATTTACTGAAAGCTAATCAGTAAAAATGAAATAATGCAAATGGATCATTGCCGGATGAAAGCAGTTCAAAACAGATAGGCCTGAAATAGTTTAGCTTAATAAAAAATATAGATATAGGGGAAAAAATAGGTTTAGTCAGTAAAAAGGTGTAAAATAGCCTTGACCTTTGACCTGCACAACCATCAATTTCAGAATTTTTTGAAAGGAAGCTAAACAATCACTTCGAAAGGTAAAAAAAAAAAAACGAAATTTACGAAAAAAATCATTTGCAAAAAGAATGCAAAGGTAAGCAAGAATAATGCTTAATTAAAATAGGAATATAAAAACTAACTCAATAAATCAAGTATCCATTTTTACAATAACAAGATGGAAGGATTTAAGAATGTAAACAATTCAAGCGGATACAATGTGAAGTGACGATTCCAAATTTCATGAGAAAAAATGAAACAGTGTTTCTTAAATTTTTGATACAACTGACGAAAAATAAATAGAAAACGATAGATCGCTGTATCAACTAAAATTTTCTCTCTTTCCATTAGACCAGATAAAGTCGCGAAGTAAGCCTTTCGCAAAATTTTTAAGAGTTCTTATCTAAACAAAAATTAAAAATACTGGGTTGCTTTGGGATCAGAAACGAACAAGATTAGTCCTCTGTAATAAAAAATAGATATTAAAATACCGGGAAAGAAAAAGAAAAAGGAAAATTACTCATCATCACCATAGACACATATGTATGCACCATGTGTATGTGAATAACTTCAATTTCATCAGTTATATAGATACTTCAAAATTCGCTTTTCCATGCCTATTATTTCAGTAGAGACCACTTCAGTTGCTCCTTTGCCGAACCAATCAACTGAAATATTTTTGCGCATTAGGTACAGAGACTCCAAACCCGCTACCTCGTCAGATGGAATATGAATGCCATCCTTTAAAGTCGAATTTTCTATAGGTTCATCTGGAATAATAACTGCATAGTTTGATTGATCACATGCATGGGTATCAACAACGAGTAACATTAACCATCAACAGTAAAATCGTTCCGGCTTTCAAATATGGAGGAATAAAATGAAAGATGGAGTATACTGCTTTAACATACTCCATATTGCAAATTTTTTTCAACAGAATTTTAGAATAGCAAGAAATAAATGTACTATGATCAGACAAATATAAATCCATACTAACACTCAAAGCAAAGCTAAGATATTGTGTCGTAATTTCAAGAATATGGTTTTCACTAATTCCTGTAAATGCTTAATAACATAAAAAAAAAAAAAGAAAAAAAAACACGGCATCATTTTAAATTCACTTTATTAGCACAGCAAGCACCTCCAAGAATGCAACATGCACATGCAACCAGAGAATTAATTTTGGAATTTCACTTTGCTTAAAAATAACATCTCAACTTGGTGAGTTTCTTATTTCCAATAAAACTCACTGATCTATATAATGAATGTGATAAATATCCAAAGTAACGAAATACAGATTACAGCAGGATCAAAGGAGAAAGAAATCGACGCTGTAAGCCACACATCTTAGTTCTTCCCATTTCATAAATAAGGTAAATTGGTAATTTGAATTTAATTATATAAGATGTTCTGATTTCACTTCAAAAACTCAGAACACAAAAAGTGAGCACTAAAATCCTTCTATGAAGATAAGAGCAATAAGTTTGGCCACTTATTATTTTCCTAATTTGAATAAATAAACTAAATCATTCGTTTGAAATGCTAAATTTATATTTGTAAAAAAGAAACATGAAATTCTGTAGTCAAAAAGAAAAGAAAAAATGATAAGATGGGAAAAAAAAATGACACTAACTAAAACTCCATCAACACATGCATTTCGATACGAACAAGGAGAAAGGACGAGAAATAATATCAATTTAAACCAAAAATAAATTCAGAAAGCTATTTCTATTGTAAGAAGAGAAACTATCTATTGTAAGAAGAGAAACTATCGAGAAGAGAAACATTTCAAAAAAAAAAGAAAAAAGCATTTAGTTAAGCGGCTAAAAACCACACTTTTATGGTTGTATTGAGAGAACATAAAAAAAAAAAAAAAAAAAAAAAAAAAAAAAAAAAAAAAAAAAAAAAAAAAAAAAAAAAAAGAAAAAAAAAACAACCGAAACAAGCAAACGTTGATTATCTAAAATCGAGTAATATTGAAAGAGAAAAACAAAAACAAGTTGTTGAAAAAGTAAAAAATTTACTGAAAAATGCAAGAATTAATCTTATCCCAACAAAAACTCATATAATTCCGATAATAATTGGCGATCTAGAGTTATCTAAAAGAGCATCAAGAATGCTATTTGATGAGCATGGAATTTGATTATAACAAAAAATTAAATCAAACGATTGGCTAAATCATTTTACTGAATCGCTTAACCAATCGTTTGATTTGAATCCTTTAAAAAAAAAAAAAAAAAAAAAAAAAAAAACGATTACATAATAAATATTTAAGACTACAGCATGCATTTATCATGAGTTACATCAAAATAATGAATTTTATGGCAAAGATTGTTTTTTAAGACATGCGTACCGACATTCCCACTTGCGAGATACTTTGATCACCGAATGTTAATTCATCGGTTCGTAAAGCACAACGACTTACAACAGCTTGCGATTCTGTTTCCATTAAAACACTGCAAATATAAGAGCTATTAAATTACGATTTAATTGATTTATCGAATTTATTCTTGCTTAATAACTTCGATTCTAATAGCTATTTAGAAAATCAGTACAAAAAAAAAAAGTTCTAGTATTTCAAATGATCAACGAGAAACGAAATTAAAGATGAGGCTGGGGATGCCTAATGTCATATATTTATCAGACAATAATTAAAGCAACAATCTATGGATCGGACTTAAGATCACTCATTACACATCTGTTTAAAAAGCCAAGTAGATCTGTATACAGAATGTCTTCTGTTGATCCCAAAAAACAAAAACCTATCGAAGCTCTTGTCTCTTTTCCCACTTTCTTCCCGATATAATTATTAAAATATGAAGCGGTCTAATTACTGAAAAAATTCAAAATACAGCCCTGCCTATTTTCAAAATTTTTTAAAAGATAATGAAGATAATATAATTTGACAATTTCTTTTGGAGCAAGTATCTTTCTTTATTTTACATAAGCTTTCGGAACAATCGAAATATTTAATTCAATTTTAGGTATCTGCACAACAGAACCAATTCTTGTTAATAAATTGCAGCAAAAAAAGACAAAAAAAACCAATCCACAAACCCATTATCACAAATTTCATCGATGATCAACATAGCAATATCCATATCATCGATAAGGGCTTTTTTCTCCACGTTTTTTCGCAGAACCAGAGAGATCGAATCATACAGACAATTAAGAGCCGAGATAAGGACCAATTCATTCTGATCTGCACCACCTATTACGTAGAAAAATAGGTCAACATTGCTCCGATATACGCAAATCATCCCATCTAATAAAATTATTTCGGCTGCAAATGATAAGAATTATACCGGTGACCTAAGAATTCTTTTAGGAAAATAAGCTATGTACAGAATTTTAACAAGCCCTGAAAAGATGTTGGTCAAAGAGAGTGATCATTTTAATTGTGCAGAAACAAAATTAAACTTCTCAAAAGAGATCCCCAACATTAGCTATCCAAAAAAGCCAACAACAGTAACTACGCTGAAACTTTACCATTTGCTTTGCATGTTTTCTGGAACAAGTTTTTCTCAAAAGCTTTTTGCTCCTTCGTACTTGGGAATACTTTGTCATCATAATACTGCAAGAAAAAAAAGTTCCGTATTTGCCAGAAATGTTCCCATATTTTTATGAAATTAACTGATGCTTCACTCATTTAAATCATTTTTTGATGAAAGATATAGACAGCAGGAACAGAGATAAAAATCAGATACAGCAGCATTCATTACAAAACACAATTAACGATTTATTTGATTTAAAAAGGGACCAAAAGCTAATAATACTGCAATTGGCTAAATAAAATTAAACATATTAGTTAGCATACCTTGGCAAGGATACGATTACCATCCTGATCCAATATAGCAATTCCTTTGATGCTGTACATACAAGTCATTCTCTGCAATGAAAACAAAAAAAGATAGACAAAGAAGGAAACAAAACATTATTTAATATCTTTCTCTCTAAATTTTCAATTATTGCTATAATTCTTGTACAGTGTAAATTTTTGCAAATCTTCACTCACATTCTAATCACAAAACAAAGATTCAGCAAATTTAACAGTTTAACATTATCACAACATCCTTTTATCTCTATCATTTTATCAACCTCAGTCTCTCTCTCTTGCCCTTTATCGTTTGAAACTGTAACATCCAAAACAGTCTCAAATAATACAGACCAAATAAAAATCCAGAAAACTCCACAAAATTAAAATGAGATCAATTCCACTCTTATATTTCAATTAAAATTGTCACGCATTGACGGTACACTGTGACACTATTTTTCGTCCCACTAACCATTTGGATGGGACAGAAAAGGAACGTTTTTGCAGTGTCGCATCATAAATTCGAATTTCAAATGAAATTTTATGGAAATATAGAATTCCGAAATTCGTAATGATCATATAAAATGGTATTGGTCAACGAATGAATTAAAGATGCAGCATGAAGTTCCCAAATTTCACAGCACAAACAAGTTTTTTTATAAATAATTACACTACATGCAACTTTTCCATGTCTATTATACAAAAATTAAATTATTCAAATCGATTGATTCCACTAAAATCAAAATTTAATACTCACAACGTCCAAATATAGCCCGAATTAGATGATGATGATCGTAGTTCTTTATTATTCTTCATTAATCAAGTTGATTGTTTTATTTTTCTTTTTTTTAAGTGATTTTTCCCCCAATTTTCTTCTCAAATCATCATTCTCGTTTCCTCTCTGAAACTTTGACATTATATTTCAAAATTTGAATATTTTGAAAGGAGCATTTAAATGTGACAAAAAAAAAGCAAATTATTCAGACATTCTCATATATTATTCATAATTCATTTAAATATGAAAGTTTAAGTAGTTTACATAGTTCAAGGAGGAAATCTCTTGAAAAAGAGAACAATCTTTTGAAAATGTAAGCAAATTCAACGTTATATCCTGGCACGATAAGAGGATAAATTAACCAGAATAATGAATCGGTAAATCAGAATGACAGATTGACTAATTCTTTTTTCTATTGAAAATGAAGAAAAAAGAATCAATAAATCTATTAAACTATACAGCTTTTACCTTTCGATATTTCCTGATTAGGAATTCTGTTTTTTTTTTTTTTTTTTTTATGTTTCAATTATACCTAAAAAAAGAAGTATCACTGGAAAGTTTGGAAACTTTTTACTTATTCGTATTTACCTTTATTCCCTTAGAAATCATTTCCATGAGAAATGAAGTGGAATGAAGAAAGTAGAAAGAGGAGGGTTTTAATTTACAAATTCCTGAAAATCTTTCGATGATTATTTTTATTATTATCAGTAAATTGATAAGAAGGGATTTGATGATTAACATATTTCCGATGATATTACTGAAGAAATTTCAAATGCCACTAACATATGAAAAGATTTAACGATCGATTTTATTGAATCAAAATAGATCAATTATTAATAGTATCCTGAATAAACTGAGTCAAAAATTTTCCTCATTATTTCACATCATTTTTGTTTTTTGGAAATTAATTAACTTTGCCAAATTTTTTGATAAGAACTAGAGAAAATCTTGTATAGATTATTGGAAGAATGGGAAAAATTATAAAAATGATGAGTAAGATGAGCAAAGGAGTAATATGGAAGATTAGAATATGAATGAAGTATTTGAAATAAAATAAACAAATTTACAAAGATTAAAATGGTAACATGAAAGGAACAAAACATGAGAAAAAATGGAATAATCGAAATATTTGATGGAATATAGTTATAGATATGAATAGAGATTATGATGAAATAATCAAGAACTTGCATGATAGAAAGATTGTAGTATTATAATCAAGTCGTTGAACCTTTAGAAATATTTCGGATAACCATGTCATTGACTTTTACGCTACAGTTATTATATTGACATGGAGTAAACGAATTCATCCTTCACGCTAATATATTAACACATTGTAAATTATGTCGTAGTTAACAAGTAGAAAACAAAATTTCCTTTTCACTAAACATGAAATATTGTAAATTAATTCTTTTTCCACTATAAATTAACATTTTGCAAAAAAAAAAAAAAAAAAAAAAAGGAAATCAGTGATATCATCTCTCCTATAAATACTATTTCCTGATAATCATATTGTATATTGTACCATAAATGATCAGCAGAGAACAAAATTTCCTTGTATTAAAATTACCATTTTGCAGGTTGTGCTAGGATTGACACTTAGTCAACAAACATCCATTATATAAAGAGGTAGGATCAATCACAGCATTTAGGATAAAAAGGAACAATCAAAATAATCATAACAATTAGATCGAACAAAATTCTTGAAGAAAAAAAGTTCAGAAAGATCAGAACTTTTAGAGCGAACAAAAACTCTGATCGACAACTCGTCGAGCAGTGCACTTCATCTTTGCTTAGATTCAATATCAACATTCATATTTCATTAACCTTTATCAATTTCAATTACAATCAAATTCTTAGTAAAATCTCCTAATTTTAAACAACAAAGAAGTACACCATAGCAACCAACTGCCAATAATTGTATTTAGCAGAAACTTGTATCAAATGTATCAAATGTCGAAAAGTTTCCAACTCTCTGTTGCTTATAAACTTAGATCTTCTCATAACTTTGTCCCTTTGACCTTCGCTTTTTGATCTTATGACCTTCCCTCACTTAGATCTTCTCCATTCTCCTGCAGCAAAGTATCAGCAATCAAGTAATCTTTTTTTGACTCAAAACAAACATCTCAGATTTCTCGACTAAAACTGATCATTTTCAAAAGAAGGATAGGGCAGGAGTAGATAGAACTTAATAATTTTGTTTTTCCTGACTGAAATGGAACAGAATTGGTTAACCTAATCCCTACGTTTTTTGTCATATCGATTATGAGATTAAAATAATTCGCGTTCATCATAGCTCTTCTATATCCCTGACTGCAATTAAAACATCCATAGTGATCTGGATTTGATTTCAAGTTAGAAGGATGTTATCAAAGAAGGCTTAAGAAGAACTTTATTGCAATAATAATCCTTAGACTTCAAGACAAAAAATTCGTGAGAACTACAACCAGCATTCTATCTGATGTAACAAATATTTCATTGAATTTGAAATTTCTTCCTGTTATGTTTGTTCGAATTTTTGAGATTTAATTTTTATCATTTTTCCGTCTATCACTGCTCAGCAAATTTATCATATCGGATTTCATTGGATTTCAAGGCAACAATTCCAAAACACTCATTTCATTCTTCTTCCACTTCCTGCCGCAAAAGGTTAATGAACAGATTTGCTTTCTTCTCTAAATATCTGCTTTTTTCTTTTTTTTTTTCCAAATATGCTTAAGTGAAAATTTACATATTGGCTTGTAATTACGATCTGAAAACTTTGCTGAATTAGCATTACATCATAGAAATGAGAAGAAGAGTGATAACTTCCATTATCTCTATCTCTTATCTTTCTCTTTCACCAATTCATTAATGGCGCGATGCAAAACACAAAAATGTATGGTATGCAACCGGTAATATTCATTAAAATTAACACAATTAGTTTCTCCTATTATTCCCCGTATAAGTTAGGCGCAGAAGGTGACATTATTTCTCGAACTCTGAAAATTGTTTAGAAATTTTATCGAATATTGATTTATTAACTGATGACTTACATTGATAAATTGATAACCTATTTACAATGAATTGTTAATAAAAATCCTAATATTTTTTTCAAATTTCTCTTTTATAAATTCATGAAAAACTTTCATTTTCTTCAAATTATATCTCTTCCAAGCAATGTTATTTTATTTAAAAAATTAGAATGGTGTTTTTATTATAATTATCTTATAATTAAGTAGAGTAATACGGGAAGTAAACATTGGTTCATATGATATGCGCATTCTATAATTCATAATCAGATGTGCGTTATAAATCGTAAGTAGCCATGATTATATCACCTATTATCCAATCTTCCAGGTTATTTCATCCAGAAATCCGAATAATGCTTGATCATATTATGATGCATCTTTTTCCCATATGAGAAATAAGAGAGAGGAAAACCACGTTGTAGATTGCATCGGAAATTCTTATCGATTTTTCATCGTTGTAGATATATCTTTCCTCTGTTAAGTTCACAAATACTTGCATGGATATCACTAATTTCTTTGTTTCAAAATACATAAATGAAATTAAATCGATCTTTTTCAAAAAATTGCTTTTTTGCTAATCATACGACGAAAGGAAGGTAATGGATTGTATGTAATAGAATAAAGAATAAAAGAATCATTGTATAGAACACGAATAGTGTGATCTAATCTCAAGCAAAATGTACAGTGGAACACCGACAAGTGCTTCACGAATTAAGGTTAGCTGATTCAGAACTTTTCATGCACATAAGAGGAATTCAAAAAATATTGTACTGTACTTTTATTACATCATAGATTTTCCGAAGAGATTCCGAAGAGATCGTGATTTGTAGGGAGTATGAAACATCGTAATAATTCTGCTTTCTTCAAATTTTTTCAAAAAATTCTTGAGAAATTTGGGATTTTTTTTTTCTAATTAGAAATTTTCAAATTGATACTTTAAACCAATAGTTTTTTTTTTTCGTCCCAATTGTTGATTCATTTATTTCTTATCTTCGGCAATTCTAACTTCAATTTCGAATTATGTCTGAAGAGTTGGGACCGGTTAAAGACCTGAAAACCTCAATAAAAACGGAAGTTAAAAAATCTGAAACACTATCGAAACTACTCCCACTTGTAGAGGTTCGTGTGCCGACTGATCGAAGTTTGAGCATTTGCTTCGGCATTTTTCCAGAAATTTATGCACTGACTGTTGTGTGATGAGATGTTTCCGGGGCTGACTTGTTTTTTGGGGATGCAGGTATGTTCCGGGAATTGCCAGATTACTCGGATGTGTCTTCATGTTCCAGAATCTAAGGACTGGTTTTTTTCAAAGTTGTACACCAGAAGAGCGAATTGTTTGAGTATACAGAGAAATTCCAAAAGTTAATTTGTTGCTTGGCCGTATCTTTATATTCGATTAGCTGACGGATTCTGTAAATAGGCCAGAAAAATTCCTCAGATGTAGCAAAAGTAGCCTATTGAATTTTGAGATGCGGAAGTAATTTCAGTATCGGTTAGACAAGAATCAACGCTCTCAGGAGTTGGAAGCAATGGAAAGCGATGAATACAAGTGTGCTTCTGCTGCCGGTAATTCCACATTTGTCATATGAAATTATGTGTGTTCTTCTTTCATCTTTTCCTGACTGTCCATCTTCCTCATTTTTTCATCTTATTTGTCGTCTAGACTTCTATATATTCGATTTTTTTTTTCTTGTTCAAATTGGTTTCTTTTCAACTTATTCGCTGTTATGCATTTTTTAGTCGTCATGGGTTTCAGTTCATAAAATCGTTGATTGGTTCCAATTCAGTGTGATTGCTCAATCTTTTCTTTCGACTTTTTTTTTTCTTTTGTTAGATTCATTGGTTTCCATTGCAGTTGATAATGTAAGCAAGATCTTGAAAAACAATCGCAAATCATCAGTTACTCGACTACTGAATGATACTGCTAAGCGTTTGAAGCATGTTTATCAGCTCTCTCATCCATCGCAGGAAGATCTCACCTACGATCTCTTCAAATGCCCCAAAAAGCCCGAAGAAGCTTCTTTGGGGAAATTACTTTCTGTAAGACATTTTTATTTATTAGTAAAAATATATAGAAAATTTATGCCTTTGTAGGAATATCTTAATCGAAGAATATTCCTTTCTAATTTTATCAAAGAATATCCTTTTTTGTCACTTTCATTACTCACACATTTCGAAATTTTCAAATATCTTTTGGCTCTTGTTTTCAGGTATTGCGATCATTTGGCATCCGTGAAGACGACCCTCGGTTGAAACATACGATTGAAAAATTGCGTGAATATGAGCTGCAAATCGAGGATGACTGCGATACTAGACACTGCTTATTAAACAAGGAACAGTTTAAGGAGTTAGCAACCATTTAATATTTTGTTTTAGTGTTTCTCAGTCCTTATGAAATGGTGAAAGGGACGAGAAGAGTGACAGAAAGCTCTATTTTTCACTCAGTAACTTCTATTTACGAACTTGAATGATTCCACTCTAATTTCTTTCAATTGAGTACATCATAATAAATTCAATGCAGCAATATGTTATACTGAACAGAAATAATTGCAGATGTATCCGGCCAAGCATCAATCTGATTGCCCAAACACTTCGCAACGATTTAATTATTCCAAGTTGGGGTGAATTTATTGCCAAGATTAAAGAAATTTTTGATGAAGTAGTTTTTCTTATGGTTCATTTCTTCTTTTTTATTATGAAACAACTTGTCTTACTTTCCAAGTTGTCTTTCTTAAAAACATGTGACTTCTCTCAAAAAAGAATTAGCATTAATAGTCTTTTTTGGTCATTATGGGAAAGTTATTATAATCATTAGCATAACTCGCAAAAAATTGTATTTAATACTTACTGGAATCCTTTATTCTTCAAATTTTTTGCAAAACAATACTCTTGAAACTATCTGATTATTAATGTTAATCATTAACTTTATGAAAATTAATATTGCTAACTATTTCTTATAAGAGATCCTGATTATGGAACAGATGGGCAAGGAGAATTTACAATGATCAGCAAATAAGACAAATATTTAGCGAATTATCTATATTTTGAGTTAAACAACTTTTAAATTATATGCGTCAGTTCAAATTGTTTGGAATGAGATGTTCGACGTATGTTATGAGAATATGAGAATTTATTGGAATCGATAGACTGATTTCAGTGCGCGCTTATTCATGAAGGCAAAGTAGCAGATTATATTCCTCAACTGGCTCGAGTAGATCCGAAAAAATGGGGTCTCTCGATATGTACAATTGATGGACAACGTATCAGTTATGGTGATGCACGTGTGCCATTTTGTTTTCAGTCCATATCAAAGGGTAAGGCAATAGGTGAATTAAGATTCACGAACTTTATTTCACACCATCTATTTTTTTCATAACTTTGAGAGTTAAAATTTTTAAGGACAACTGAATGTATTTGTTTCAATAACTGATTATTTAATTCGTTATTTCATAGTGCCAGTTCTCTGCTAAAATTTTTTTTTCAGCTTTTAATTATGCAATAGTAGCATCTGATTTGGGAGCAGATTTCGTCCACACTTATGTCGGCCATGAACCATCCGGGCGATTATTCAATGAAATATGTCTAGATTGCAACGGTAAGCTTTTGTATTAGCTAATATGTTTCAATTTTCTTCAAGCTATCTAGCAGAAATTCGATATTTTTTAATAAAACATATTTTTCTTTTGTTATAGATTTCACAATTAGTGATCATTTTGCAAGACTAATTCAAGATTAAAACTTAAAATTTCTTGCGATTCACGTTAGCTTGTTTCTGGTAGAACGATTCGGATTGTTTGTAATATTGGATCATACCGAAGTACTAAGCTCTAAAGTTATGCAAATTATTTGACAGGAAAACCACATAATCCTCTAATAAATGCTGGAGCAATTATAGTCACGTCACTGCTGAAAATGGAACATAAAATGGCGGATCGTTATGATTTTGTAAGTTTGCTCAGAGTTATAAAACTCATTGATCAGTCTTTTAAGAATAATGTAATTTATAGGAATAAGTCTCATTCCTATTTTTATCCGGCTACTATATTTTCAAAGATATAGGAGGTTTATGTTTCTTTACAAAAAACTGGAATGGAGTATTTCTGTTTTTAATCTCGGAAAAAATACTGCAGAATCATCAAGAATCATTCAATCATCGAGGTGGAATTTATTGAATTCGAAATTTAAACTATATTCAGATCATTTCCAGGTTTTAACCCAGTACAGGAAACTAGCAGGAGGTGGCTATATAGGATTTAATAATGCAACGTGAGTTTTAAGCTATTTATGATATTCTTAATTTTAAAGTTTTTCTCTATAGAGACTTTGGAACTAGGCCTTTACTTTACCAATGTAAAAAATAAAATAAAATTTCAAAACATCTTGTCAGATTAAAAGATTTTCTTTTAGAAAAAATATTTTTTAGTTTCCTTTCGGAACGCGATACCGCAGATCGTAATTATGCGCTCTCTTATTACATGAAAGAAAATAATTGTTTTCCTGGTTCAGTATCTCTCCGAGATGAGCTGGATTTTTATTTCCAGCTGTGCTCATTAGAAACAACATGTGAAAGTGCTGCTGTAATGGCAGCAACTTTGGCTAATGGAGGCAAGACTTGATATTTGCAATTTATTTTTCCTCTTAAATGTCAGCTTTTTGAGCGTTTAATTTAAGAACGTTATGGTTTTTTTTTTTTTTTTTTTTTTTTTTAAATTTTATTTTCAAAACACTGAAAAAAGTGCATTTTTTCTCTTAGGTGTTTGCCCTCTGACCAATGAAATATGCATTAGTGCTCGGCCATGTCGCGATGTTCTTTCATTGATGTACTCATGTGGAATGTACGATTATAGTGGCCAGTTCGCATTTCAGGTAAGTTGAAACACTTTTGTTTATGGAGAAAACCAATATTTGATATATAGAAGTGATATGCAGTATTTTGAAATAGCTGCGAATAATACCAATTTAGGTTGGCTTACCTGCAAAATCTGGTGTCTCAGGAGCAATGATCGTTGTGGTACCAAATTTGATGGGAATTTGTATCTGGTCACCGCCTTTGGATAAAATGGGCAACAGTGTGCGTGGTGTAAGCTTCTGTAAGGTATATATCTTTCATTACATGTTTGCCGGAAAATTTCATTCTGTTATTACGAAGGAATCTACAAAAAATTAAGAAATTTCTACCAAGAATTGGAATTTCTTTTCAGAAAATGATCGAAACTTTCAACTTTCACAACTATGATAGTTTGTTGCATGCAGATACCAAGAAAATAGATCCCCGAAAGCGTGGTATGCCAAATGAATCTGAATTAATTCTCGAAATGATGTTTGCCACGAAGAAAGGCGACATTGATGATGTTCGAAGGTCATATTCCGTGGAAAACTTCAATGAAGACAAGCAAATGTTATTATGCATAGCTGAATGATATGTAGTGGTCTCAAATGTCAACAACGTGATTGAACTTGAGTGAATTAGCGTTGAAGTTTAATGTAAAGATTGGCAGTTTTCACTCAATGACTTAAGAAATGATGTTGGTAATGCTCGAATTATAATTTTGCGATAATTAAGAATATAACTTCACTTCGTATAAACATGACAGTTTATATCAGATTTTCTTTGAGGAATAAATACCATAATTTATAATTAAGATTTTCAGGATGTTTTTGGGTGGTGTCAATTTGAATATGTCAGACTATGATGGTCGTACACCACTGCATCTAGCTGCCTCAGAAGGACAATCGTTAATGGTGGATTTCTTTCTCGACATCGCCCATGTTAATCCACTTGTTAGGGATAGGTTGGTTATAAATATATTAATTATATTTGAAAAAAATATATTTAATAAAAATATCTTTATCAATTAATAAAGAAATACTTATATGTCTAATGGAGTTTTTTTATATTGTGAAATTGTTTTGGATTTAAATAAGTGCTTTAAGAAGTTATTATACTAGATCAAAAAGCCGTTACTTTTGCTTGCCAGAGATCTTGAGAAAGTTATTTTTCATTATCATACCTTATCAATTGATTCAAAACAAAATTTCAATTAAATTTTGATATTGAACATCTTATCTTGGAATCACGTTATACTAAATGGGAAATCCAATAGCGGATTATTTTATTACAGATGGAATAGAACTGCTTATGATGATGCTGTCTTGTTTGGATTTACCAAAATTGCAGAAAAAATCAAATCATCTATGGATAAAATATCTGGTGGATTCGTACCAATGTTAGTTGAAATGAAATTGCTAGAAAACTGATATCATTGTTCTTTCACTTACAATAATATGTTGCAGAACAATTCCTCCGGAGAAGGCACAGCAACTGTTACCCGAGAATGGTGATGTATTAATTAATTTACCAGAAGAAACAAATGATTGGGAAGAAGGTTCATGTGTTTTCCAAACTATTTCATTTATGAGATCTATTGTTCTGTTCAACTGTTTGAACTTTGAGTGTGTGGAATTTCCTGGTATTATGAAGATAGTCAATTAAATAAAAATTATATTGTAATTTTGCATGAACTGAAACAATATTTATGCACCGTTTTAATGACGAATAATCAATTTAAGAATTGCGAATTATGGTCGATCGCTTATCTTATTTCGATCATTCGAATAATGGTAAAGATTGTATGATCAGTCCCAGTGTTGCTGAAAATGGCAGCGAAACATCTGATATTTTGGAAAAATCATCTGAAGAGAATGGTGGCCCTAGTGCTCTGAATGCTGAAAGTGTAATCGATGGAAATGGCGGTCAGATCGAACTTGGTATGAAATTTTCATGATGCTTAGGACTGATGGTAATAAACTATCAATTAATAAATTCTGTATATCTGAAATTATTCTCTTAAATTATTTGGGGATTAGACTTGTTATCATTATTTGACAAGTACTGTCACAATACTTTTTACATTTTCGTCTCCTCTTCTGTAAGAGAACCTTAGGCTGTTTGTTATGAGGTGATTTTTCTGATGTTCCATAATATATGAAGTCAATGTGGATATTCTCTTTATTTTCGATTGTCGATGATCGCTGGTATCATTACTCCACTTCAAAAGCATTCATTTTCAACATTTTTTAATCATTTTCCGGAATTTGATTAATCAAAAGCAAAATTAAAAGAATCAGGAAAATTTTTCCATCTGTTCAGTTCAAATAAATTTTTCATCTGCTAAATCCATAAAATCTTTTCTTATATTTCATCTGCTAAATCTATAAAATCTCTAACATTTTTTCTTATCTATCACTGTTTCTTTTTGATAATATTATTGCATTTTCTAGTCATTCTCTTTATATTATATTGTTTGCAAACTCCCAGATTTTCCATACCCATGCTTTACATCTTTCTATCTTACAAGCTAAAAATAATTTTTGTAGTTCATAGACATCTCATAGAATTGTATTACGTGTATTCCAGATAAGGATTTTCTGTTCAGTAAAGTTTAGGCAACTTCCGAGAATTATTCCAGTTGTAAATATTATCTACTCCGTGGTGCAATTAGTACTTTTTTAAATTTATTTTTCTTGCTATATTCACCATTCAGAAAACTGTTTTTTGCGTTGTTACTATTGTATATTGTTGCCCAAAGTTTTCTGAATATTTGATTTTTTATTATAGATAACTTCTTTCATTGTTTCCAATTAATGCATGACACTTGTTTTGCTAATTGAATTGTTTCGACTTTATTTTCATTTGAAATTTTTATCAGTATTTATTGAAAGTTTTGCGTTTACCGGATCATTTTTTTTTTTCAGAGATTCATATTTTATTATCCCATGGTTTTTATTAAAAAATTGTGAATATTGGAGAAATCAGAATTTTATATGATTTGCTCAGTGAGCGTTTCATAAATAATCAAAGTTGACGAATCTAACTTGTAACTCCTGTGTGAAAAGTTGATCTTGTCACTTATTACTTTTATCATTGTAAAAGACTGTAACATTCCACTTCATTATCCAGATTCTTCTACAAAATAAAGTTTGCTGCTGATCATGTTTGTTCCACATGCATCAAAATTATTTGTGTTTTAAGCAACGAAGCAATAAATAACCTCGAAAGAAAAGAAAATGTGCTCCAGATTAGGTCATTTAATGCTCAAAGAATATTTGAATGTTTCAGGAACTGGATCTGTCTTTTTGGGATAGGCTGTAGTTTTTCCCAAATTTCTTAGTTTAAAGTTAGGTAATCTTAACTCATCCAGTTCACGAAACGCTAACAATTGTCCATATTGACTCAAAACCTCAAATTAATGTGGACTACACGTCGAAAAAACCCGAAAATTATAATAAAAGCAAAGAGCGGTAAATGATTCAATAGACCAGTGAGTCGGTAAATGTGTTTGCCGCCAAAACATAGAAGGATAAACATGTTTCCCGCCAAAATGCGCCGACCAACAGCTAAACAAACCAATTATAAGGTGATGAAGATCAAGTAAGAAAGAGGAGTTCCGGAAGGATGTAAAAGGCTTGGGTTTTGGAGCATAGGTAATTTTTTTTGAGAGTTCTGTTTGGAGGGGGTTCTGTTTGGAGATGGTTCTGTTTGGAATTCAATGGCAGCAGGAGTTCGGATGACCAGCAGATGGACAGTCAAGCACTTTACAAGTGACAAAGGAAAGAATGTCTAGTGATAAATTATTTGGATATTCTCGGATAGTTGTCTGTTCATAACTATTACGCTGCCAATAAATTCTTTAAACAGGATTCGTCTTTGTCGCAGCAGACTTTTAAAAAACTTTCTCGACACCACAATCATTTTTCTTTTTTTTGAATTTTCTTTTTAAATCTTTTTAAGGATTTTATGTCTAGCTAACTGATACTAGTTCGGATATCATAATTCATATGAAAAGTTTCCTGGTCCACAAGATTAGTCAGAAATTTACCTGGATATTACTTTTATTTCTCAGAGCTGTTATGTGAAAGATTATGAAATTGTAAATAGCAGTCGCAATTTCAATTTCATTTAATATCTCTTTGGATACATAGATAAGCAGGAAAAAGAACTTTGTTTACATCCCTAAGATGCGGCCAACAATTGTTGTTTGTATTATTTTATTCCTCATCGACTTTAAGAATAAACAAATTTTTTTTCGAAATCAATGGAATGATATTGATGAGGAACTGCAGCATAAGTTATTACATGCCATTGTATTTTATAATTTGCCAATTGCCTCTCTGAAGGAATTGTCCATTCTTCATGAGATTTTCATAAAAATTCTTCCTATTGCTTAACATTTATGCCATCGACAGATCATTCTATAGGTGGTAAAAATAAGCTAATTTTTGCCCTGCCAACAAACAGTACTGAACTTTTTTATTATGTTGTAACATGTTATTTCTCCTTAATTTCAATTAGATATCTCGCATTAGAAAAAGGAAACATCTTTATCTACCTGTGTTCTCTATTTAATAAGATTTGAAAATTTATGAAATTCTAAATAACTTTTGTAATAAAGAATCAGTTGTCTTTGAATGTTTTGTTTCCCAAAAAAGAATATTAAAATGGCATTCTTAAAATAATTGATTAAAGTTCTGGAAAATTTTATTTGTAATATAAAAAAAATTCGTATTATTTGATTTTTCGGATTTCGATTTATTTTTGATGTTCAGATTTTTATACAATGAAATTGGTGAAAAAATAAAATTTTTATAAAATTACAAAAAAAAATAAATTTTTTTTTCTCACGATAAAGAAAATCTTTTATCTTTATATCTTCAAATATTCGGTCTCTCATTAAACAAATTGCAATTATATTGTTCCTTAAATAATTATTTTAAATTTCAGGAAAGGAAAATATTTATTATTTTTCAACAATTTTTGACTCTTCGCTTCTTTGGACATCAATTTGTGCAAGGTTTTCCGATTTTTTAAAACTAAAGAAAAAACAAATTATATTTCACACCTTGGGATAGGACTACGTCTACTTTTCAACATTTCATATTAATTTTAAAATTATATTATTTACTCATAAAAAGAATTTAATAATATTTCTACCGAAACTGAATTTCAGTCGTCTTCTACATCTTCCAGATGCTATTCATTTTTGTGTTGACAATTACGTTTGTGCAATTACAACATGCTTTTTGCAATATAATGTATGACACTTTACAAATTAAGGAACTTTATGATAACTTTCTCATCAGGTATGCTCGTGTCTTCATAGCAAAGATTTCAAATTGATCAGATTTTTAAAAACAAACGTTTTTTACTTTTAATAATTCTGCATAAATGTGCCATCATTTTTAACTCTATGAATTAGGTTTTTTCCTTTTTTTTTTTTTTTTTTTTTTTACTAGCAATTTATCAATATATCTTCTTAATTTTAATGCTTTTCTTCTCTATAAAAGATTTGAAAAAATTGAAGATTATTCCTTTTTAACTTTGTAGATTTCCAGATATCCGCGTGACTTCAGCAATGATATGATTAGTTATCAGGAACGCTTGAAAATTTTTCGAGAAAACGTACAACTTATAGAAAAATTAAACAATGAAAATAGTAGCGCAATATATGAAATCAGCAAATTTGCTGATTGGTCTGATAAGGAATTTAATGCGGTTTGTACAGAGCAATTTTGAAAAATTCAATTTAATTTGAGATTTTCAACTTTTTTAAATTTAATTTTGTGGATCGTTCAACATAGTTAATTTACTTCTAAAAAAGATGGGATTAATCTGGAAGAAAGTATGAGAGAGAAATTATTCTAAAAAGCTGTTTAAAAACCTAGACGATTTCCTTCAACAGAAAATTTATTTCAAATATTCCATTCTTCTCAATGTAATATCCCGTGAGTTATGTTAAAAACTGATTATGGCAATAAATTAAAAGTTTAAATTGCAGTTCTCTGGACCACTTTTGGGACCAAATCGCCATGTTTTTCGTTCCTATGATACTAGCTGGATTCGTGTTATCCCAGATGGCACGCCATATCCACCTTCTTGGGATTGGAGAAAGAAAGGCGGTGTAACTGCAGTTAAAGAACAATGTAAATTTCAAATGAAATTATCGTTTAATTTGGAAATTGAATTATTTTAATTGTGCAATTAACTTTTGCTAAGATTTTATATTCAAATTCTAACATTATTTTAAATTCAAATAGAAGCTCGTCTTTGTCATAAGTGTAAAAATCGATACTTTTAGCATATGATTGTAATTCATGTTATGCACATTCCGTAGCAGCAGTGATAGAATCATTGTATGCGATCAAATATCGTCGATATATTTCCATATCAGAATATGAAATGCTTGATTGTGATCATAATAACAATGGTTGCAAGAATGGTAGTATCAAGAACTCGATGGAGTTAGTTAATTTTCAAAAATATCAATGAAATTTTATATCATAATTTCAGCAATAGCAGAATCAATATATTCAATCAAATATCATCAATATATATATACGCAAAATGAAACTTAAAATTCTAATATTAATTAAAAAAGATCATCTTTTTATATTCCTTCGTAATTATAATTAATTCAAAAATACTTCAAATATTGCTGGTAATACGCATACATAAATGCTAATTTATAAATATATCTACTAAGTTTATCTTATCGAGAAAACATTCTACTCATTATTATTGGTAGAAATGCGATTATACATCATAGATCAGTTGAACAAAAATTATAAAAAAAAGAAAAAAAAGCAAGTAAATAAAAAAATCTCATGCAATTGCTATAATATCAAAATTATAAAAATATTTCATATGGAAACAATAGAATTTCTTTCGAAAATTGCAAATTATCAAAATTATCAATTATTATCATTCTGCAGACATGGAAAATATTTCGGCTTCACACAAATGATGAATTATCCTACGTTATTGGGGAATAATTATTTCTGTCCATTATATAATAAAATTTTCATTAGAAAATTATATCGAATTGATCCTGATCCAAATTTAATGGCTTGGTTTGTGGCAAATGTGGCACCAGTTGCGTCGAGTTTGTTTTTAAAAATTGTAAAACTTTTTGTATGATAGATCGATGATTGAGTAAAAATTTGCCTTAATAATAAATCTTTCGATATATTTGAAATCTTTTCAACAGCAGTCAATTGATTGCACTGAATGAATGAAGGATGCATTCCAATAGTATAAAAACATTTCGCACATTGATAATGTATGAATAAAAGAGTCATTAACTAAAAGATGGAAAGGGAATCAAATATTGTCAATAGTATGACAGTTCTTTAATTTCTACACTATTCTTTCATGATTTAAAAGTTGAAAATTAAATAGGAAAGACAAGCGAATCATTTTTCAGTGAAATGTAATATTTCCTTTTCTACTGATTTAAAACCTGATCATAACAACCGGTATATTCTATCATTGACTTTTTTCGATTAACTATGTTTGGAATTCAAGACGAGATAAGTTGTAAAGAACATAGTCGAATAGAGAAACGTAAAAGATTTCTAGTAGCATTGAAGAATTCTATGTAAATATTGTTTTTACAACAGCTTTTCTTTCGCCTTGACATATAACGGAATTCGATTATGAAATTTCAATGTTTTAAGCTTGAATTTACCTATCCAAAACCAAAAAATAATGTCATTATACAACAAATACAATAATAATCTTTAATCTTTGACATTTGCAGTCAATTCTTCTCACTACTAAAACTTTTCAGTCTTTTCTATCTACAGATCTGGCACTTCCGAAACGGCATGCATTTTACAAATCCGGCGTGTTACCGGATACCTCTGAATGCCGGACAATGAAACTGAATCATGCAGCGGTAATAATTGGATATGGTACAGAAAATGGCAAGAAATATTGGTTAATGAAAAACAGTTGGGGTGATTGGTGAGTACTATAAGACAGAACACTCTTTTCATTTCCGGATTTCGATGAATTTAGAATTAAAGCTTAGTTCTGAGATTTATTTTGTAAAAAGTCTTATTCCGTTAAAGCAATCATAATTCTATGCAAATTATTTTCAGGTGGGGTGATCAAGGGTTTTTTAAAATCGAACGAGGCATCAATGCGTGCAGAGTTGAAACCTATGTGGCATCGGCTGATTTGTAAAAGATAAATTCCGCAACAAATTCAAGATAATCATGACCAACCCTTATTTCTCAGTGTATTTCAACTTTCGGAGTTTTACAAAATCCAGACTTGAGTATGAGGATCAGAATAAAACAAAAAGCACCACTGAGTGCTTCTATTAATTGCTATTGTTCCCCCTATAACTGTAATGATCACATTCGTTAACAAGATTATTAAACCGAAGTAATCGCGAAAACAACCTTAAATAATTTTTAATAACGATATTTGGAATCAAGCATCGCATTTCTCTGTTATTCATAAGTATCAATGAAATAATTTCATTCAGTACATTTATTCCCAATTATGAATACTATAATCATCTCAAACTGATATTTGACATAACTCACTTTGTTATCATCAATTTCTTTCATTTACCAAATCCAAAATTGCTTCAATTGCCTCAGAGTTTCTTTGCAAAATATTGCAGTTATAAACTACAATTTACCTGCTTTAAAAACAAACAATTCACAATGTTGAAAATACAGCTGTTAAGTATAGCTGAATCTTGGTTCCATATATTTTCCTTTTTCATCAAAAATTTTACAGATGAAGTGCTCCATTTTAATACAACTTCTCATAATTTGGCACACCCCTCATCAACTAATTAATTTAAAACCATCATTCATAGCTATTTATCTATTTATTTTCAAAAACAGAAAGAGAAGAGGGTAACTTATTTCAAAAATTCTTTTGACATCTCTTATCCAGATCATATCCCTGTAATTGTTTTCTTGAAAATTAAAAACTTATTCAAATGTTCCACCAAAAACAGGAATTGTTATTGAATACATTTAACACCCGTAAAATTGAAATTGAAAAATTCCCAATTATTACGGATAAAAAAGACGAAAACTACAGTTAGTAGATATAGAAAAATACGGGTTAAAAGCTCACATGTTTGCTGAAATAAAACATTAGCACATACAAAATTCATGATCGTACAATAAAAAAAAAACACTGTAATGTCCCAAAAATTCCAGAAAAATATAATTAAGACAAAATGTAACGAAATTTTTGAGGGTAAAACAGGGAAATAAAACAGATTTAACGGGAAATGACTGCCCGGGACACGCAGAACCTCAAGAAAGTAATAAGTATTTCCATAAAGTTTTGCATATCCAGTAACCGCTGAATTCCGATGACACATAGAAATATACACTGCGAACGATACAAAATATTAAAGAACAGAATCTTTTAGTTTTCCATAAAAAAATGAGAAAAAGCAAGAGCAGTCCCAAATTCATAATGACTACATTTCCATTTCTGGAACTAATTATTATATTCTAATTCGTAATTTTTTCTACACACGGAATTTTCTAATAAGGAGTATTTTATGTCTCGTTTTTATTATGATCAGTCGAAAAAAAAAAGATACTGCGAGTATTGTACAATCAAAATATAAGCAGATTACTAGAATCATTAATACCTATTTTAAAAAAATGAATAGATTAAAAGAAATATGGACAGTTTCAGCTTTTACAAATAAAATCACAAAAACACAGTGACCTGATCACGCTGGCAATGCATTCATTATCAATTCTTTTGATGCTGATGAAAGTGAATCCGGAAACTTAACATCAAATTCAACAATTAAATCGCCCCGTCGTCCAGCCATTTTAGGATTCGGCAAACCGTGTCCTGTCAATCTAAAAATAAATGCGATGTGTTGCATAGGCAAAAATAAAGAAAAATGCGGTCAAACTATTAACATAGCTTATCAGGAATGTACAATATCATTTGGAAGAACAATTTCAAATTTTAAATCACTTCGTCAAGGTGGATACCATGAGAGCAATATCAAAAATTAGAAAACAACTTTTTTAAAGTTTCACAAACTGATTAGAGCAGCAAGGCTGTCAGCTATTGGAATCATTTATTCTCTTATGTAGCACACAATATAATACAAAACCGCTCAACCAAATTACGATATGACAATATCCTTGAATCTATTTCATAAACTAAATTCATAAACTTTCTAAAAAAGGCAATATGGACAAGATCAATTAAAGGAAGCATACCTCCTGGACGTATTTGGTCTAATAATATCGTTGATACGCATCGGGTATGTTGCACCATCCAGGGTTGGAACATGTACAACAGCTCCACACAAGGCGTCACGCAATGATATTCTGTGTACGTATCGAATGTCTGCACCTTCTCGCTAAAAAAATAATAACAATTACGAATTAATAGAATCAACTTTAGCTCTTCAAAGAATTTTGGAAAACCAAATCCAAGATTACCTTGAATTTAGGATGATGTTTATCTTTGATAACAAACACTATGTCAGCAGGAACACGTCCTGGATGCTGATCACCTTCTTTAGGAAACGTGATCTTAGTTCCACTTTTCCAACCAGGCTTAATATTGATTGTCAATACCTTATCTTCTATCCGTGTTGATTGCCCATCAGGCGCTAATACTTTTCTGCAAATATCCGAAAGAATACTTTCCCGCAAGAAACAAGTTTGATAAAATTGAAGATAAAAGTTGGAGTCGATATTATATTAAGAAATAACACTGATAAAAAATTAGGACAACTAATGAATAATTACAGAAATCAAACCAACTACCTGGTGATTTTCATTTTTTTGGTACAACCCTTGTAAATATCCTCTAAAGACACAAGCAGCTCATGCTGCACAACAGGATCTTGACGCTGGCGTCGTGAATGACCACCCATACCAAAAGGTACTCCTGAAATATCTGCAAGGACATTTTTAGTTGGAGATTTTTTTCTAGAAGAGATTAGAAGAAACAAAAAATCACTTCCAATCCTAAAATTACTTTTTTAATACGAAGCTTCAGAGCCTAAGATAGAAAATACTGCAATACCGAAATGCATATCATCGCCACCAGTTGAGAAGAAAATTTGTGGTCCACCGGCGCTAGCAGATCCACCACCAAAGAAAGCAGAAAATGGATCATTACCACCAAAGAACTGCGCAAACATTTGCATCGGGTCTCCTCTGCAAGTTAAGTTTCTTGTTGATTAAAAAAAAAGTACTAGATAAAATGAGACAGACATATCAAATAAGTTCAAATACTTGAAACTATTCAGCCGATTTTTCCAACATATTCACACCTAATTTACTGCAATTATTTATCGGCCTCAAAGAATAACCTCGCAAATCCAGGGACAAAAAGAAAAGCTTACTGAAATTCATAATGCACACCACCAGGACCTCCGAATCCTCCCTCGCCCCCTTTCAAGCCATCTTCGCCGTACTTATCATAAATTTCTTTCTTCTTAGGATCCGATAACACATCATATGCTTCCGCTACTTCCTAAAATTGAAAAGTATGTAGAAGTTCATTTACTTATTGTAAAATTTTGAAGATTTCAAAAATTATCGAAATTCCTGACCAATATTTCCAGAAAAAAAAAAAAACCTTGAATTTTGCTTCTGCACCAGATTCTTTGTTTTTATCCGGATGGTATTTCAATGCCATTTTACGATACGCTTTCTTAATTTCGTCATCACTAGCACCCTTTGCAATTCCTAACACCTTATAATAATCTTTGCCCATGCTGTAAATGTCGTATCCCAAGAAAAAGAAGGTAGCAATCAAAGTAATAAGAGTGGTAAAATAAGCAGTTTTGCGGCGTCCAAATGCTGTTCAAGTGAGCTTAATATGACAAGAGACCTGAATCTGAAAAAAAAAAAACGGTGTAAATCGTAATGTTTGTAAAATTAAAACTATGATATGCACATAAGAATTCGGTAACAGTGATTGACAAGATCAGAATTTCATTTAAATGTGTAATACATTCTTTTATATATGAAATAAAGCGAGCAATGTCGACCATGCCGTTGTCATTCTTAATAAGAACAGTCGTCAGTCATCACAAGGAAGTAATATCTATAAAGGTTAACGCGCAGTACACTTAAGGATTACGCTATATGCTACCATTCACATAAGTCGATTAACACACATGAGAAATGATATTTCTATAAAAATCAAGATCATGTAAGGTAATTGAGTCAAAAAAAAAAAAAAAAAGGAAAAAAATTGAATTCTATCGTTCTGTGTAATAGCTATAATTATATAACCCTTAAAACTATAGAATAAGTTTGAAAAAAAGAAAAAAGACAAATTCAAATCCCATTGTAAAATTTTAAAGAAAAAGAAATAAGTTTTGTACAAAAAGAAGGGAAAACTACAAATGAAATTGAATCACAGTTGTAGATGAAGGGATGAATAAACTATTTAACCTGAAATAATCACCGGAAACTTAATTACCTTTTATCAGATAACTTATTAAACATGTTAATCAAAAAGAAATATCTAAAATCTTGACAAATGACAGAAACAGAAAAAAGAGGGCCTTCAAGATTACTGAAGAAGTAAAATGATACAATAGATAATGAAAGAATGAAAGAGAAACTTACATCGAGCAAAAATTGCAAAAGTAAGGAGAGAAAAAAAAATCCATCGAACTCTCTTCGAGGAACACTTTTTCATAGCAGAGTAACATTATCCAATAGACAAAATTATTCTCGTTCTAGCATTAAAATCCGAATAAAAAAAAGCACCCAAATCAACAATACAATACTCAATGGGATTAAAAAGAATGGGAATCGAGGAAAGAAAAGTTCTTGAAATCTAGTAAATTTGAATTTTACTTCAAAAATTATCCTTTCTTTCTTCCAAAAAAAGGAAAAAGGAAAAAGAAATACAATAAATTAAATGAAAATTAATTCGTTGCATAATTTCACTGTCAAACGAGAAAAAAAATGCAGAAATTGTCGGATAGTATTAACATAAAGTAGTTAGTAATTGACAGAGAAACATTTAAAAGTTGGTAAATTTATGTTTGTAAAGTAGAATTCAAATTTCAAGAAAACCAAATTTTTAAAGTTTATAACAAAAATTTTTTCAAATATAAGATGAAATTTGGAAGAGAGAAAGATGTCATCGTCCAACCCAATCTAACCAATATTTAACCCATAATCGTACACACAGACGGTAGACAGCTCGTCCGATGGTTGATGCTATTTGATGTCATCTCATCTGCAAACTTCTGTAAAATTTTTCGAATGTTCTCGAATTTTCTCGAATGTTCTATTTGATACCGTAAACCCTACCGTAGGATATTTTCAAATAGATACCTGAGGATCGAATTTTAGGAAATCAGGCGGGAAATCAAATTTCTAAGAAGTTACATCTTACAGCATTCCTCGTTGAGATGAACTTGCAGGGAATTCGGGAGTTCCAAAACTTGTTCACATACTAGTCTATGTATTTATTTGTTGATTTACTTGTTATCTGTCCATTTGTGTTGCTTATGGTGATTTTAGGTCTCGTGGTACCATTCAATTTACTGGGGTAACGAATAAATATGAGTACTCTTCAGTTAGGCTTAATGAATTGGTTCATATTAATTCGCACTGGTTTGCACTGATTTATTAAGGCTAGACTAGCACTTGTGCCAGATCTTTTCCTGATGATTAGCATCTTACTGACATGAAGTTAACAAGAAAGAGTAAAGTCGTAAATATAATTGCTGAAGATTAAACAGAGCAAGATGAAAAGGCAAAGAAGACAAAATGTTTCCAGCTAGAATTCCTAATCAGGTCAATTTGTCTGATGACAAGGAGGATTAGAGCGAATAGATGAAAGAGTAAATATCCTGCAAGAGGCTAATACTCGACCAGATTCGATATGCAGCTACGCTATTAGCAAAAAGTTGTGACAAATTGGATGTTACGGATGGAAGTGGCAATCCGGAAATTGAAACTATTAATGAAGCGTCAAGCATAACATACATTCCTGAAGATCAAATAAGTCAAAGTAAAGGTACCACGTATTTCTCAATTAAAATCTCTAACGGAGTGAATTAACAGTAATCGACAGTTATATCAACATTAATATGTGAAATTTTGAAAATGAAAAAAACAAAATAGTTTCAAGAAAAGGATGAAATTGTTAACATTCAAAAATTTATTCTTCAAATTCAATCTGATCGGATGCCATAACTTGGCGCAAATTTTTAACTATTTAACTAATTAATTCAATTAGCTTAATTTAACATTCAAATTGGTTTTTGCAAGAACTAATAATTGTCCTTAATTAATTCAATTAACTGCAATTAATTCAATGTTCAAATTGATTTTTGCAATATCTATTTATTCCCAGAGAAAGAGATTTGCCTGCCTTCTAATTTCTGCATTTGATTCAAATTTTACTAATTAAAGACTTAGTTTAGCTAAGCTTAAAATGCCACTTTCAATGTAATAGTTTCAAATCTCATTTGGCTTATTTGAAGTAAAGTTAAAATTATTAAGCTTATTGGATCTTCAGATAGAGAAATAAATCGAATTTTTGTATACTATTATAAAAATATTTTTCAATACTAGAGTTTTAATTTATTTTAATATTCTTAAGGTTTTATTTTTCACAATTTCAGACATTTTCCAACATTTCACTATGAATTTCTATTTAATCATTATAATATTTGAAAACCTCTGCCAGTTTTTATCACGAATTGGAAATTATTTCTATTTTCATTTCAACATTTGGAAATTTGCAACTTTGTAATAACACTATAAATTTTCATTTTATCGCATTTTAATAAGTATTAGTTTAATCTTAACACTCATATGTTAATAAATACTAGTTTAATTAAACACTTATATAAGTTTTAGCTTAATTTTAACATCCATATGTTAATAAGTTAATTTTAGTTTTATTTTAACGTTCCTGGTCAGCAAAACCAATGACAACTTATCAGTTTGATATTACAATTTAGAAGCAACTATAGGAATAATTAATAATATGAGAAGAATTGAATTGTTGTATGATTAATTAGTTGGATATAAGGGGGGTGGCATAGGGACAGTTATGATTATCTTCTTGCTTATATAATTTGCATCTTAAAATTTAACAATTTAAAACCAACAATCTCTAGTAAATAGTTCATTTTGCGCTCTATTCGTTTTGAATTTGGTCTTACAATCGTTTCTTTTAGTCCTTTAACAACTGGCGAAGATAGGAGAGGATTTTCGTTGCTCTTACTGCCAAAAAGTTTACAACACATTTTGAAGGATAAACCAACTGCTGTGCTACATTAGCTCACACCAACTGGATGAATGATGACGATTTTGTGATGGTAATGATCACCATCACCATCATCGTCATCATTATTACCGTTCATTGTCATTATCATTATTATCATCGTTATCTATGCTATAATTGCTCATTACTCATTGCTCACTTATTATAGCTTCACTTGCTAGCTACAGTTAATTAAAATAACCATTACTCATTCGGAATTAAAATTTCCCACCAATTATTGATTTAGTTTTATTTTTCCTTTCTTTTTTTTTTTTTTTTTTCTGTAACTCAATGAATTGTTTGATGAAATTTGAGAATCGAACAGTCTTTGAGGAGAAGAGCGGATGAAGAAACTTGCACTACAGTGGTATGATGATAAGGATTGTAGGAGAAGAGATAAGAGACGTTGCTTTATCTCCTTGTCCTATTTTGATTTCAAAAATTTCGATTTTCAAACACTTTTTAGGCCATAGGAACGGTTTATTTTACTCTAATCATATCATATTATCTTCTATATATATATATATATATTTGTAAAGGTATTTAACTTTACAGATATGAAAATGTATGTATTGTATTTGCATCACCACAGTAGGAATAATATTGCATTATTATTATTATTATTAGGAATTAAGATTATGACTAATTTAGCATAATGCGAGAAAGTCCAACAAAAAAAATCGGTAAAATTGATAAGAAATTTTTTTTTAATTCATATTTTAGCTTTCAAATTAAAATACGGACTTATAAATTTCAAATAATTTTAAATATTAAAAAAAAATGTAAAGATATTTTTTTTCCTTTGATACAAGAAATAAGCTGAAGAAAAAAAAAAGTATGTCTAAATATAATTTCCGAAATATGTTCTTTTTTTTTTTTTTTGTCATGAATTATTTTGATACTTTGATCTATCGAAAATTTCAATAATCAAACATTTGGTACTTTAATTATTTTGAATTTTCTAAACATAATACAATTTTCATTTTTTTCAAATCATTATCATTTCAAATACATTACAAAATGTGATCAAAAATCCAAGAATGATTGATTGAAAGTTATTGAGGAAAAAAAAATTAGCAAAGCCAACAGCTTCATCGATTCTCAATTTGTATTAATGGTGCAAGCTGAACCCGAAAAAAAAATTCACATAATATTGAGATCAATGAAAATTCCCTATTAATTAATTATAAAAGAGTTGAAAATAAGAAGAAAGAAGTTTTTCTTTCGCATAACTTTGAATTGATACCATAGCATTTCTTTTTCACCGTAAACAATATAACTATCGGATTTGTTAAAGCAAGTAGTTAACAACTGGTATTTTCGGAATTGATACATTTAGGCATAAAATTACCGCAATATTACGAATTGAAATGTGTTGTAAGAACTAAGAGATTCTGACATTTTCGATGTGATAACAGCTCTTATATTATTACACTAAAAGAAAATAAAAAATCTTTGTAAGTCTTCGTTTTTGATTGAAGGAATTTTTCTGATCAATTGCCATAAAAGTCGATCGGTTACATCTAAGAGGTGTGAAAATATTAGATAAGCAGGATAGATAATAAAAAATATTTATTCCTTAGAAATTTCAAATCGAACGAATTTCTGTTTAAAATAATGTAATCGTATGTAGGCCGAATAAAAATCAAATAGCAAGAGTTGGTCATTATTGAACAAAATGTTTTATACGTTTGGAGCACTCAAAAAGTTTGGAATACTTTTCGTTTTAAAAAAAATTGCAGTTTTTTCAATACTTAAGGATTTATATTCAAATTTTTTCAAAATTTAAAATTTTGAATTTTTATGGAAATTTTAAAATACTTTATATAAATATATTATTCGTTTTTTAATCACTTATAAATATATGTTCCCTTATTTTCTACTTTTTTTGAATTTTTTTTTCTTTTTTTTTTGGAAATTTTTTACAGAAAAAAAAAAATATTTTCTTTCAGAAATCAATGCTATGGGCAACTGTATGAGTCAAACAGGTCAGAGAGAATTTTTAAAAAATTTTCAAAATGCTACAAGAGGTGAAGTAAGAGTTGGAGGGACTTTTGCAAGTGATGATCCTGAAACTTTCCAAGTATTCGTTAAAAAAAGGAACAAATTTATTCCAGGTAATGACATCATTCGCAAAAAATAAAATTAATTGCAATCATAATCATCTTCATTGTTTTCGTCATACTTTTATCTTCAAAGTTTTCGAACTTATCATTATCTTTAACTATTCTATCAAATTTACATTTTAATACCTGATGTAATACTCGATTTGAGAATAGAAATATTTCCAATATATAACTCAACAATGGCGTAAAATACTTCATCATTATGGATGTATAGAAATCGAGAAAATTTAAAAGACTTATAAAGACAAGTAAAAAATTGAAAAATTCTTTTTTTAATCCTTGACAATAAATACGGCAATTTTTTTCATTTTCTTAGAAAAAAATCGCCACGAAATATTTTGTGATAGATTAAGATATAAATCAAATTTATTAATTGTGCAGCAATGTGATAAATTGTTTTGAATGATATTTTTAAAGGAATTAAATGAAATTTAATTGATTTGTATTTTAATGCAAAAAAAAAAGTTTCTGATGAATAATCTAGTCTTATAAAAAAAAAAATTCCTAATGAATAATTCAGTCTTTCAGTTCAATTTTGACACTTACTCTTAGTAATATATGAATTCTTTTAAAAAATGTTGTATGAGTCATAATGTATATACCTCATAAATCTTAAAATAGATCTTTCTGAATAATTTTCTCTTCCGGGTTGAAAGTAATGAGAAAAAAATGCGCTATATTTTTTCCTCTGTGGTTTACTAATTCATTAATTTTTTTAGGAACATTAAAAGTGACCGAAAATGAGATTGTTTTTATTCGTACACGATGCGAAACGTTAAACTGGCCATTACATTTTTTGCGTCGTTATGGTTTTACATCAGCTGGTATTTTCTTTTTCGAAAGTGGACGAAGGTATTTAAAACTTCACCTTTTATGTTCTTTTTGTTAAACCAATTTCGTTTTGCATATTTATTATTCAGTTAATTTCATAAAAATAAATATAATTAAATTAACAATATTGCTGATAATACTGCTCCAAATTTTCTCTAAATATTTTAATTCTCCATCATATCCTTGTCTAATTTCTCAATCCATCCTAATGTATCTGTTCATTTCTGTGAAAAAAAAAAAAAAAAAAGAAAAAAATTTCATCTGGAAGTTTTGAAAGAAAATATTTGTCTTAATATTTTAAAAATATACAATCAATATTTCATCCATTAAAATCGATTTTGTTGTCGTTCTCTTGACTGTCCACTGATATCAATAAATAAAGAAAAAGAAGGAGAGGGAAATGATATAAGTACAAAGAGCAATGATAGCTCCAAATCTAAAAGCTTATTTGAAAGAATTAGCGTAGGAGTGGTAATCTGAAAATGTTTTCTATCCTATTTCAAACTAATAGATATTTTTCTTCAATCAAAATTTATCCTTAAAAAGCACAACTTTTGAAATCGAAAATTGCGGTAAAATATGGGAAATTAGCATTTACAAATTTTGATTAAGCAAAAATCACATCTTCGAACAACCTCTGTTTATGTATGGAATTTGCAGTATAGTAGAAAAACAAATAATTTATCATGTAAGGTAACAAAAATTTTCTCATTTTTAATTCTGGATATCTTATACTTGGCCAAAAGAAAAATCTTCTAAAAGAATATATGAATTGAATTCCTAAAAACAAGGATTAAATAATAAATCGTATAAAGAAAGTAAAGATAGAAGTTGTAAATTTAATTAAGTCAAAATATTTCACCTTATACATAATTTATAGTTTGAAGAAAAAGTATCAATCTTCATCTCATGTGAAATCGAATTTAGGCAATTGGAATTATTGAAACTATATCTGATGGATAAAAAAGCGCCCGTATTTGTATCAAGAGTAGATGGCCATATATTGGACTGTGTCCAATAAGCACCAAATATATCCGAAAATATTGGCCATTATCAGAAAATCCAATTTCAAAATTATCTTTTCAGATGTAGCAGCGGCGAAGGCCTACATACGTTTCAGTCACATCAAGCTGAAGTTATTTTTCAGGTATTTTTTGTTGAAATTTGAGACTTTATTATGAATTCTGTTTGAATCAAATTTTATCAAACTTAAAAATCAAAGGATTTTCGAAATAAAAAAGAAAATGTTTTCCATATATGTATATTCATTTTCAGCTTGTGCAATCTCGTATCCAAGATAATGCAAATATGGGTATAGCTATACGTGAAGCTCGTGCGCAGTCGGTTACGGGAAGCTATCATAGTGTTCATAACATTCCTTCGAGCTACACTGGTACACGTATTCAACCAATACAAAGATATTCAAGTGAAGGTAACGAAAACTTTTTGAAAATTCTGGAAAATTTGTAAACTATTTCATTTGACATAAGGGATTCTCAATTTCCTTCAAGTTCAATAATTCTTTTGCTTTTTCTCATTGAAATAAACGAAAAGGGGTAAGAGAAAAAAGTGATTTACCATAACTTCGAATATGAATATTGCTAGATTTCATATTTCCTACTTCAGACGCTTTTCAGGTTTATCCTGATATATATCCCTGATATTCTGATATATATTTTTTGTAGGAACAGCAAATGTCATTAATTATTCGTCATCTTCATGCGGTGTCATCAATAATCATCGACCATTCAATGGTCGGTCTAATCATCATCATCGACAGCTCCTTTTCCAGATACCGAAACGACCGCGAAGTATTGCCGGACCGGCAAATACGGCTGTTTGGCCTCTGCCACCATCATCTTATCATTCGTCTCGATCACGCTTCAGTCGACCGGCTTTTATGGGAAACATCGTGTAAATAGAATTATTATTTCATAGTACTTCTTCATTTAATTTTTTGCGTAGATTCGTTGTTTTTTTTTTTTTTTTTTTTATTTTTTTTCCTGCGTGATATGCGATTATCAGAAAATCAAAATATTCAGGCCATAACAAAACATTTAAATTTTGCCCAATAATTGCGAGGACGTGAATATTCATAAATATATTTATATGCATATATCATTATCTATTTCATCCTTAAAGTTTTATTTTAAACTTATTTGTTGATAAAAGTGAGGTAAGAGCAGTGAGGATTTCTTGATCAATCCTATATTTTAAAGTTTATCAAAAATTTGATCGAAGTCTATTCTTCTATCATATGCTTTCAAGAAAATATAGAATGCATGGATTCCAGGTAAAATTAATTTCAGAAGTGAACATGTCATTCAGCGACAGCCACTCGAATTTAGTACTTGTGATCATTCCTATGTCAATGTTCTTCCACATCGTCATTCCGCCACTTCATCGCCACAGTGTTTATCACCTGTTTTGAGAGAATATGCCTCTACTAGCCATTTCAGTTTGTAAGCTTTTTTTCTTTATTTGAAGCAATTTCTTCTTCTCCTTATACTCTCTTTCGTCGTATGAAAAATTGAGAAATGTTTAACTGTTTCTAATTAAAATCCTCATAAATATTTTCATAAATGGTATGAGTAATTATTCCCCATCCAATTATCATTCCTTTCCATTTTAAGTGGTTCAACGGAACAAAATCTTAATCTCTCTCCCATGGGAGATTTCGGCTCACAACGATTCAATGCTTCTGCCACTGGATTATCACATCGCTGTCTACCTAGTGGATTTCTGCGATCTTACGATAGACCATTTTTAAATTCTTATGTTAATGCTCGACAGGTAATTTTTCATTCTATAAAATTTATGTAAAACATGAGAAATAGTAATACTATCAGCTCAGTCAGGCAGATAGCTTATCACTTATCCGTGTTCAATTGCTATCCTGTGTCGAACAGAATTTCTCGGAATGACAAGCACCTATGCTATTAATTATCGAACTGCTCATCAACTTTCGCACTATCTAATCTCAATTGAAACAAAAACAACACATATCTATATTTTCTGAATTTGTTTAATATTTTTCGAAATTTATTCTGCTATGTTTTAGTTTTACATGACAGCTGACATTCTTGCCTGTTTCATTGAAAGATATCATTCAAATTCGTAATTTAAAATTCGCAAAAATTCAAATGATTTGTTTGATGTGAATTTTTTATTAAAATTTAAAAATCGTTCCGTTAAATCTCTGTTATGGTATTTAATTGAAGTTTTATAAGAAGATTTTTAATGATAAAAGGATAACATTTGGTATTGCAATATTAATTACTATGATACATAACATGAGATTATCCCAAATGCATGTTATAATCGCAATATGCTATACAATTACTAATTTTAGGATTCAGGAGTGAATGATCGTGAAGCTACGCCATCGCAGCTTGATTACGCATTAGTAGCAGTGGGAATATCTGAGGAAGGTTCACCTGCAGCTGTCAGGTATAATTTGTGTTTCGGTTAGCAGTAATCAGTATTTGGAATCAACGATGTTTGAACATCAGGAATCAATCGATAAATTCATATTTGATAAATGTTATCCGAGATAAGAATAAGGAATCAGTACTATATTCCTACCATCTAAGCAATATTACACTTGAATCATCTATCAGTGATACCATAATTTCAGGGCCAATTCATCTAATACACGTAACGATTTAGTATCTATTGGCACAGCATCTAGTATAAATTACACAAAAATAGATCTGGAAAAGACTCACGCTGTAGAAGTGGCAGCAAGTACGGTGGAAAAAGAAAATCCACGACGACGGCATTTTACGACAAATGGACAATTGGACAATTAATTTGTACGTATTATCGACTGAAAAAATTGATTAACTTCACATCTTAATTTATATGATGTTCTCATTATATCCTGTTCTGATCAATGATCAATCATTACCCAAGATCACTATATGCGAGGATTGATGTCAAAGCAATGAATCCACATAATATATTATCTGTTTTCTTAACGTTGTGCGATTTTATGAGCTCGAAATTTCAATCATAATAGATGTCATTGAATTTTTTAGCGAACTTCTGTAAAGGGAAATAGTCAGACCTATATATATATTAATATACCAATATATGCACTTAGCTGATAGAACAATTAATAAGGATAATAAATCCGACAGATTTAAAAGTTGCCATTAAATGTTTAACTTCCTTATTTGAAGTTATTCAGAAGAACATTGTAAATTTTATTGCATTTATAAAAAGTCCTCGGAATCTGTTTTATATCTTTTCTTATTTTATGTACTCCACATAATAAATTTCACTATAATAGTGAGATCAACTTATAATTACTGGATATCAGATTTTTGATTACTAGATGGGTCGTATGATATTCAGTTATATTAATAAATACAATTAGGGAGATGCTCAAACATTGTTTGTTTTATTGTTGTGTATAGTATTTCTCGATTTCATCTAAAATTTGAATTCTTTACTATTGCTTTTATATGATAATTTTAATGATTAATGCATATTTTCCGGACTATGGGAGTAAATTATTGAGAGGAGAATTTAATTGAAAAATAAAAAACGGTTGCCTGATGAAAATCTTTCAGTGCTCATCTTTCCGCATTGTTAAAAAAAAAAAAATGAAAGCGAAGGAAGTTTAAAAAAAGCTTTTGTCAATTATGAAATTTAATAAAATTTATTTAGTCATTAGCAAATGAACTCTTTTCTTTAAATGCTCTTTCTCATCATTTTAACAATATTTTATTTGTTATGTTGTTTTCCATCAAAATTCCCCCATACTTTAGTATCTCATAATAATAAGCTCATATTTGCACTGATTTTTTACTTATATTTAACAAATTTCAAAATTCGTTTTGTTTCAAACTTTTACTGAATGTGAATAAACTAAAAAAATATATGACAAATAAGTGCTTGAATTGCAAAATTACGACAAAAATTCAGAAATTGGAAATTCTATAACTATAGCAAAATTTAAAAATCCTAAACGCATTGATAATCTAACAATTTGTCGCAAATATGTTTCAAATTATCTCTAAAAACAATCCCTACAGTCATCTCAGTTCATTTTCACGTATCTCTCTGTCCAGGAAAAAAAGCAAATTGATAACTGGTCGTCCATGCTAATTAGTGGAAAAGTTGCAAAGTAAGAAATGAGATTAGGGTGACCTTAATTTGATTTAAAAATCTATGAAACTTGCTGATACAAGCAGCATTCAAATAAATTGCTTGTGGTAAATTGCTGACTTGTTTATTAATATTGCTGATAAGCTAACAAATCTCACAAAAAACCAACATTAGATGTATGATTGCAGCTAACAAACAGATCAAAAATCAGTAAAAAAAGTGGTATAGAATTTTCTTTAAATAATTTTAACCACAAATGTAATTATTGATTTATTTTTAACTCTTAGATGATTTTTAAATTTTTTTTTTTTGAATATTAATAAGTGATTAAAATTCATTGATTAGCACAGGTATGGAAAGAATTGTTCATTGACTGCACTTTTTTTATGACAACAATTCGCACTGAATTTTTCGAAAAGAAACCAATCTTATTTTAGTTTGAAGCATTAGTTTAAAAAAAAAATGCAATCAACCTACATGTAAACAATTATTGAAAATGCAGCGTTTTTTTTTTTTTTTTTTCGAAAATAATATCTCTTCAAATCTCTTTATCTCTTTTCTCCCTGTCTTTCTACAGTTTCATAATTTATATTCAGTATAGTAATTTGTAATATCTCATCGAAATGAAGCAATGCATGGAATGGAGAATTGTTCTATTTAAAATCTTTAGAATTTTATCTGAATGTGATAGAAGAAAGCTAAGCATGAAATGATAAATGATAGAATCGATTTTGGGTCCAATCATTTATAATAAGGGATGAACTGAAGATCTGAATGTTTTTAAATGATATTCCTTTCATAAGTGATTGGACCAAGATTTATTTTATCATTTATTATCTTATGCTTAACTATCAATTCATCTCATCCAAAAAAAACTCTAAATACTCCAAACAGAGAATTCTATATACCATTGAGCATAAGCTGTAAGAAAAAAGTAAAGAATAAATTCGACGACAAATATTTGGTAGATTAATAAAATTTTAGAGTTGATTAAACTTATTACCGTATTACTTGGCAACAATTCTTATTTTGCCAGTTTAAACAAACAAACTTTGTACTTTCCCGTGTTTGTTCGTAAAAAAACTGATCAGACTTTGAAATATGCACTGCAAGTTGGAAAAAAAAAAAACATTTGTTCCGCTAGAATGATGATATATTTGTTTTGAGTGAAATTTTAGAAATAAGTTTTACTTGGAGAAAAAAAAAAAGAAAACAGAAAAGTGCATATATTGATCGCAGTGGTATCAAATTCTTTTCAACGTTTTGCTAGTGAATGCATAATAAATAAAAAAAATATTATATAAAAGAATGAAAAGAATAATTCCGAAATTAAGAATTACAACATTTTAATTTTAACGATTGATAAACTTAATGCCATTAACAAAAACAATGCAATTTCTTTAAAAAAAAAAAAGAAAAAAAAAAGAAAAAAAATTGGGATATAAATTTTGGTAGCTTTTATATGTTCATCGTCTATCGATGATGAAGTGGTAAGTTGAAGAGACGTAATTTCTGCGCCAAATAATTTTGTTATCAACACTTCATTTAATTATCCGGATATTACTCAGATTCTCTGAAATTATTCATAGCAATCAAAAGAAAAGAAAAATTATAAAGCAAAAGAAAAGACTGATGATGGTTAATTACTGTGTTGGGTTGTAATTAATTAAGGCAAAATATGGTAGGAACTGACTTGAATTCCAAATGATTTTTTTTTTTCACTTTTTTTTAATAAAAGAAATCATTGATGCAGGGAAAACAGAAGTTAAAAGTTATGTCAAATACAGAATCTATTGACATAGGAATAAAAATCCAAAGTTTTCCGAGGAAATTACGAAATATTGGCAATTATTTTACCTATAAGTATTATATGTTCAATCCGCCAACAGGACCTAATATTTTCGCATATTTCTTCAATCAAATGCTTGCATATAAAAATCTGAACTGCAGAATAGTCGTTACATCACTTTGATTATATTTTCATTTCAGTGCAAAGGTAATGTAACGAATTATGCTGGTCATGATAGAGTTTCTTTACTTGCAAGTATTAGCATATCTCGTCTCAGATGGAATCATCGAATGGAAAGTTACGTTTGTACAGATTTAAGATTATTAGAACAATAAAGGAAACGTATGAAACTCACATTTTTGACAGATTCGAATTATTCTGCAAAATTCAAAGAGACTTCTGAGTCTTTCGATTTTTTTTTCCTTTAGTCTTCCAATTTTTTCATCAAAATGAGAAAAAATTTAATATTTTATTTGAACCAATGCTATTGAAGTGGTAAATATTACATTCATTAATTCTATTTTTCATCATATACAATTAGGTTTCTAATCTCATCCTAAATTCAATATTACTACTCAGTAGGTTATTTATCCTGTCTAAAGATTACGTCTTTCAAAAAGTTGCCCCGAACTAGCAGCCTGGAAAGTCTCAACTTGTTCGTTTTATCCTGCCTCTCCTTGCCTCCGCCTTTCCCTTTTTCCTCCTCTGCAAATCGGGATTTTTCTCTCGATTGAGACAAAAGAGTTCATAATGTCTGGACTGAAACTGCTGAAGACCATATTAAGAATCTGATGTTATTGGACGCTTTCTCGCTGATTCGTTTATTTCGTCTTTTCATTGTCCGTTGGTTGTATTGAATGTGGCCTGTTTTTACTGCTACGGATTGGCTTACTTATGTTGTTAAGATTAGACTACTTGTATTACTATGAATCAATCTATTTTACCCCTAAGAATGAGCCTAATTTTACTGTTACCTGGCTGAGTCAGATCAGGCATTTTTCTTTCATAATAATATAAGTAAAGTTTGATGATGGAACTAAACATAGTACTGAAATGAGTGCCATTTAGATTTTACTTTTCATAATGAATCAGTTTGTTGCATTTTAACCAGTAGGATCTTTTGATAACTCTTTTGCCAATCTTCCGATTAATTAAATAGGCATTAGCGTGCCATCACGATCATATGCTGATATTATCATATCTTTCTGAAATTAAGACTATTTTTAATTTTTGCTTCAAAAGATACATTAAAGTTTGCTTTCAGAATGCTTTTTTTCCCTATATAGAGATATAGATGCATTTATTGGTGTGAAAAAATTCACATTTATTTAAATCAGTTATATTATCTTTTTTTGAAATATCGTTATAATTTTCCATAAATCAGTTCCGGCTTAAATTTTTTACTTTTTTTTTTTCTGTAGAATCACTGTCTTTTTTTATAGAATCACTGTATTAAAGTCCTTTATGTTTAGAAATGAGCACTTTTTCAGTATAACTGTCAGTAATTTTATCTTGTGATTTTTTAGTAAATTGTAGTTTAGTTTCATAGAGTTTTTTTGCTGACTTCTCTTGATTATATTTTTAACTCAGATAATAATTTTTATGCACAAATGGTTCCTGAATAGATAATTTATTATCATATTTAGAGATAGGATCATTTTTGCGGAAATTATTATTTGATTTCTTTTTCTCGAATTATCCCTTCATTGTGATGAATACTCTGACTAAATCTCAGGCTAACAGATCTCTTTGTTTACCTCGCAAAACAAGTGATAAAATTAAATTGACTCATTCTTTCTAACAACTTTGATTGAAACCTTTTTTGGAGTGCAAACATTTTGAAAAATCTCGCTAAGTCATTTTCTGATTAAGTCTTATTTTCAATGACATAAGTAATTGAATTCAAAATTCAGAAATGTAACTGAATTCCGAAAAAATTCAGTATATTTCTTGAAATTTTCTCTCTCACATATGTCTGTTTAGCAGTAGCGAAGTTATCTCGAACTTTGATTTGTTGTTTTCTCTGAGCAGTTTCAAATTTTACAAAAAAATTTTAGTAGTTTGTAAACAGACCGCAACTTAAAGTAATAAGTTTTAATTTAGCTAAAACAAAACTTTTCGGAAAATTGACGTGAGGAAGTTTTGATCTTACATGGATATGTTTCAGCTTTTTGACTGACAGGAAATACAGTGAAAAATGATGCGTGGAAGTGGTGCAACACCAATTGTTGTGCTTAGTCAAAATACAACCAGGGAAAGCGGCCATCAGGTACAAACCGGCAATATTGCTGCCGCGAAGGTATTTCTTACTGTTATGATTATTATCTTTATCGTTATCACTAGCAATCGCTTGACATATAATGTTATGATATCATTATAATTATCATTATAACACTATAAATTATAATTATATAGTTCCTGGACCATTATATATCATTATAACATTGTAAATTATAATAATATAGTTCCTAGGCCATTATAGTTATTATTTATTGACATATCCCTTATTCATGCATTCTCATCATTAGAATGGTGTTCATCAAATCAGTTATAGCAGGATATCAGCTAGAATCATCTTAACTGTAATGATTGGAAGCTGCCATAAGAAGATGATTCAGTATTCTAATGCTTGTGTTTCAGACTATTGCTGATGTCATTCGTACAAGCTTGGGTCCACGAGCTATGCTAAAAATGCTGATGGATCCAATGGGAGGTATATATGTTTTTTTTTTTTTTTTTCATTTTATTTAAAAGAAAAAATAGATTGAATTTCCACATTCTTCATAATATTTGCAAGTTCTCTTCAATGATTAATAAGTAATAACTAGTGCTTGGCAGCATTCGGCATACAGTTATAAACAATGTTTTCTGGGTATTTCAATCATTGAGAATTTACTTACATACCGAATATTTACAGGTATAGTTATAACAAACGATGGTAATGCAATTTTACGCGAAATTACTGTGAAACATCCGGCGGCAAAATCAATTATCGAAATAGCTCGTACACAAGATGAGGAAACTGGCGATGGTACTACTTCAGTTATAGTACTAGCTGGTGAAGTGATGTCACAGGCACAACAGTTTTTGGACCAGAACATTCATCCGACTATTATTATTCAGGTAAGCCATATCAGTTTCGAAAGTAGTGTTTTATAGCTTGATTAAACATTAACTGAAAATATAAAATTTACATTCAGGCTTATCGAATGGCTCTGGAAGATATGATCGTGCTCGCTGAGGAAAAATTCAGGTTATAAATTTAATTGAAATATAAAATTCAGATGTGCTATAAGTTTTATGTAAATCCAAAATTCAATTTGTGCCCAATATTTCAAATGTTTCATTAAGTTGTCTGTTTTACGGTCTTGAGACTTTTGTTCTTACTTTTTTTGAGCATGGATTTGCACAGAATTTTACTATAAATGACTCGTATCCTTATTTAAATTGTTTGGGACTTCTCAAATAAAGCTTATTGTTTATTTTAAATCGCTTCTAACATATAATTATCTTTTAGCAAGCAAATTGATATAAATAATAATGAAGAAATCTCTTCTGTTATTAAATCATGCTTGGGTACAAAAATGTTGTCGAAATGGATGGACTTAGCTGTCAATATAGCTCTGAGCGCAGTTAAAACTGTTAAAATTGTCGAGCATGGCCATCAAGAAATCGACATCAAACGTTATTGTCGTATTGAAAAGGTACGCATATTATTTTCGCATTTCGATAAGCAGTGTCTATCCTAAATTTCAAAATTAATTTTACGTTATATATGGTTTATATATAAATGCATAATTTAGTTAGTAACACCGATGTTATTGTATATGTCAATTGTAGCGGTTGCTTGATGGGCAATGTTTTTTATGCTGATCTTTCATCATCTTATATTGCTCAAGAACTGAAGTAATTGTGTAATGAACAAAGCAGTTTCCGAAAAGTTGAGGAATCTTTTTGTTTTATGTCCATATTTTAATTAGCTAATGCATACTTATTCATTTCCAGATACCAGGTGGACGAATTGAAGATTCGCAGGTAATAAAAGGTGTTGTATTAAATAAAGATGTGACACATGCAAAAATGTTACGCCGGAAAGAAAAACCGCGTGTTGTACTTCTTGATTGTAATCTTGAATATAAAAAGGGCGAAAGTCAAATGTCACTGGAAATTATGAAAGAAGAAGATTTCAGCAAAGTTTTGGAACAGGCATGTTTCCATTTTAGTCCAAGTATTGTATATGATAACTATACTAGTTTCTAATATATCTAGCTTAGATAAAAAATTTTTGCAGAACTTATCTTTATGTAGTATATTACTTAAGGGGTTCATCGGATTCAACTATGTTTGCATAGTTTGACTTGTAAAGTCTTCGTATTTTAATGAATTTCATGTTCAGAATACTGAAAATCATTTTAGTATTCAAATGACTTATGAACTGCTCAAAGAAGTAACGTAAATGGTTTAGGTTAAAGAACTATGCTTAATACAATAATTTTTCTTTAAAGCGTATTAAAATTATGTTTGCATTAAAAATAAAGATTTGTTCATTTCTAAGGAAGAAGATGCAATCCGGAAAATGTGCAACGATATAATAGCCGTGAAGCCAGATGTGGTTTTCACAGAAAAAGGTGTTTCTGATTTGGCTCAACATTTCCTTTTGAAGGCGGGCATAACAGCAATTAGACGCTTGAAAAAAACTGATAACAACAGATTGGCTCGGTATGATATTTTAATAATTTCCAACTTAAAATGCTTACATAGTATAATTTGAGTCAGTTATCTTCAACAAGAGCTGGTATAAGGGGTGATAGGGAAAAGAGAGAAAAGTCGTAATCATGAAATATTTTTGACATAGCTAAAGATATTCCAAATCTCAATTTCTTAAAGAGTTGAAGCTTGAAGATTAAAATTGAAGATTACTTCATTATAGTGTTACTGGAGCCACGATTGTCAATGATACACAAGATCTTCGTGAAGAGGATGTTGGTACGAATGCTGATTTATTTGAAATTAAGAAAATCGGTGACGAGTATTATACCTATGTTACTTCAGAAAAAGCTACTGCCGTAACTGTGGTTTTGCGAGGCCCAAGCAAAGTAAGATTGGCAGATGTATGAATGTGAAAAGACAGTTCAAATTCTCAAAATTTTTTCTGATCGTGTTTTGAATTTCTAGTTTTCGTTTAAATTAAGATTCCTTCTATTGGGATTTCGTGAGATGTAAGGCATTCATGTTTTGCTTTCCAAATAAGAAACGTCTTCTGACTTATGTCGTAAGTTATCTGAGCCATGTGTCTACATTTTACATTTCAACATATGCTATGATAATGGTTCTGGATCATAGTGCTAATTGGTCAGCTTATGAAATTTAGATATATTGATGTGTGATTTAAATCACACTGACAATTGTAATATGAAGCTAGTGTTTATAATTTAGCCATTTTTTATTATTGTTTTTAGGATATTATCAATGAATTAGAGCGAAATCTTCAAGATGCATTAAACGTTGTACGTAATATTATGCTGAATCCACGTCTCGTTCCAGGTGGTGGTGCTATAGAGATGGCATTAGCTCAGGTCAGATTTTTGTACAACATCACTAATTTGCCATCTTTCAAATAATTGAGAATTCTACTTCCCAATAGAAAGAGAATTCTTAGTCATTTGGTAAAATAGTTTATTTCTGTTTTGATTTCATAGTCTTCTAGGATTTCTAGAAGATTGCATATTGCAGATTTTTTTGAGTAGCTTTCAGAGATCATATCTGCTTACCATATCTGCTCTAAGAATTTTTATAGGCCCTTAACGAGAAAGGCAAATCAATTGAGGGTGTGCGTCAGTGGCCATATAAGGCAGCTGCTCATGCTCTTGAAGTTATTCCGAGAACATTGGTGCAAAATTGTGGCGGCTCGACAATTAGACAGTTAACAGCTTTGAGAGCAAAACATGCTCAAGCTGCTAGCAATTGGACCTGGGGAATTGATGGATGCACCGGTCAATTGGTAAGCTGTTACTTTCTCAGTACTTTTTCAAATTAGTTCTGCAAAATTTGTTTGACTAGCCGTTTGATTAGGCATAACTTCATCATTCATCATCAAACGACAGTCAAAGCCATTAATGGACCGTATTTTTGGGAGTGCTGTGGTTGAAATTATTTAAACTTCATTAAAATCCAGAACTTTAGAGCTTTGTAAGTGAAGACACTGATTAGTAAAAAATTTTTTTTTAAAGCACTTAATGTATTCTCTGCATTGAACTTCTTCAGGCTGATATGAACGAATTAAATATTTGGGATCCTTTATCGGTTCGCCTGCAAGTTTTGAAAACAGCGATTGAGACGGGGGTGATGTTGCTGCGAATCGATGACATCGTTTCAGGAACGAAAAAGTGTGATGGAACTAGTTCAAGTGGTGGAGATCCACAGGCTGATTCTTGAATTTTCATTTTCTTTGTCGTTATTACTTTCTCAAAGTTTTTATGTTTTTTTTTTTGTCATTTCGAAACGTAAATTTGGTAACAGATTTGACCAATTCACAAAAATTTTGATCGTAACATTATAATTTCCTTTTTTACTGCTAATATAGAAATTTCGAATAGAAAGTCATTATGTTTATTATGAAGCAATTACGTTTAATTAAATTCGTAGATTAAATTATTAATATGACTGCAAATAAATATTAAAATCGAGGAATAATGGAAATCCTAACTATTGAATGATGATAAAGCTTAACATTTATTGTTGGTAAGACCATTGCTTCCCATATTTTTACTTTCGAAGTTCTGCAATTCTAATTCAGACATTTAATTGCTTTTTATTGTTGAATGTTCGAATTTCTTTGTTTTAAATCACTGCTTAATTGTTATGGATTTTTGAATAAAAATATAATGAATTTAAAAATTTCTGTAATGTTTTACAGCAATTGTTATGCACAATAAAATATTGCAAAGCCGACGTTATAGATTACGATGACAATGATTCATACCGCCATATTTTTATCAAGGAAAAAGGAATGATTCATATCACCATATTTCATCAAGGATAAAGAGTAGGGAAACATGTACATTTTTCACGGAATGAAATGTAAAATGGAAGAGTGAGATTGAATAGTTTCAAATTGTCGTACGGATTTTGTACCTCTACTCTATTCACAGTTTTGTATACAATAGTTAATACCAGTTGTAAATTCAAAGCTTGATTATGTATTCTGCAATAAATTAACTAGGGGTAGCCGTCGTGGACGAATTTTTTGAGATCATCTGTCATTTCTCGTACTTTTCATCTCCACAATAATTTTGATTTAAGCCACACCAGTCATGATTGTAATCAGAATCTTATATTCATTCGAGTCAAATTCTTGAGATAAATTCATGGAATTTTCAGGTTTTGCTATTTTTATTTAAGTTTTCCAAAAAGTGATGGAATTAGAGGGGCCTAAGAAAACAAAACATTCAAAACCACGTGAACTTTCTCCGCCACCACCAGTATTGGCTCTTGACGAATTGGAAGAGCGATTTACAAATGCGAACGAACGTCAACCATCAACATCGGGAATTGGAAATGAAATTACAACGAAAAAGAAAGAAAGTAGCGAGGCAGAGGAAAGCAACTCATTCGCCAATAAAGAAAATGCTGCAAAATTGAAAGAGAAACCGCTGATTGATTCAAAAGAAATTAGCAATGCGGAGAAGTTCGTTTTTCTAGACATTGTGTATTGTTGTATCAGGAAATCTACATTTGATTTCACTAATGTATATTGGCATTTCATCAGCATCGAGATCAGTATTCTGAAGAACAAAAAATTGAACATTAAAATTATAAAAAGGGATTTTTCAATAAATTTTCTTAGAGAATATTTTATTACTTTTCAATGTCATTCAAAATGTTCACATTTTTCCTGGCTTGGTGTGATGAGTTTAATCTAATAATTTCAGAGAGAGAAAAGAGATGAAAGTAAAAATAAAAAAGCTTTATTATTGGTATCCTGAGCTTCTCAGGAATCTTATGCATATAAAGTTGTTTCATTCGGGTAGAAGTACACTGTGCTGAAAGAAGGAAAGTTATGATAATCCTGCATATAATACCATTGAATTCAGGACAGTGGAATGTGATGAAAAGTCAGATACTGGGGTTTTATCTGGAGTGAAGAAAGAAGAAAGTATGGGAAATATCGTTTCCACTCGTGTTCCTGAAGGTGACATGCATCCGCCTCCGGCAACATTTACATGCAGTTCACTTATGGATAGCAAGGAAACAGCAAAAGCAGATAATTCAGTAAAAGATATAGCGTCAGTGTTACAGTAGATCAATATTCTATTGATTTATCATTAAATTCTTGCTTTTTCCCAGTGAGTACCACAAATTCCGTAACTTTTTTAGTTTCTAAACTAAACCATAGTCGGGTCAAAATGATCTTTGTTTATTTTAGGTATTTAAACGAAATTAATCATTGCGATTATTGATGAGTAAATTAACAGCTGAGTGAAATGAACTTTAACATTTCCATGTTAATGTATTAATATACTACGAGAATTGAACTATGCTAATACATTAATCCCAAAACTTGTCATGCTTGAATAATTCTGCTCTTCTATACTACTTGTAACTGATTAATGTAGATGGCATGTCTAAAAAAAAGTTGTTTTAGTTAATTATGCTAATTATTTTTAGTTATAGGTCGGGTATCTATCCAAATATGCAGTTGAATGAAGTAAAGACAGCGTCTTCTCAAAAAGTTGATGAAGTGTCGATAATGGCTCATTCAGAACGAGTACGAGAGCACAATATAACTGATACGAGACAATCACTGCCCCCATCATCAAAAATTCAGTATGAGTTGTATTTCATTGTTTTTTCTTTTTTTTTTTATTGAATAAACCGTTTAGCTATAAGGAAGGAGGATGAAAAGAACAATTGATTCGAATAAAATTTACTGAGAAATTAACAAAATTTTGAGACAGTTCGATAGATTTGTGTTGAATTTGAGAAAATCACACGCGAAAAAAAAAAAAAATAAAGAATCAATGTCGACGAAAGTTGAGCGGCACAAGAAGTAAAACGAATGGTTAAATAATTAAGATCGTGAAATGAAAAACTGATGCTCGCCTGTACCTGATATGGAGCGCGCTAAGAATTGAAAATACACTACTTTAAATTATTGGGCTTTTATCATTTACAATATGTATTTGAAGAAATGAAATGAATGAGCACGTAGCTAATATATACCCGTCTCTTTCTTTGGAATGCAATGAATATGGACTACTGACAGAAAGTCAATTGCTGTCATTTTACCAGAACGAACTATATGAAACTGTGGAAGACTTTGTGGATGAATTTTTAGAAGTAGGAAGAAATTTTATTTTGTTTTATGCGATATGTTCATTATATTATTTCATGGCATACAAGAGTTTTTTGGCAGATTTCGATTAGAAAATCATCAAACTTTCCAAATTTTCCCTCATTTTGATCTATTTTATAAAAGTTTTCTTTATTTCATAAGCATTCTTTCTTTCAAAGTCTAAAATATTTCTTTAATTAAGTTCTTTCTTTACAGCATGAAGAATTTCCACAACATAATTTGTATGAATATTTGGAACGATATAAAAAAGTATGTGAACATATTGATGCTAACGAAATTGACGTTGCGGATTGTGAACAACTGGTGAAAGAATGTGCCCAAGCATCATGGACGGCTGAAAATCGAGTTATCAAGCAAGAAGTATGTACAAACCCAAGATAGTAACATACCGAATCAAAACTTCGTTTTTTGAAAATTTAAAGAAAATCTTCAGTTTGGAAATTATTTTAGCTGGATGTTTTTGGTACTTTTAAGCAAATATAATTTATTTTATTTGATATTCGTTTTGTATTATCGATAGATGACAAAATTTTTCTGTTTTCTTCTGATGCATGATGACTTCCATGATTGGTAATCACTAATTCTACAGTTGATAAGCTTCTCTTATTTTTTTACAAAAAATAAATCCCTTTCCTTGTTAACATTACTTATTCGTTTAGCTACATGATTGAATTTTCCTACTATTTTACATGCTATATCTGGATCTACCAAATCATTCACTTTGTAACCATCATTTATTTTTTTCAATGTTAGGAGGAGGTGATATCATCCCTACTTCTTCTAACGTTTTTAGCATATCTTTGCTATCCTCTGCCATATGAATAGATAACTCTTTAATTGTGATCTTATTTGGTATAATAACTTCCCTTGATATATTTTTACCTTTGGTAAACTTTGACCTTTATTTTTGCAATGATAAGGAAATATGGACATAATTCGATAGTGTAAATACAAAAAATCTCATATGGAATCTTTGAGTATTAGTGGTATTCTTAGTACTTATACATGCTTCTTGGAAGAAGATAAAATATATCTAGAACTTCTTCTTTCATTAATTTACCATACCATTCATAATTCAAAAAAAAGTTATTTCTAAATTCATTCTAGGGACGATGCGGAGAACAGAAATATGCTACAGGTAGCGCAAGTTATTTAGTTGCAACGTTTCATCCCGAAAAAGCCACAGAATTGTCCCGTTTATTGAAACATGAAATATCCTGTCGTCTTGATTCGTCGTTGAGTTTACAGATACAGGTATCTATAGTAAGGCATTTCTACTATTTTCTTATTTAATAACTAATACGGACCTCATTTGTTTTTTAATGATCGTTTCTCTATTGAATACTATAGCAGTGGTTTGGATGTAGAGAAAATCTAGTGTTTTAAAATGCATTCTCGTGTTCTGAAATGCACGCATACTTAGTATTCTCCTGTTATTCTTCGCAGATGCTGCATTGATTTTTATATTTATTTTAAAGCAAGCGATAGTGCTGAATAGGTATTTAATCTTTATATTAGTGGACAATTGTGCAAATATATTGTTTTTTAAGGTGTAATTAGACGCCTAACATCTCCAATTATATTTAAAAGCTGATGGCTATTAGTTCTGTGAGTAGTTTATTATTTTCGTAAATTACTTAATGTGTTCCAAAATTAAGTCATAAAAAAGACATTGAGGTGTATGTTATCTTTTTGATTTTTACAGATGCGTTCTCTTGCATTACAAATTCAATGGCGTATTATCGATTACAACAATGCCTTTATGATGGAACATCGTTGCAGTATAAATAGTCCACCATGCTGTTAGTTTGTAGATCTGTTGCATCGCGTGGAATATCACTATAAAGTTATTTCGTATCATAAATCCAGCAAATCTTATTGCACAAAAAGTTTTTTTTTATGAGAAAAAAGTTTTTTTTATAATGTTAGCAAAGTATGTACCACATGTTCTTTTTTCTGGATAAAAAATTTGCACGATTTCTTATGATCTTTTTTTTTTAGAAGAAGTAATTTCATCGGGTTTGAAATATCATTTGGTCAAATCATCTTATATTTTGTGCGATTTTTTTCAAATTTCAGTTCTTCCTGGAGGTGCTGATACTGTAAGTAGGCGAAATCTTCGTAATGCACTTTCGGATCTCTTCCATTGTTTACGTTATCCAGATCTTCCTTCACGGTTTATCACCGCCGTTTCTGGATGGATCAGTGAATTGGTAAATTTCATATTCAAAATCGCTTTCTCCAATCTTATGTGGAAGGTGAATTTGCTTTTTTTAAAAATTCGAAATTCAGGTAGCTGTTCTTCTGAAAGCGTGTACCTCTTTTGACCAGCAATATTTATTGTGTCAAGTCCTTCGTCTAGTTTCACATGTATCTCAGTGGGCTGCACCATTACTTCAGTCGTATATCGAAATTGACAGTATAAACGATCGTATCATTATTGATAACTATATAGTAATGATGAGTTTATTGCTTTCGTCGATACGGTGAGTATTAAATTTATCTGTTTCTGATATTAAGATTTTTGTCAATCTTATATTTAATTTTCAATTTGTGATACATATTTACTTGTTGTAGTTATGTTTGTCTTGATTATTCTTGCTGAGAAAATAATGTTTACATTTTGAATACATGTTCAACATTTGATCGCATCATTACTTACTGTAACTTAAAATCTATATATTTTTAAAAATTCTCCTTCTCATTTTTATCAATCTATCTTCTGTACAAATGGCATCAAAATAATATAATGTAATCAAATTTTAATAAGTTTGGACTTCAGTAAATTATTATTGATATATTGCAGGAGCCGTGAAAATTTTTTGCGACGTATAATAAATTTTGAAAACGAAAACAGTACTTGGGTTGTTATAAATGACGACGGAGCCGAGGTGACTTTCGCACTTATAACATAATTAATTAATGACTATTATCTTCACTGATAGCTTGTGTCGTTTATGGCTCTGGTTGCGGTTTATTAGGACAAAGAATTTAATATACGCAATTTCCAGTGATTTTGACATTCTTAGTTGTTAGCAAACATTTTCGACGAGTGATTCAGATGTGTATGTTGAAAAACCTATGAAAATTTGACTTTCTAGAAGGATGGGTCGACGTTGACCGTAAGTGAAACTGATTTGATCGCATTTTTTAATCAGTTCAGCGCTGAAGCTGCTTTTGCTAAAGCAATTCGATGTTTCGCTATCACTTTAAGTAAGTCTGTACCGTCCAATTAAATTTTTCTTATTATTCGGCCGTTTAATTTGTCCCTTCAGGATACTGTTTGTTATAGAACTGATTTGAGTGTCAAACTTTGTTTCATATTCATTGAGCTGGAAAACTCTTAAAAATTAAATCAGTCCAGCATTAAGTTCGAATATCATTTTCATTTTTTTTTTCTTTTTTAGAGTCAGATCCATTTAATCAAGCTTTAACTTTTATTGCTTTCGAATTGGTGCTCATTAAAATATTTAACGATGGCTTATATACTTATGGCACATTTAACTATCGTCAGTTTTGTAAACAAATTGGTTATGCATTGCGCCAAAGCGTCATGTAATTTTTATTCAAATATCTCATATCTCATGATTTATGTAACTTGCTGATTACTTAATTATTTTTAGTCATGAAATTATATCGAATTTAAGCGAGATATTCTGCAAATTCTGCTCATTTAAATACCTCACTGTAGTATGAATATCAGTATTTAAGCGTTGTTAAAAATCGTGATATTGTAAGAACTATTTTGCTATCTATACTAACAGTAGTTTACTAATGGATTGATGATGTTAGATTCCTTAATTAAGCATATTCAGCATGTTATTATTCCAGTTATTGATATAATTGAACAATTATCAGAATCGTTGACAAGTGTATATTAATCTTATTTTCAAACACATTTCAAACATTAAATACAAGCAAGCTAGACATCATTGATATGAATAAATTTCAGATGTTCAGCTGAATTTTTGAAAGTTATCAAAGATATGCTGTCATTTGATGAAGCAGAAATAATACAGAAAGAATTCGATCGCATTGTTTTACATGCCGTATATTATATTATTAGCAAACAAAAGTATTTTTTTTTTATGCTGTCAAGGCATCTTTTTCCCATTCTTTCTTCCTACTAACCATTTTCAGCGCCAACATTTGTTTTGGTTAATTTAAATAAGCGCTGATCAAGAAACGACGCATCACAAATAATAGTTCAACTAAAATACCAAGTGTATCAGGATCGAAAGAGAAATTTGCCTTAGAAAATTGTGTGAAAAAGTTAATATTAGATTTAATTGGAACTGTTATGGAATATTGATCCCTTTATAATATAAAATTCGCATAAAATCATGAAAAATGTGAAGTTTCCTTCATAGCACATTGTTCATGATTTCTTAAAAAAATTGTAGTTCGAATAGTAAAGTTGGTTTACATGACTGCATCAACGAAGTCAGTAAAATACGTTTTTCACAAACATTTGCTGAATACGGTGCTTCTTCTGAAATGAATTTGCATATCACTGTCAGACTTTCAGAACATCTGTTGGATTATTGATGAATTATTTTTTCTAGATTTTAGCGGACCTCTTAAAATTCGTCTTTATTTTTATATAAATTAAGAAATAATAAAATAATTCAAAATAGTTTCAGCCTTGGCCTTCTTCAATTTATAGTGGACTTGCCATATGATATTGTGAGTGAAACATGTCGGATGCGTTGTCAAATATTATTGAGGCGAAAAATGGCAGTAACAATAGCACAGTTATACGAATTTCCAGAGAAAGATTTACCTAATTTAGTTGAAAAAGGTTTATATGATTTTTATTGATTTTGTTAATTTTTTTTTTTGCATAGAAAGAATTCGAATAATTCCGGTATTTTGATTGGAGCAAAAATTTTTTAATATTATTTCTTGCTTTTTAAAGCTGGTAGTTTATTTGACAAATTACCGGATTTACCCAGTGACGATCGCATTTATATGATTTCGGCTTTGGCAGCCATTATTTCTGCATCGGATACAGGTGTTGATTCGTTTACTGTTGAAATATTGAATGTAAGTTATTTTTTGCCGCATATTTCGATTCAAATATTTAATATTCATAAAGTATTTCGTAAGCTTTTCGTATCTTTTATTGAACTTTGTGTTTTGATGCACTACAAAAAGAAAAATTATAGTTGTTATTGTTTATGTCATTCATTTTGACCACAGTCATACCTGTCCTACAAAAGTAATACAGAGTAAATGCAACCTGTTTGTGAATATTAGTAATGCAGTAATTTACATTCTTTAAGGTATGCTTTCGTGATGTTTCCATGCGCGATCATTTTTATAAAGCTGGTGCTGAAACTGTTGGAATTCTCTTGGATAAACATCCATATCTCCTTCAGAAAATACTGCTTTTTATCGATCGGAATCTTGATTCCCTAGATGAAGTTTGTGATTTCAGTATTTACGACTAATAGCAGTAGTTTTTAATTTTGAAGTGATTTTGCAACATCCAGAAATGGAAAAAATAATGACAAGATCTCGTCTGATATTCATTGTTCGTCGGAAAGTTATCATTCATCTGGCAATCATTTTTTCTGTCCGAAATCCTTAGCATTATTTAACATAATTCTCTCATAAATTTTTATCGAAACTTAATGCTAGATTTTATCAAAACTATTCTCAATTGGAATATTAAGATGGCACTATAAGCAAATTCTTGAATTCATTTTCAGTATGCAGTAGAAGTGCTATCAGTAGCACCCTTGTCAAAATGTCGCTTATCGGTAGATGATGTCGGTGTAATATGTGGAAAATGGTTAATTAACAGGCCACCAAATCATTCTGCATCCAGAATTGCCAGGCTAGCTTTTTCTACTGTGAAGGATAATTAGAATTGAAACATTTAAGAGAAACAAGAATTACTTTCTCACTTTTCTAAATTTCTAAGGATTTAAATTTTATGGACTTTATCAGTGATTTCAATATTCATCATAAAGGAAAACTAATCATATTTATCAAGTTTAACCAAATTTAGTTAAGGCGTGTATTGGGTTCCATGAATTGGGGGACAGATGAAAATGGAAAGCTTTGGTTGCATCCTGAAGTACATTCTGTTTGTGCTGATACTTTAGTTAAAGGGCATATGGCCCAGTGTAAAGTAACTAATGGACTAATTTCGAAATCTTGGAATAAAGTCGCTAAGCTGGCATCGAAAGTACCCGATTATGAACATTGTTTTGATACATTTTGTTGGGATATTTTAGTGCGACTAAAATTACCCCTGCAGGTATTTCTCATTTTAATATTTCATGAAACAGGAAAACGATTTATTGAATTTATTGAAGTTCCTTTTTTTTCAATGATGGGACTTCTCGATGACCTATCTATTGCTACAGGTGCAGAAAAAGTATTGTTATAAAATTTATATCTATATCATTGAAAAGTGAAAAGAGACGTTAGACTTCAAATCCCTATTCTTTATTAGCATTATTCATTACTGATAGGAATAACATAGAAAAATTGGAATGCAAATTATTTTTTGGAAATTTAAAATCATCTGCTACTTCTGTTTCATATTTTCCTTTTTTTTTTTTAGTTTTTAATTATTTAATTGCCGGATGCTTATCCAAATGCTGAATATTGATACAATCAAGCAAAACGAAAGTTATGAAACTTCTTTTCTTCAGACCGATGCGTTAAATATTCAGTCATTCAACGATCTCGCTTCTTTCTTCGTTTTTGTTATTCAGCGGTCACTGTTAAGGTTGCAATTTCTTAAAACAATTTTTTGCTGTTTGTAGGATATGCACCACATTACCGGTTATATTCTCGTATTTTCCATACTTCTCTTGCTTAACCAAGGCGTTGCGTCAATTGTATAAGTGATGATGAAATTTTTCTTGGTTTTGATCAGATAAAGTAGCTTTCAGCGTCGATGAATTTTTATCATCAGGCTTATCATTGTGGTCAGAGCTTATCACATCTGGTTGTTATGTTGGATCAGTAGTTATTCTTGCGCGACTTATGTCATCATTTCCGGATGCAGTCACCATCTTGATTTCACACGAAATGTAGTTCAAAGTTTGAATATTATTCTAATTTACTGCAGTTCTTTTTTTTTTGCATCAATTTCTTTCACATCGACAGATTTCCAAACTATCAATTTTCTTGCAGCTTTATACAGTGTTTTGATCGTTTACTTCTTTATGATCTGTCCTCTTATGCGATTCAACTTATTGCTGGCGCTAATAAATTTCCTGGTCCAACTATTCGGCTTTTAGGTTCAGCTATTACGGTTTGTGTTTTGAACTGAATAAATTTTATTGACATGATTTCTGATTTTTTAATGGCAGATGCTGCAGTAAACTTTAATTTGAGTCTTGAAATTTCTTGAATTTTGAGCCTAAAAAATAGATCTAAAATCAAATTTCAGTATCACATAAATGAGAATTTTTCGCAAATACAATTGAGTGGTTGGATACAGTTGTTGTGCTGCAAAAGGCCCACTCAATGGAACACCGACAAATCCACACTTTATTTGCTGGGAATATTGGTGCGTTTGGCATTTGTAAGAGATCAAACAAAGCTATTGGGCATTCCAAAATTACTTAAAGCCAACTATGCTGTGTTGCTGCAGGTAAAATTTTGTTTTGTTGAAGTTTCAGAAATCATTTTGTCGTAAGAATTTGTTTGTCAATTAGAATTACACAATAATCGAATGAATTAGATCTTAATAGCATGATTGTATCCATCACATAGCTTGCGTTTAATTCTTTCAGTGATTAGGCTAGATTGTAAAATTCTTAGTTTAAAATTTTTTAAAAAAAAATATTTTAAAAGTTATATTACAAGAACGAGACTATTATATAATTTTATTTATAATTCAGTTCAGTCTGCTTATCTTTATGAAGTTAAACCAAAATTTATGATTTACAGCAGTGGAAAGATGGATCAAAAAGTGTGCTATCATGGTTCACAAGTGATGATAGCGTCCCACCCCTCGTTGGTTCCACAGATTTGAACATTTCACCGTGGGCATCTTTTGCATTATTGTTAGCTGAACAACAAAGTCATGAAACCTTTTATGAAGCTTTATACCGAGCCATGAGTAAACATCCGAAAAATAGTTTGGATCAATCCGTAAAGGTTACTGTAGTATTTCATTAAATTGAACTTAATATTAGTGCTTTAAATTACTGATTCAGAATTAGTAATATTGCATTAGTATTTCTGTTGAAACATTCCATCATTCGAACGAAAAGTTTTAAACAAATTGAAATTAGCGATATTTATGACGAATAATTTAGTTCAGGTAGTGGTTAAGAAACATAGATAAATGATTAATTGCGGTTTATATTTTTATCACGTTATTCATCAGAAATCATTAATAATTCTGTATATGTATACTTTGCATAATTTAAGTCTAGAATATTTCAAAATATTTCTGTTTTTAGTCAGTAACTCTGATTTCAACTCAGTGCATTATTAGAAATTTGTCATCGATGAATTTTTATATTTCCAGAAGGCAGCATCCAAATCCCATGTGAATATTCCGGTTGAACGGCTACATTTTCATCGATGGTTACAATTTGGATGCAGTAGTAATGTTAAAGAACATCCTATTTTTCCTTTTATTCTACAAAATTTGGCAATTCACTTATATTCGCGAAAAAAATATTTGGCGTAAGTATCGATTCATCCATTAATTTGTTATCTGAAATTTGTCGCATTCTAATGCATCACCAATGATCATGGAGCGTATTAGACATTACATAAACTTATTAGATAATACAGAAATCTCAAGTCCAAAAAAACCATTTAATTTTATTCACTTCACCATTCTTTTATTCTTTGTTTACTTTTATTCTTTTGTTCTTGTTAATCGTATATAAAAGATGTTCTAGAGAAAAATTTTGTTTCGGCGAGAAGTATCTCACAAATTTATCCAGTAAGCCTCTATTTGAAGAACTACGAGAAAAGATTTTACCTGAAATGGAATACAAAAGTGAAAAGGGTATTTCTCTATTTTATAAGGTAAAAGTTGATATATTTCATCGAGTAACATAAGGTTATTTGGCAGCATTCAAATAAGACGAAAATTTAGCGAATTATCTATACTTTGAATTAAACAACTTTTAAATTGTATGCGTCAGTTTAAATTGTTTGGAATGTGTTGTTCTACATATGTTATGAGAATTTATTGGAGTCGATAGTGATCTAGTGAGAATCAAACAATTTAAAAATGACTTGAGTTTTGCTTCTTGAATTCGATCACTTTATTTGCATTTTCCGATGAAATAAATGCACAAGTTGTTCATTTTAATATTGAAATTGATACACATAATTTTTTTAAAGAAAATTTCTCATATTTTAGGCATTCGCTCAGTGGTTATCAAATCCAAAGATTTTTAACATGTCACTTCATGCTTTTGACGATTTTTTACTTGATCATTTACTACAGTTTATTGTTGCAGATGATTTCGTTAGTTTTTATGTACATGTATAAGCGATTTGTTAATTTTTCTTTCTTTTTTTTTTTTTTTTTTTGAAATTTTTAAAAGTTTTCCTCATAACTTCATGGAACGTAGTGTTTATTTCGAATTATTAGTAACAAATTTCTTAGTCTTTTTTAAACGTATAATTAATAATTATATTGGACTATCACTTTGATTTCAGCATCCTTGGGTGGAATATATGAATATAGATGAACTGCGGAAGAAAGTCAGTGAGGAACAGAAGGTTTACATTTCACTTCATTTGACATTTGAAAAAAGATGATTTTTTCATAATAAAACCTACACGTTCGTATACTTTTTTTTTTAATTTTTTTGTACAATGAATGCGAGAATAGTAATTAAGCCGAAATTTCAGAGAAGATATTCTTGAAATATAATCACGTCAAGTTTGTTTTGCAGCTGTACATATTTGCATGCCATCTTGGTTCACTTGTGGTCAGTCCACCAATAATTCGAGCCAGTAATTTTACACAACTGATAACTCAATTCAGCAAACGCAGTCAAGCATTGCCTTATCCAGTGATACCGCTGCATCCCACATTGCCACGAGAAATTCCTTTCGATTTATCTATTGCATGTAATAGTCGTCATTGTCTTAAGCCATATGCCGCTCATTTAAGGGAAATCAATGAAGCTGCCAGGTTTCTATTTGCTTAAAACAGATTAAATCTTTTTTTTAAGATTTTTTTTTGTTTGATTAATGAGTTTTTGACAAAGAAATGAAATGAATTTTCAAATTACTGAATTCGAATTGAAACTTAAAATTTTTGATACCAACAGACTTCTATAATTTGGTTAAATATTATAGAGTATTTGTCAGTACAAAAGATCAGGTGGAAATACTGGATGACGAGTACGTCGGTTACTATCCGGATCTATATAGTAAATCAGCAACTGAATTAGCCATCGTGTTGAAGTGTAGTACCGCTTTTGGTAGCAAATGTGCACATCCTATAACATCTAATGTAATTGTTACAGCTAGTCGGTATGAGGTATAATATTTATCATCTATTGATATCTACTAAAAATTTATGTTCATTTTCGAGGTTCCGAATTTTTGAAAGAGAAATTATTTCGAAGATTAGAGAAAAAAAAAAAGAACAAAAAAGATTTTCAAAATTTTTTTTTTTCTCTCATGCATATTTTTTATGATATTTTTTTCATGCATATTTCTTCCAGACATCTGTGGAAGCTAAAATGAAGGCTAATCGTCTAAAAAGATCCAATGAATTGGCAGGCATCTATTCCAAATTATTTGAACAAACATCACTTCATTGTGCTAATTTGGAAAATATAATTTTGTAAGTGCAAAGAAATCTTTTGATCAATTTTTGTTCTTTGAATCTGTTGATTAATCTCACATGTCCTTATCAAGTAAAACTGCAGTATAACATAGCAAAGAGTATGTGAAAATTCGAATCAAAACTACATGTTTTATTATTCGAATAGTCTGATATATTGCGATATTAATGTGGAAGTGCAAGAAATTGGTTGCTTCTTTATCTTAACATATTTTGGGAGTACCAAAATTTCATAAAATAGCTTTTTCAGGAAAATGCATGATCATATGAAAAATATTGACCCTCTTTCTTCAATGCATACAAAACTACGCGATGCAGGACGAATATTGTTTTATCATTCCACTTCTTCCATCACGTCATTAGAAATGATTTTTCCCGCAGCAGCAGATTCATATGCATTCGTTTTAGCCAAACTTGGAGAAGTGTGTTTCTTTTTTTTTCAATTGTAATTTTTTCTTTTATACTGTCAATGAGAACTAAAAATTAGAAAATCCCCGAAAAAGAAGCTGAAGGTTAGTTTTATTAATCAACTTATGCTACATTATTTCTCTATTTCGCTTCCAAAAAAATGAGTTCGACTCGATGAGTAAATACCAGTGGAAAATTCAATTCCAAAAAAAATTGTGTATGTTACACGAAAACTCAATAGTTTTTAGATTATATTAATGATATTGAATTCTCCGTATGATCATTTGTTGCAGGCATTTATTGCTGATAATCCACACGAACAGCACAATTTAATGCGTGTTATCTTAAGTGGTTCTCATTTAACTCATCTTTTGACACCGTACTTTACTCCTCATTGCATCCCTCCAACTGAATTACTTAATTTGTATACATCTTTAAGTAAAGCTGTCCGTGATCCAGTTACATCATTAGCCGCACTAACTTTGCTATCGCGGTTGGATATCAAGAAGGCTGGCGATAGGTTGGTCTTCATTTCTTTAAAATTCTTATTAAAAATTAAAAATGAAGCTAAACTGTCTGTTTTAATGTGCAGTTTGCTTCTAATCGCTAGGTGGTATGTACACGTTCGTATTAGTTCGTACACGAAATCCATAGAAAACATATTATCTATAATTCTACCATATTTTTGATTATTTTGAATCGTAGTCTGCAATCAGTTTGGAACTATGTATTGCATTATTTCAGATTACCACCACATCAATTCTCACAGCTTATGCCTGCTGCATTTGAAAACCTGATTTCGATATCAGACACCTCATTGCCGCTGTATGATATTTGCGCAAAGCACTTTATTCATTCCGTATTTCATCGATTCCCGAGCAATTTTATTGATGGTTTAAAGCTTTCACTTGCTGGTATGAATAGTACATAATTTTTTTTCCCGAGAATTTTTCAATAGAACGAAAAGTAGCTCATGTAATTTATTTCCATTTTTAAAAATACTGGGTTCAGAATATGAAGATGTGCTTAACTCAGGTCCCAATGTCTTTCCGGAACTGTAATTTTATCTTCTCATATTGATACATTTAAATAGTATTGTATCTTCTTTTTACCGACATATATTTTTTGTTCCACATTATATTGCTAACACAGATCAATGCTAGTTAAGAATTAGAAGAATTTTATTTCGTCCTTCAAGCAAAATGATTTTTTAACCGTCACGAACAAAAAAATTGATTCATCAATAGAATGTTTTATAAATTTCTTTTTTTTAATGATTTCATTAAATTTCAATTTTTTTTAAAATTTTTTATAGTTTCATTAAAAAACTTTTTCTTGACTAGAACTCGATTTCCAAGAAAAGCTTTGCAGATCATAATAATATTTTTTATATTTTTCTAGCATGTGATACAAAAAGTACACCATTATGCATATTTGATGAAATTATTAAAAAACTTGGTGCAGACAAAAAGTGCATAGTGGATACTAAATCACAGTATATTATCGATACTATGACTGTAAGTTTTGTATGCGACTGTTTTGAAATTTCGTCTAAAGATATCTTCCAAATTCAGCTTAAGTTATTTCAAGTTATGTTGATAAGTTAAAAGGATCATATTAAATTAATTCAAAAGCAAATTAAATTAATTTATTATTGATCCTTGAATTGACTATTGTTTCACAATTAACTGTTAACTATGTTTTCTATTCTTTATTGCAGCATCTAAAACAGTAACTCCCTAGAGATAGTTCTTCCTATCTAATAAGTAATTAAGTTGTTTCAGGCGGTTGTTGCAAGTGAAACAGTTGCTGTGCAATTCAAAAAATCTAGAAATGAATTATCTACCAGATTTTACAATGTTTGGGGTAACTATCTATCAAAGGTGCTGCATCTGGTTCATTTTTTCCTATACAGCATGGCCTCTTTATCATTTGATTCCGAACGGTCTATTGAAAAACTTGAATCAGGTTGTTTCTTTCTTCTAACCGTTAATAATCTATTTTTCATTAGCGTATTAAAGTAAAACTTCTCGATTTTTCGAATATTTTGCTTATTTTTAACCGTCAAGCTATAAATAATATCATTTTATATTTCATTGATGTGTTGAAACTAGCCAGGAGAGAAACCATTCGTCATTGTAGGATGTGGCACCACTGTAATATTAACTAAACATAAACATATAATTTGCTACTATTTCATTTAAAGCAGATTCAACTGTATCTTTCTGAATCTTCCTTTTGATAATAATATTTATATGTCAAACACAGCTGAAGGAGATTTATTATAACCATATAATTTATTTGTCATACTGATGTTGTCTTGTGTATTATTTAATTCGCAAATTATTAAAATGTTTTCAGAACTGCGACAAATTTTCGAGCGTTGCGTACAAGTGTTTGGCCCACTTCTAGAACCATTCGGTTCTGATCTTCCTCCATGGAATCCAACTGATACTGACAGTGCTGCTGTTGTTCTGGATTACTTTGTATCGTTGATGGAGCAGCTTCATCAATTGTACGATGCTTACTTTCCATCCGGTTCTGAAAACTTAATAACACTGCTTTGGCGTTACTATGTAGAAAAATTGGCATTTTTTACACATGGCGGTTCTCATGTACATCAAATTATTGTATGTTTTGCATAATTATTGTATGTTGAGATAGTTTATTTTTGCTTAGGTTAGAACTGGGTTTGTCGGAACTGTATCCCTGTTTAGCTGTTCTGCAACATAGTATACGCTTTTGAAAGAAGTCTACTATATTTTTTTTTTTTTTTGGATCAGCTAATTTCAGCCCGTAAAACATTATCTAAACTATGTATTGAAAATTGGTGGTATTCTACTTTGATCTTCATTTCAACATCGATAATACGCAATTGTTCGGCATATTCATACTGAATTAATTAAGTTGTGCTGTTGTTTTTTAATTTAAATTAAATTTTTTTATTCAAAAAATAGGCGATATATGCAGTTACTAAGTTCACATAGCAAAATTTATTCCAAAATTTTATAGGAAAGTCGTTTTATTAATATTCCTTGGCACTTATTCTGGCCCAGGTTATACGATCTTGCTTCAATGGATAAAATTATGGTTGATGGTGCTTCTGAAAGTGCTCCTCTTATTACTCAAATTGTTGTTCGTATTCCATGGCTTCCTCTCATACAGTACCAAGTAACTTATTTTTCATGCTTTCTTCATTTCATTTACTCGTGATTGTTCTGTAATTTATGAAATTGATTCATTATCTCCATTTCTTGCTTTGAAAATGTTGACAATTATTTTCTAGTAGTGCCGTTGATTTCACGCGCCTTTGTTTTGGAATTAATTCCTTTCATTTGAATCATAGTTATGTTTTTCAAATTATTTATTATAAAGTTTCGGTTATTCCATCCATTACTTCATTAGTGATTTTTTTTTTCTTTTATATGATTAAATTATAGGAACAGGAGCCCTCAGATGCACATCGTGCATTTTATTCATTATTATTTTCATTACTGGCAAGTTGTATCAGTCGACCATCCAATTATTCAGTTAGTCAATTTCGAATTTAAGAGAATTTTTTAATTTTTGATCCATTTCAGGAAATCGCTCGTTTAATATTGCACACCATAATAGAATTAGTGAATAGGAATTGATGACAGTTAGTCGTTACAAATGAATTTGAATAAAATTAGAGGATCATAGGAAATCGTATTCATCTCTCCTTACAGAAAAAAAGTGTAGCTATAAGATTATTTGAGGATTTTCGAAAGAATTAATTGGTAAAATTGTTGATAGTGAACTAACATCAGTCCAAGAAGTAGTATATATATATATATATATATATGCTGATTTACTGCAATTATTCGGTAGATATTTGAAAAAAAAAATTTTGGAAGATGGTTTCTTTACAAGGATAGATATATCCAGTGTTTGATGCTTTGTTTGATTATAATATTTTGACGTGTTACTAGTTGCTTGCAGATTTGCCGTGCTTCGTTGCCAAAATTGATGAATTCACTGATACCATTTCCATGGCATTTAATTGATATGGAACAGCTTAATGCAGTTTCATCTCGTATTGCATCCAGTTTTTCATCGACAATTCTGATTGATCCAAGCGATGTTACGAATGCTTTTTTCGAGTTTGTTTTTAATTACTGGAATGTCGAATACAAAGCTTTACCATTTGCGATTTAAATCTTTCCTGTAGTTCCGTTGTGTTCTCAACTTATTCTCTATTTTGAAAATGAATCGGTATCCCATTTGAACATGTTATTTCGGTAGAAGTAGTGACGGTTGATGTTCAGTTTATGATTGTAAAATTTTCTGTGTTAATTCAATAGGTTGTACCGTCGCGTTTGCTTCTTGACATTTTCGATTGACACTGTTTCGGCTGCAGAAGTCTGTCAAAAGCAGTCCTTTTACGTTCGTACTCAACTTGCCTTAATGCTTCGAAATGCAAATGATCGGACATGGCTAAGCCGATTTTATGAAGATCAAATCAAAATTGTTCATAATATCGTTTCATCCACAGGTATTTTATTCCATTATTTGTCGTTAATATCTTAACAATAAATAAAAGTATTATTGCTATCAAGAATTTTCAGGGATTTAAAGATTAAATCTATTTTTCAGGAAAAATATTATCAATCTTATTTTTTCAGAATTACCATCGGAAAATCAGACATTTCTGTCTCGTGAATTGATCTCATTCTGGTCTGATATATCTGATAATAAATTCTTAGGTAAGTGTCATTCTCTTTCATTTTATATAAATTGCATCCATGCTCTTATATATTTTTTTCATATTTTAATAAGTATGGATGAAAATAGGGAAGAAGAAATAAATGAGAGGAATTGAAGAATGGAAGAACTAGGAAGAAACTCTGAATAAACTTGAAGTCGAAAAACAGGCTTGTATCATGATATAACTTTTCAATAAATTTATGAAAGACTTTGCACAGTAACAAAAAAGATTATTATATAAAGAATATGAGATGTGTGTGTTTCACACTTTTTTAAGAATTTTTCAGAACATGCATAATCCTGAAAGATTCTGCTAACTCTATAAAAGATTATAGGCAATTATTCTATTATAATCAAGAAAAAAAAAAAGCGAGGCTTACCATTTGCAAATATAGTGATGAAAAAACTCGGATATATGGAATGGATAGTCTACAAGGAGTCTGTTATAAGAATACTAAGTAAAACAGAAAAATGCATGATTAAAATTTATTTTTGTTATTTTCAGAAATTTTTTCATCAATTTTACTGCAATGGTTGGATAAAAATCCTAATTCTTCAGTTGTTTTATTACTAATGAATACCACCATAAGTTCGTTAAAAATGAATCAAATTCCGTATGGTCTTCAAATTATCGAGAAATGTATTGCAACATATTTTGGGAGTATGTTTTTTGATAATTTTTTTTCTTTTTTTGCGATATAATTAATGTCTCTTGCTTCATTAAATGCCTTAAAAAGATAATTACTTGAACTATCAGGGTTACTTACTTAATATTAATTACTTACTTAATATTGAATGTCTTGACTAATATGATAATAGCAGTGTTGTAATTAGACTATTTTTGTATCAGATGCAGCAATTATTCACATCCTTAATTTGCACAATCATTATATATTTGAACATGGTTCTCTTAAATATGTTTCATTAAGATATTGTTCCATCAAATATTATTTCATCAATACCTATGTCTGCCTGTGACTGTAAAGGCTGAAATAACTGATCAATATTACAGATATGTAACTTTAGAGAGGAGCATTTTTTTAATCACTTATTTCTCACTTTCATAGCAGTTATCGTTAAAATTCAAGGAATGGGTGTATGCGAATGGAATGTTGTACTAAAATGGACTATATTACCTGATCATTGCCGGCAAATTCTTTTCACTCCACCCAGGTAAGTGCCATAGTCTACTTGCTGAGTATTTATCCTAAATTAAAATTCATATTACGATTTTTATATCTTTTTATTACTGATACAACTTCGTTAAGATATAATCGTATATGAATTATATCTTTTTCGTAGTGCGTTACAGCTGCACGATTTCTTAGCGAATTAACACCGTTGTAAAATTGAGGCCTCTTTCTATCGAGAATAATCCGTGAACTTTTGATTCATTATTTTCTTGACCGCTTAAAGCTTTTAAAACACAAATGTGTCGTGTTATATTTCAAATTATTTGAAATATTAACATGTAAGACCCATATTCTTACTGCGGAATGGAGTTATTTGAAAATTGCAATTCTTATTAAATGAATTTCTTGTTAAAATTTTAATGGAATGTGTAAGTTTTACTGCTTTATTCCTCAATTTCCCTTTTGTATGATCAGTTTTAGTTCTGATAACACCATATTATTCTTACCATTATGCGCAAATGTATTCATAATGAAACAGCTTATGTCACTGATATCAATGAAACAATTGGAAACTGCATCATTACAACAGGAAAATGCATTGTTACGAACTTTATTGGATTACATAACAATCTTGAAACCAAGGTATTATTTTTGAAAAGTAATAAATGAAATTGGAATTTCAGAATTATCTATTTCCAAACCAACTATTAGCATATTTTGCCAAATATATGATAACACTTCAGTTACACTGAAAGCGTATCGTATAAAACAACATAAAGAATTCTTACTGAACAATTTTTTAAACAGAGGGGCTTGATGATGATTTTATATGCTCAATAGAGCTATGCTAGTCCGCTTGCTCTGAAAACAAATAATGCTATAATATGATTTTCATTCCTATAATATCAGGATAAATGTGTAATCTTATTTACATAAAACATTTTGAGTAGAAATAACTCTAATAATAAAGTTATTTTAAATCGAAACTAACTTACCTATTTTATAATGACAGTGAAAATCTTTCGACTGTAATAAGGAGAGAGGATTGTATTTATTTTTTGATTGTTAAACTTTCTATAACTTTTTTCTTAGAAATCCCCAAAACTGGTGTTGTTGAGATGTTGAGATAGAAAAGATTATATGATGGTAGGCCAGAAAAAGAAGAAAAAGAAATAATAATTGCATTTTGGTTGATATTGAAAAAACAATTACATTTCGTTTCAGATATGTAACCAGTGAAGCGGCATTCTTACTTCTGATGGAGAAATTACACAAATTACTGTTGTGGCAGTATAATTATTCTGTGGAACAGGGCAATCAATTTTTAATGCAATATTTGGAATGGCTTGAACGAGTAGGTAGTGATGACAAATCAAGTTCTTTCTTTTCTTTGATTGGCTTATCTAAAAAGCAACCTTACTCCATCAGGTCAGTTTTACTTTTGAAATTTGTGTTACTTATCATTTGAAGAAAAAATATATTTTATAGTGCTTATCTTTTCAGTACATTTTTTAATAATATAAATTGAAGCAAAAAATGTATATTAATAATATATATTGAAGCGAACAGCTTATATTAATAATACACATTCTTCGAATAATCTAAAATATCACAATTTTAATAAATTTTTTAGATTCTTCAAAGAAATTTCCGTGTTTAATTCAGCATAGAATCAGAAATATTGATCATTCATTTCTCTTCCAACTTTTATCTATGCAAAACTTTTGCAGAACATAGCAGTTCTGTATTCTGTATTTTAGAAATTTAGTTATTTTTTTAAACGAGACTTCAAAATCTGATTGAATAATTTTCGAAACATCTGAAATTTCATTACAAATGACACTACCTAATTCTTTCCAGAATGCGCTACATATGTCATTTGATGAATTTATACATATCACAGCAAACGATAGCCCCAAATCAATCACCACGAAATACTGTCAATACTCCGGTGCTCAACAGTCGTATACAATCATTCAAAGAATTATGTACACATAAGCAGTATGTTCAGTTCCAAGCAACTTCTCAGCTGGCTCAACCTTACTTTACTGAGGTTCAGAAATATCACATTGTTCATATGAATGAATTGTTTGCACATGTTGTTCGCTCAATATACAACGAAAAATATTTAGAGGAAATGCTTGCCAACGCTGAAAGTTCCTACTGATATGTTAATATCGGTTTCAATTTTTCCATTTGGAACTGTATGAACATTTATTTGTTTTCGGTTTGAATTATCTTATCTTCAAGATTTACAATCACTTCATCTCGTCTTTGCTTGAAACTTTTGAACGATTTTATTTTGATTGGGTTCAAGAATAGTAAAATAATGAGATAGATAGTCTGTGATTGCTGCATGAAACTTGTTATATGAATTCAAGGTATAGGACTGTATATTATTTCCACACCTTGGATTTTTATCACATTAATTTCTTGACCTTAAATCTTTCATTTTAAATTTATTTTTAAAAATATCTGAGTTTCATTTTTCCCTAATTGTTATGTAAATTTTGTCTTGCTTTTTATTGAGCTCAATTGTACAGATTTCCACGCTCCTATTTGTATTATTAATAACTTTACACTTCGTGATTCTTGCTAGTCGAATTTCTTCTCTTTCTTTTATTTCTTTTCTTTCAAGTTTATGGAATCTCTGCAGGGTCATTTCATCCATTTTGTTCCATTTCCTCGCTGTTAGAAGTTAACAGGAGATAAATGACTATAGGTAAATATGCTTTCATTGAGTGCATTCGCTATTCCATTAATTTCAAATTAGATTCAAACTTTCTGAATAATTACGTGTACATATATTTTCCATATATTATTGATAAATTTATCGGTAATATATGGAAAGATTTTCTTTCCATTTATTTTCATTTATGCGGGTATTCTCTATTATACTAAAATTTCTGTAATTATTACCATTGCACGTATTGCAAATATTTTTGACGTTGTTCGAATAAATTTGATAAAGTTTCAATCCAAAATATTTTAAGTGTTGTAAACTAGAGACTGCAATAAACAATAAGCTTTTTATGATTGACTATTCACTTGTCTTATGATATGATAAATGCATAAGTTTTTCAAGCATGAGCATCATGATTCGGAACAAAGCTTTTCAGTTTCGTTACGTATAGTTTTGACAAGGCGTGTTTGTCCTGGTATCACCTGGGGTCGTAGAATCTAGAAATTTGGGAAAATTGATTTTGTAAGCTAAGAATGTTCAGTTTTAATATTTCGGGTTCAAGATTTATGTAGTACAGCAATCCTGAAAAAGATTTTCGGAAGTTTCAAAATAAATGAAAATTGGTTTACTTCGAGGTTTTCTTGTTGACTTAAAGATATGTGGAACCTGAAATGAACAGACAAGGTTTTCATCAACAATCATAATTGCGGCTGCATTATCGAACTGTCCGCAATAATGCGGTGCCGAAAAAATCGTTACTAAACGGCGATTACCGAAAAATTCATAGCCATCTTGTACGACCTATAATTAGACTATTTGCTGCATTGTTAGATCTAATAAATTTAGGTGCATCAATAATTTACTGAAACCGCAAATGACCATCAAATAAACAATTTTAGAGTTAAACAAGTTTGTCCGAAAATCTCATAGCTATCCAATTTCATCCGTTTCAAACATTTCCGATCATTTAAAAGAGTTACAGATGATATTTTTTCAATTGTTCCAGCTACTTATGCACTTTAGATTATTTGATATGTAATGCAATAAGCATTTCTCATTTGCATAGGATTCATTTAAACTCAGAAAGAATAATATTTTAAAATTCAATTTTTCATACTTGATGAGCTCGAGCAATCATATCAATGTCCAATCTTTTACAGATATCAATAACGACATCTTCACCGAAGCCAAATGAAGCACCGCGTAAATTAGGTTCAAAACCTCGAATACCCACTACTGGATCAGCCCAGAGTAGATCCATTTCCAGAGATGGACTAATTGGTTCCAACGGACGCGATATATTACGTAACTGTAAAATTGATCATCATTTTGATAACTAGTAAAAATGCTATGGCATTTGACCTTAATTTGAAAATATTGAATTACTGGAATGGAAGTTGAACATCAAGAATTAATAATGTCCATTTTTGCTTTTTTGATTGTTCAAATAAAGATTTCACATTTCATATCAAAATTTTTAACTCGTAGAGAAAAACAAGAATAACAATAAATCATGGATAATACCTTAGATGATCTTCTTGATCATTATATCAACTGATTTTTCGGAAAGGTTAATTTCAAATAATAAAACCTGTTCGAAATCTTTTAAATTTGGCGATAAACCTCCATGCATGCATAGTATTCGATTGCCAACACAACCACATAAAGGCATAACAGCAAATACATCCTAAAACTAGAAATTTTTCCTCGTAAATTCGTTTAGGGACACATCGATCGATTAATCTGTATACTTGAACAGTAACTTCAATTTAACCCAATCATTTTTGATATGCTTTCTCTCCAGATGAAAGATCTAACTTTGCATAGTGCAAAACTTTTCTTGGAAAAAAATCACGTCTCTTATTGGAAGAAGAAAATTCCAAACTTACAGCATCTCACTTACTGTACCTGAAATGCTTGCCAAAGACGATTCGAACTATAACGTCGCAAGCATTCATCGTAAAATCCGTAAACTCGATTAACCGCATTACATTCATGATTACCGCGTAGTAAGAAAAAATTGTTCGGATATTTTACTTTGTAACAAAATAAAAGGCAAATTACTTCCTGAAAGTCACTACAAGTTATTTGAAGGGAAAGTTTCAATCGAAATTTTGAAAATGAATTTCAGATTGAATTATGATTCATGTTGAATTTCCTTGTGTTTTGATGGATGACAATTTCAAATTCTTGACTAAATTAGCGATTTTAGTGGATAGGATAGAAATGGGAAGAGAAAAATAAATGATAAGAAGGTAGAATGGTATAGTTATCAATCTGATATTCATCATGTAGCTTATCTGTTTATCTTTATATCTTTTATTTATATCTGTTTTGTTATTCCAAAAATGAATGGAGCATTTTTGTTTTTGTTATGGACCAATAAAACTTAAGTATTATTCCATTATAGTCTCTCTGGCTTCAAATTTGACTTTTTCTGTCGGCCTAATTTGCTCTGATCTGATCAAAAATCATATTATAGCATGTTGTTTTTAGATTCCATCCTAAAGTTTGTATCAAAAAGTTGGGATTCCATTTTTGGATTAATTTCTTTCTTTCGTTTTTTACTACCTTCCAGCATCTGTTTGCTTCTAGCACTATTTCATCATGTCGATTATAATTTCAAAAGATTTGATTACTTCAAACAAAATTTCACAATGAAATCAAAATTTATAAAACTAACAAGATTTTGAGGACCGCGATCAACATAATCACCAAGGAATAGATAATTTGACAGTGGTGGAAAACCACCGCGGTGAAAAAGTCGCAATAAATCACCGTATTGGCCATGTGTATCGCCACAAATCCTAACTGGTGGATCAATTTCGATAAACATGGACTGACTCAAAAATATCTGCAGATGCAAAATTATGAAATTTCAAACTGTTGAATTTCAATTTTTGAAATTCTGAAACAGCAAATTCTGAAACTTTCAAAAAATTTAAATATTTTCAAACTCCTTCGTAGAAATTAATATTTGAAATGCAAAAAACATTTCTGAACTTCGAAAATTCGATGGCTCAGAAGTCTTTAAAAACTACAAATTTTTTTCTCCAATTTTAACTTTCATGTAGAATTAATTCTGATGTATTTTTGTATTTGATCTCTTTACCTCTCTAGCTTTTATACACAAGGCAAGTAAATCATTCTCGGATACATTTTTGCTCAATCCACCACCTTCTTTACCTACTGATAACACTCGACATAGGATATCATCTATTTTCATTGCTGATATCGACTATTTGATAACTGAAAATCTCAACAATTTTCTGGAAGAACCAACTATCTACAAATCACCGATAGTAGAAGTCTTATCACAACAAATTATTGTACTTCAAATAGTTCGATTATTTATAAGTGCAAAATTTCAAAAATTTGCATTATGCATTTTAGGTCAAGTTATTTCGCACATTATAAATAAAATAATGAATAATAAATATTTCAGCAGGTGGTTCATTTTTGACTATCGAAATATTCAATTAGCGCACAATAAATTGTGAACCAAATATCGATTTTTTCTATTAATATCTTTCTTTTTATCGTGAGAATCACTGTTGTTAATGAAATTTTCCTCTCCGTTTTGTTTTACAAGCAAAAATAGATGGATAATGCATCACGAGAAGATTTGAAAATTTTCAAACTATAAATTCAATTTAGCACATCACATTTCGAATAATTTGTCTTTTTACATCAAAAAGCAATTGTTACTTTTCACTTTTGCCTTCTTTTCTTTTTTCTCTTCTTTTTTGTAAACATAGTTTGGAAGGTTTTTTTATCGATTGAAATCATCGTTTACATCGATTGTTATTGAATCTTTCATTGATATCCTAATCAAACGAATTGATTGCAATGATTTCTGAGTTTTGATCGCTTTTAGAACTATCATAGCAGTATGAGCTACCAATATCAAGCATAAAATTATACGATTAATGACTGGGCGAAAGTTTCATATTCGATATTTTCATTGGTCATCAAATCTTGAGAATAAATTTGCATTAGTAATATTTGTAGGACATCATTCTGCAATATTTTCAGTAATAAGTACTACGAATAATACGAATAATTTAAACAAATTTTGCTTTTTATTGCTTAAAAAAAGATAAACTTTAAAAATAATAAAAGAAACAAATTTTCAATCATATTTGCTAATAATTTATTCAATATCATGCACATAATACAGCTATAGTTTAAGCAATTCTTTCTTTTAATATTTAATCGATATTTTTACTAATTTCAATTACAACATAACTATGTAACAGAAAAAGAGACGAAGATCTGGGATGATAAATATCATATCAAATTACAGAATTGTAATGAGAGATAGCATGGAATCTAAGTTATGAAATGTATTTATGTGAGTTGCAAGGTATGATATTAAATTTAAAATTCAAAATTCAGAAATTCAATAGTATTTCAGACAAATGATGAAAATGGAAGAATTTTAATATGAATAATCGTCATTGCCAATTGATTTCAAGCGCGCATTCATGCGCATAAAATGCATGCAAGTTGAGATTGTTGTAGAGATAATTACATTTCAGCAGTTCTTTTGCTGCAAGAAGAATTATTTATACATTATTCATTCGTTCATTATATTCAGTTTTTGCTATTATTAATTACCATAATTCATATTATTATCACTTAAACTATCATTATTATTATTATCAACAATACCGTTATCATTATTTGGAGCAACATTCTGTGGTTGATATTATACTTGATTATTATTATCATTACTTTTAGGGTTATTTGTATTATCTTTTTATTATCACCATGAATTTTCTTCAACTTTGAAACAATCAATATTAAGCGATTTTATAGAAATTTCAGCATAAAATTTTTTTCTTCTAACAAACCATCATACAACTTACAACATTCAGTTTTTTTTTCCTTTTATTTTGCTTATACTTGATATGTATAATTTGTTCGATTAAAATGCATTACCAGTAATTAAATATTATATGAGTAATGATAAATATACAATGGCACAATTTGAATCGTGGAATTAATTTTTATTGTAATTTTTTGAAATTAAAAACGAAAAAAAAAAGAAAGCAATTGAGCTTACTTATTATTCAGCGAAAAGAGACTTGCGATCTTTTACCAAATCTGACAAATGTTTGTCCTCGCTTACTGCCTGAATGTAGTGTCTCCAAATCATCCAAATTGTTCTTGGCAAGCGCTGCAAATAAATTGCAAAAAAATGAAATCAAAATTAAAACTTAAAATGGAAACCAATTTGCAGCAGATTTTTGTAATAATTTTTTTAAAACAACATATGTTTTCATCGAGATGGATAGACAAAACTTTCATATTTCTGCAAAGTGAATTTATTATACTATTTAACAAACGAATTGGCTTTTTACACAACTTTCAGAAACTAAATTCATCTTTTACTAAATTAATTTTCCCAGAAAATTATTGCAGATATTTTGGTATATTTTCTTTTTGTACTTTCTCAAATTTTTGCTGATGGCTAGAAAAAAACTAATGATAAATTGCAGAAGATTAACGTAAAAAACTTAAAGTTTCAATAGGATGTCAAATTTGGGATTGTTCTGTCATCATGAACCTGATATCAGGAATCATAAGTTTGCTAACAATAGAAATGGAAATGCAGCTATTTCAAATTGTCAACCGCTGATTAATTATAATCAAAGAATTAGCACAGCAACATTTGGACTCTTTAATTTCACTAATTTTTAATTAAATATGAGTTCCAGTTCATAAATAACTAAATAAATACTGGTTCAATATTTGCTTACTTTTTAATTCTTTGAATTGAAGATCGATGAAAAAGATCTGATTGGCGAATCAGAAATAAATAATAATGAATAAATGGAAAAAAAAAGAAAAAAAAACTACCTGCTAAACCTTTCTCAATGTATTCTCGGTTTCGATCCGCATAGTCTCTTAGCAACAAATCATTTATCATTTCTCGTTGTATTTCTTCTGTAAATAAATCACACAAAATTCTGAATTGAATGTGTCAATGATATTTCAGCTTTTTCTTTCTTTTTTTAGCCACAATATCTTAGAGGAAGTAATTGTCATCAAATTATTCAATCCAAACAATTTCAATCTGAAGTCTCTCAGCTCATAGAAATTAAATTTATTCAAAACTCTTCTCATCCAGAAATTTTCAATGTTTTTGAATTGAAATGATTTTTATTGCACTCAAACGAAAGAGCGAGAAATGAAGATCGGTTAGTATCAAATGAATGAATAAAAGATTTGACAATTTCAGGAAAACTTCTTGAAAAGTGAAGTTTAAAATTAACCATCAACAGGAAATACAATTCGACGTGGATTGTAAATAGCTGCATTTGACGACGAAATCAGCGAAATAGAAAAGAGCATGATTGCTGGTAGGCAAAATGTTGTGAAAACCATTTTTTATTGTTTGAATCGCTCGTTATTGTCCAAGCCATAAATGAAAGAAATTTGTTAAATTTCAAGAAGTAAAAAAAATTTCAAGCCAAATTTATAAATTCATCACGGCGATAAAAAATAAACAACAAAGCAAGGGATGGATGATTTTTGGAGATGGATCAATATTAAATGACTGAATAAATTTCGAAAAAATTTTATTCTAATTCACATTCTGTTTACTTAAATTAACTGTTATTGTACTCAAATTGATATTTTCGATATATTTTGACATCATTAGATGAGATTGAATAAATCAATCTACCATTCATAGTAATTACATTGAGTTGACTCGAAAATGAACAATTATATGGAAAACACTTTCCTATCTTTTGGGTAGATCTAATTTTAAAAATTCTGAAAAAAGTGGAAAATGATCGAAAAAATAGAAATAGCAATTTGCCTTAGTACATACTATCTAATATATTATTTGATATATTATCCTTGCTTGTTTTCTTTCTTATCTACGAAAAAGATTGCCAACCCATTTAGTCCAAACTTCTTGTTAATGATATTTTCATTTATCATTATTATTTTTTTTTCTGGTATTTTGATAATAATCAATAAGATGGATGAATGTCCATGATATCAACTTATCATATAATAATGATTTTTAATAGCCTAAAATACAGTGTTCTGCACATGTTCTAATTTAAAACTATGAATTTATCACCTCAAATAATGCTAGTTTCGCATTTTTCTTCAAAAAATGAATTAATTAGAAATGAGAAGTTTAATTAAATGCATTAAATGCACAAAACTTTTGCTGCAACATTTTTTAAATTCCATTACCTTTAATAGCATATGAGGAAGAATTTCATTCAAATTCATGAAATTAAAGAAATAGCTCTAAATCAGATGAATGAAATACAGATATTACATCGATAGCTATTTAAACTTCAATTAAAGAAAGTGACAATCTCTTCACTCGTTAATCAGATTTTCTAACTTGACTGATTACATTATGCTAATTACTAAAAAGAAGGAAAAAGTAATTGAAAGAAGTATGATTTCACTTCTTTTTTTTTAAAGCTTAACATTATAAATGCATGAAAATTATTTCAATTTGCATATGATTCATGCGTTTTATAGAATAAATGGGAAGAAATTAATAAAAAATTATGCAAAATAAACTAAGTTTAGAACTGACAAATTATAATTATTTCAATCAATGTAATTGACCAATAATTCAATAATAACTATTTTGTTGCTTAACTAGTACAAAGACGTGCTTAAATTTCTTACATCTATTAAAGATTGTAAAATTAATTTTGTTATTAACTCTGTATCGAAATGAAATAATCAATACAATTATTTCTGAAAAATATATCATATTTTAAGAAATTTTTGATTTTCTCTTAAAAAAATAAAAAGAAACTTGGTCTAAAAAAGGTATTTCAATTGTATTTTTAAAATATGCTCGAAGACTTACATTTTTTAAATTATTTATTTCACTGGAATTTCATTTCAGAATTTTAGAATCACTGAAATTTCCAATTATTCGATGCAAATATATTTTATATTAATACCTCTGTATTGCAAATTGGATGCGATGGCATTTTAAAAATTCTTTTTTTTTACATGCTGTCAACCATTCTATTTAACTTAATGTTATTTTATTAAAATTAGTACAAAATGGTAATTTTTAAAATAACATTTGATGAAATCCAAAAATATAAGAAACAGTTGATATACATTTACAAGACTAGTTGTTGAGAAAGCTAAATTTCATTTGACAACAACAAAGCATATTTTTAGAATAAATTTATGTCTACGCTACTTGTATATATCAATACTTCAATTCTTGTCGGACAAGACTTTATTTATAGATTTCAGCTATGCTTTGATTAATCTAATTAGTATTGAATTAACTGAAACTAACTCAATTTCAGTTGGTTTCAATTCTAATTAGATAAATGTAATTGCATGTGTATGTGGATAGAATGAAAGCATTTTTATTCATAGGTTTTGGACGAATTCTTCAAATATCTATGATGCAGTTTAAATAAATTATAAAAGCACTATTTTCTATGGTAAAAAACTTTAAATTTGTGCAGAAATGATACATATTTTATTGCAGCCTGAGGTTGTGTTTTAATTTTACTTTGATTAATTCAAGTTGATTTTACTATCAAAATAATGCATGTCATCGCTTCCAAAAATAGAAAATATTGCGATAGATTATTTGATTATTTCAAATTTACTTTAATTTAACTTTACTGAATCTTCATTACTTCAAGGACTTAAATCCAGAAACGATTAATAATGTTTCTGTGAATGAATTGAAGGAATTGTCTGATAGTATTTAGTAGAAAGGGTATGATTTTAAAATGAACCTTATAATAAAAAGTGTAAAATTATATCTAACAAGTATTTCTGCTAACATTATATAAAAATGATTGAAATATTTTGTATTATTCGTTTCATAAGTTTTTTTTCTCTTTGCCACAATAAAGCTGTATTTTACATCGAAACAATATCAAAATGAAAGCGCAAAAAAGAGAAATAAAAGAAATATATTTGCATAGCAATAATCTGTCAATTAAAGCATAACAAATTATCCATTAATTTAGCATGTATAATCCAGGAAATAATTAATTTGTTATCTATTTTAATATAATATAAAATTTTGTGTCAAAAAATTCATTTTCCTTCCTTCAATAATTATTTTGTGATGTAAAAATGGCAATGACTGAATATTGCGACCAAACAAATGATTTAAAACTTGTACCATTCGTGTAAATGCTGACCATGATAATGATCCAGCGATAAATGATAACTTAATAATTGTTGGAATAAGTCCAAAAAACGATCATATTATCATCAGTAGAAGATTTGCTGAACTCTTCGTGATTATTATTATCTCATGATTATCGCCTTTCATATCTAATCTTGTGTGTACTTGATTTAAAGTAAAAAATGGACATAACGAAGAGAATTTTAAATTGCCTTCTCAAAAATATCAAATAAGAACTTCTTCTGAGAATGAGTAAGTAAACATAGTCGATGCATTCTGAATGCTGCTAATTTTAAATTTCTCATCGAAATTTATTTTAATTTCTCTAGATTGATAACTCAATCTTTATATTATCAAATATTTCTTTTCAACTAGATGAAAATAATCAACAAATATTTCCCGCTAAAATATAACAACTATTAAGTTGTTCGAAAAAAAAAAAGAGAAATTCAGGGTCAATTTGTAACAAATATTCATAGAGAAGGAAAATTAGATTTTCAAGAAATGTATTTGAGATATCAATAAGATTTATTATTGCCGGCAAATATTTGATGTTGTTTACCGAGCAAGCAAACAAGCTATCTTGAAATTTCTGTTTTTGATGATCAATGCAATATGCCGGATTTCTTGCGAAAAAAATGCCATATAATCTACTTAATTATTTATTTCTCAATTAATGAAATGGTTAAATTTGTTCTAAACATATAAATAATTGTCATTGTTGCTTCAACAAACTATTCTATTTTCGAATGTGCTTGAATTTTAAAAGGGTATGCAGTTTGTAGATACTTCGTAATTAATTAATTTGGAAAATATTTCGAGAAATTTAGTTGGCAACTATTTCTGGAATGTAGATTTACAACTAACTATATTGAAAAGTATGTAATGCAGAAAAGGAAAAATCCAGAAAAAAAAGAACGAAAAGAAAAAACGTAATTTAAAAAAAGTTTGCAATGCTCTGTTTGAAGTAGAGCTCAATGAGGAATATTTAATTGAAATAAAGCTTGACGATCGAAGTTCTTAAAAATTCAGGAAATGACAAAATTGAGAAGAATAATTGAGAAGGGATAATACTGTCTATTGAATATATGTATGTATGAATTACATCAATGTGTCGTAAAACATATTTTTGTCATCAATTGAGAAAAAATTTATGGAAATAAAATAATTGGGAACAGGAATTCATAGTATCAAGTTAAACCTTTTGGCTCTTATTTTCTTAGAAGCTCTCAATCTATCAGTAAATCAAGCGAATATTAGCAAAATTCTCAAAAATGCAACTTTCAAGCTGTAGCTTCCAAGATTCATAATGCATCTCAGCTTAACAAATCAAGGGAAAATGATAATCACAACTTAACATCTGGACAGTCCCTGATATTATAACACAAATAATCTCGAGCAGAAAAAACACTCTAAACTCTAATGAAAACTTGGCTCTATTCTTAATACCTTCGAAAAAAAAAAAAAGAAAGAGAAAAGCGAATTACAGACAAAATTCAAACGAGTGAACATGATAGTGAATATGATATTTATAATGAAGCGGAAAATTTTTTTCAAAAAGCAGTTCCAATAATCGAGTGGTTAATGTGAAAATTTTATTCCGGATTCTGGTTTTGCTCGTTTTAAGAGAACTTGAAATAACGCATTAACAGGAATTCCGTGACCTCAAGCTATTTAAATCATTGATGCAAGTATGAAGCAATTTTTTTTTTTTTTTTCGAAAGCATTTTTTGGTTAGCTATCGTATGAATAATAATTTCAATAAGCAAAGAAACTTAGGATTGGTTGTTTCGATAGCTGCACTTTTCTTTGTTTTTTTTTTTTTTCTTGTCAGTATGATTATTGGGCTGATTTAATGTAATTAAGCATTTAATTGAACATTTTCTTGATGTAATTAAGCATTTCATCAAGCATTAAGCATTTGTAATGAAGCAATCAAGCATTCTTTTGCATTAAACATTTCTTAATTTAATCAAGCATTTCAACCGAAATCAAAAATCTTCTTCGATTTTCTCTATCCTTTATTCATTTAAGATTCTTTATTTATTGGGTTTTAAAAAGAATTGATGGTTACGATGATATAAATGCAAAACAAAATGCAAAATTATAGAAAAATTTTCAATATAATTTTGAGAAATTATTGATTTGAAACAGATTTTATCGAATGAATTTTCAACTTAGAAATTTATTTCCTTGCTAGGAAGAAAAGAAGAAAGAAGGAGAAATTGTACAATGATATGTTAAAAATGTATAACTAAGTTATCATTAAATTTGCTTACCCGCATTTTATTTCATTCTTTCCATTTTTAATTTTAAAAGAGTAAAGGAAGTTTCAGTCAAACTTCTAGCATAGAATTTATTCTGCAGTTAGAAAGTGTCATTTGTCATCGAAATAAGTAGTCATCAGCATTTCTTAATAGGTAGAACAAAGAGGATAAAGGAAGAAAGTAAATAGGGGTAATATGTTTAATTAGCAAATGAGTACTGAAAATAAAAATGAATGTTTCAAAATGAATCAAACAAATAAACAAAAAGCAAGTATGCAAAACTATTTGATAGGAAAAGAAATTTTTGGCAAAATGCTTAAGGAATCAAGTTATAACTATGAAAATAATAAAATGAAATGACAAAATTGCGTAAGTAGACATAAATAAGTAAATGCAAAAGTAGTAATATATGAATAAAAAATATGAAAAATTAAGTAGATAGAGAAAAAATTATGAAAAAATGCTTCAATATCTTTAAAATATCTTTGAAAAAACTTATCGTACTATTTACTTATATGAATGAATCTAATATTTAAAGTTAATTAATTTTCAAATAAATGATTTCTCGTATGTCTCGTTAAATTTATATTAGTCATATTTGAGTGCTAGGATTCGGACAGGTGAAATATTACATTGGCATGTAAAAATTGAGATCGAAAAATGTATGCATGAAATTAAAATTAAAAATAACACAAAGGTTGATATGGGAGAATGATGAGAAAAGCCATCTTTCCATGGATTTGAATATAAAAATCCTATTAATCATTATCTATCTAATCTTTGCATAATTTATTATTTTTCTTTAATTAATGATGACGAATTTCTACTTCAAATGAATAAATTTTCATTCATAGTGATAAAAAATAAAGTAAAGTCAAATATATGATGTCACGCTGGAATTACTTTTTGATTTTATCGTTTTCATCATTCTTTATCCTATTTTAAACTTCCCACTATTAGAATTGTCTAATAATTTCAATCTTTTTTCTCGAAAAAATATATGAATAAGCTCAGTTGAGAAAAGATAGAGAAGGAAATGTATTATAATTATAAATAATTCAAAGCAACTTGACATTATCATCAATAAAACAAAAGTGAAAAGTTATATTTGAGCAGTATTCCAAATGAATAACCGATTGTCTTGTTTGTTTAACTTCCTTTCATCAACAAAAATCAATATTAGATATTTTTCATAACTGCAGCTAATTTATAACTTTCAAATTGATTTTGATGATTGTAAAAAGCTACTCAGTTTCTAAAAATTTTTATAAACTTCAGAGATATGATATTTGTTTCTCCATAAAAATTTCAGTTTAAATATTAATAAAAGAATACTGATGCATGCAATTTTCTTATGATTACCTCTCAGTAATTCGAATTCTTATAGTTGATATTTGAGAAGTTTGCCAATAGCTTCATAAAATTTTTAAAACTTTCGAAAACTATAGAAAAATTGGTTTTTATTTTATTTTATTTTTTATAACAAAAATAAATGTGATTTCGAACAAAAGAAAAAAAAACATGAGAAAAAAACTTGAATTGCAACTTACTAAGTTCATTTAGTACGTTCATTTAGATAAAATCAAAATCATTTATATCCAACTAACCTATCAAATGTCTCAAAAAAAAATTCAGCAGTTTAATAATTTTATGAAATTCTTTTAGTCAATTCAATTCTACAGGATTTAAAATTAATAGATTTTTTTTGGAGCTTAGGTAATAAGTCAAAAATAAAAGAATTTATTCAAAAATTTATTACTGTGATTATCTCATATTCAACAAATTATTTTTAATCAAATAATTGATAACACTATCAATCACTTGTTATTAAGTGAGACGAATTAGTCAGAAGTTAGTTACAATGATAAATTAATGAAAATGAATTTATGGCCATAAGTTTGCCATACTTTTAGGAAATCTCTTTCTATAACGCCTCAATGCCACATAAAAATGAAAATGAATGGAATTAAAATGTCAACCGTAAAGCTTGAAATAAATCAACCATTAGTTAAAGTGAACTTCTTTTTCTTTAAATAGCCTAGTCAAATGGTTGATCAAGCGAAATGTTTTAATGGATTTAATGGCTAGAATCTTAGAAAATTAATGAAAATAGAATCAATTCATTGGTTTCAATCATGCCATAAGCATTGCATGTAATTAGCTGATTTTCTTTTTATATTTTTTTAAATAAAAGCAATAATAGATAATCGCTCTCTTTCATTTATCTGATCTTCTATAAGACAAAATTCCGAAATATTTGAATTAAATTGATTTCCAACGTTAAATGTATTCAAAATTATCAGGATGAGTTAGTTGCATGATGTGCATTAATTTATTTACGAATAAAATTTAATTTATTACAAAACGGCGGAAAGATAAAACTCAAATTTTCGTAATTGCAGTGAAAAAAAAAATGCTCCAAAACATTTCAATATTAATAAGTTTGAATTTGAATCATTGCATAACTGAGATTTGATAAAATAAACTAAAAATTTTTCTTGAAGACTTGAAGATATGATGGGTTGAAAAAAAATTGTTTTTTTTTTTTTCTTCCTAAGCTTTCCTAAACTTTTCGATGAGTGATGCTTAAGTAATCTTCAAATAATCTTCATATGCAAATAATTTGCAGTGAAATAGACAAAACAATGGTATTGCAAAAAACAATAATTACTGGCATATTTTTGAAATATTGAACAGCATGAAATTTGAAAAATCTTTGATGTTTTATGAGAGAAATGTTTAAACATGCATTGATTTATATTCTTTTATCACTTGTGCTCATATTTGTTTTATCATTCTGATGAGGCAAAAGAAAAATACTGATTTTATAATAGTAATTTTGAAACGAACAAATCGAAATGATAACGATATCATATGAATGTAATGATCATATCATACGATTGTCACATGATGCATGTTACTTATTATCATATAATTGAAAGTAATGTTATGCAAATAGTAAATGTTAAATAAAAAGTAAAATCAAAGTCATAACTTATCTTTCAAACATTGTTCACTTGCAAATTGTTACTCGAAATTATTATCTTTGATGCTATTGGTCCTGTATTCGTTATCATTACTTTTTTCTAAATAATGACTGAAATTGATACAAAATCATGATTACGAATATCATGATTATGTGATATCCTATGCTGATAATTTGGACCGGAAGTAGTTTTTACCAGATTTATATTCGCGATAAAATTTTCGTTTTCCAAAAAAAACTTATCTATTTCTTTGGCACAAAAGACTAAAAATTATCACTATATTGTTTGATAATTGGAAAAGAAATTTTAATTATATACGATAAATTCGTTAGATAATTACATTTCTAACGTGATTTACCGTATGTTGTTATGAAAGATTGTCATAATCATATATTTGCGATGATTTCCGTCATTCTCGAAAATAATTGTAAGAAGTGAAATAATGACTATTTTTTTTCAGGGGTTTATATACGGTAATGGATCCAGTAGTTAACTGGATAAAATTTTTTGATTTTTTTGAATTAACAAAAATGTAAAAGGAAATTAAATTTTGAAAGTCACTTAGAAATGTAAAAAAATCTTTTGAATCGTTTATTTGATTTTTTTCCCACTAAAATTTTAATTTAAATACAAAATATTCGATTGCTTTTAGATGCAACTCAATTCATTGCGACAAAAATTTTTAGTTTTCATATTGCTATGGAAACAAAAATTTTTATTAGCAATAAATTGGATTGCATGTAAAAGCAATCGAATATTTAATTTAAGTTAAGTTCATATTTAAATTAAAATTTTAGCAAAGAAAAAAAAAACAAATTAGTTATTCAAAGGCTTGTTTGCACTGTTAGATGACTTTCGAAAATTGAATCAATAACAGCTTAGAAATTCAATATTTAAAAAAATAAAAATTGCGAGAAATTTCAAGCCTATTACGGTAAATTCCACTAATTTTTAGCACATTTGCTTAAGTATTTCATGATTAAAATCTCTCAAATATTTTATCATTAAACAGCGTCTAAATAATAATTCCTATCGTGATCACTTAGTTTTTTAAACAGAAAATTGATTTGCAAATACCTAAATATTTGGATTCGTTGTAGCTACAGTAATCAGTAAGAAGTGAATTGAATCTATAGAGAATAATTTTGGGCCTTACTGATCCTAGGCTAGAATCCTTAGCACCTGTCGTGCTATCTTGATACAAAATAAACTTATCTTTTATCAAAGTATTTTTAAAATCCAAGATAATCTAAAATAAGGTCTAAAACTGCATCTTTTGAATCAATAAATTCTGTTAATCATTCTACTACATTTTAATTTTATCCAAGGAAATACCAAGATTTCCATTTGGAAATCGAGAAATATGCAATTTAAATGTGATAACTAAAATTAAGAGAGTGCTTTTGAGAGAGCTGATACTTGGTCATCTTTATCATGGATGATTATCTGATAATTAATTATAATATAGCTATTCATGCAGCAAGTAATTGCTGATACGGTTCTTAAAATTTTTTATTGGTGCTCAAATGATATTATTGTTGAGAAGGTATTATTGTTAAAATGATATCATTAATATACTAAATAGTATCATTAGTCATTATCAGAAAAAAAGAAGATAACTGATTTTTTCATGAAAAGTTCATCAGATTTTTTGTGAAAACAGATACTCGGCGTTAAATCCAAATCTGAGCAAGAATGCTTCATCAGTTATATCATTTTAAGAAGAGATAAAAGAAGACATGAAAGTCTTCAAAAATGAAAGTTTCCAGACATACTCAGAACGAGATTTCGTTTCGATATCGATTAAATTTTTTTTGAAACGAAAAAAAGCAATAGTGATGAGGCGCATATATATGTGTATATATAAATCAATTAATGTGTGGATTTGTCAGTCAAATTGTTGCTAATTCGTTGCGTTTGGGAAAAAAAATTAGAAAAAAGAAAAGAATGAATAGAATAATTCATATTCAAAAATGAAATCTTGTTAGGAACAATATGTTGAGAGAGAAAATGAAAGATTTTTGGTAAAAAAGAAGGAAAATTGTTGAGAAAAATATCGTTAGCTATCATAAATGTGTTCATTTGGAGAAAAAAAAATAATAATTTGATTAATTTAGATGCTAGGAAATATCTCTCCTTGTCCACTATTCATATCTGAAAATGATTTCTTGTCAAATACAGCTGGCATTTATTTCTCCGAGAAAGGAGTAAGAAGTAAAAATCTTGCAAAATCTCCTGAAAATATATATGTCATAGAGGGGAAAGGATGATATATCGCATTTAGAATTGAAAATGACTAATATACTAAAACACTGGGATTTTTTTTTTTTCAATACCCCCGAAGGAATATTTAAGTTGTGGTAGTAGCAAAAGATGAGTTGTCATTTGAAAAATATCAATTGAATTCAAAAATAAACTGATTTTTGTAAGATTGAGCTTATCAGAGATATTGAATTTTTAAATTGAATTTTATAAGAGAGAAAAATAACAGCGATAACTTATATCTATATATTTTATAAAAAATTCGTATCAACCTATACTTAATAAATTCATTCCCAAATGATTTCATATTCTTTATAAAACAACAATTAGGACAAATTATTATTTCAAAATCAATTTAAACATTGATGAAAAAATTTTATTAAAGCTACCATGAATTACTTTCCGGAATGATCGGTAAATAATTAATCAAATTTAATAAATAGGTAATGATGTAGTGAATGCATAAAAAATGATATGGCCATAATTGATTCTTAGCCCAGATGTTGTTATCACTTTTTTGTGGTACCTGTTGAGTCAAAAGTTTAAAAATGGATATATCATTAAAAAATTAGTTATCTATTATTCTAGTGATAGCAGATAGCACTTGCTTCATATTAATATCTTCGTTAGTATCAAAGATTAAAATATTCAAGAAATTGATTAAACTTTTCGAGTAAATTAAATTGTCATTCTCGTTTAACAGAGATTCAGAGATCAAAAATTAAAAGTTATCAATATCAGAGTTGTTACACTTACAAATTAAAATTATGCTAGAATTAATAAGTAATATTTAGGTAAGAATTTTTAATGCATCAAAAAGAATAAAATTGAAAAGTTACTACAAGTGGAATAAAAAAATACTATTAAGCTTGACCAGTTATAACTTTTCTGAAGTTCTATTCAGATATGCATTTTACTCCTTTTATCACTTATTTTATCAATTATTTTAAAGCTATTGATAATTTTTATAAAATAATGCATATGAAATTATAATTTGTCTCAATGTGAATCAATGAAAAAAAAAAAACGATTCTGAAGTTTCGATTTGAAAAAATTAAGTAAAGTGTCTTTCGTTTAATTCAACAAATTATAATCTTTCTGATTTGTCATGAAAAATTAATCTGAAATTTTATTAGATATAGGGAAATGCACATTGTATATATAATAAATGAAATAATATATGTGTTAAAAATAATCCATATAAATATGCATTATTGATTTTGAACTTATCACTTACTAAACTAGTTTTGTTTCCAAACGTCAGAAAAAAATTTATCACTCAATTTTAAGTTGATAAGAGCATTTTCGTTGCTAAGTGAAAAACTTCAAATTGCTCGAGTTGATAATGAAATTTGTATAATGAGCTATGTAATGCATCATATTTCATTCGAAATACAAAATATTAAGGGAAAATTAAAAGTAGCAGGACAATAAAAATGGAAATTTAGAAATTTAAAAAATGGAAAAAATAGGAATTTTTACTAAACCTACAAAAAGATCCGTAATGTAATATTTTTAAATTGCTGTGATATTTTATTTTGGAGATCATTATCATTCTTTTTCGCACTTTTTTTTATTAAAATATTTAAATAACGGAAAACATTTCACAAAGATGAAAACGGCTTGAATAAGTGAAATGTGAAATTCGGTAAATTATTTTATGCTAAAATTTTTCAGGAAAAATGGAAAAAAAAGTCAAAATTAAAAATCCTAAAAAATAATACATTTAAAAAAATGTAGAAATGAGACAATGATGTGTTCACTTCAACAATTTTTTAAAAAAGAATCAACAATCAAAATTGTAAATATTTTGTGCTTGCAGTTTCAAACTATCGTGATTCATTGTTTTGAAAATGGTGAAGATGAAAACAAATGTTGATCGTTTTCTTTCCTCACAAAAATTAATCTATTATTTTAAATATTTTCTCATGTGGAAAAGATTTTGAATTTTGATTGCTTCACTTCTCAAGTGGTATTATATCAGTGAAATGATTCAGCCTAATGCTTTGTTTAGTAATATCTGAGAAATGTTCAGTGATGCCTGATAACGATTTCTAGATCGGCGGCATTAATAAAAGTTAGTTAATCAGGTATATGCAATTCATATCAATAATGAAGAGGATAAATGCTAAAGGTTGTTTGATCATATCGGGTTCAACTTAAGCTATAGACCAAAGATTTTTATAATTTCCGCTTAAAAAACCTTTTGAATTCGCCATTTATTACATCGGAAATGAATGTGCTTATATATTTTGAAGCAAAATTTTTGGCAATATTTCAAAAATTTTAACTTCAAAACGTAAAACAAATGTTTGTTTACTTATGTGTCTATAAATATTTCCATAATAACAGTTGCTAAGGCAATGATTCTTCTACCATTCAGCTAATCTATTTTCAAATAGTAATATTTAATTCAGTGAACTGTATGACCTTGTGATAGTATGAACAGACATGTCTAGTAGTACCATTCAATATACTAGAAGCGATCAGTTACTATATTGTGTGATGAAAAAATATTATTGAAACTTCTCTTTTCACTACTCTTTGGTATTTTTATAATAATAAACTAATGATTAACAGGTAGAACAAGCTAAAATAGACCAATTTCAAATATCAATATCCAACTGCTTCAGTAAAGGATCTTACGATGGCCAATAACTCTCAGGCTTTTCATCTCCCCATAAACTATCGCTTTTTTTTCCAAATGTTTAACCTGAAAAAACTTATAATGCTTGGTCGTTTTGTCATTTTGCCCATTAGATTGACTGATTGTTTAATTTTCAGCAATCAAAATGTATGATAATATTCTTGGCACAGTGTGAAATTTTCGAAAAATGCATTGCCATGTCGTACTTCGTCCTATTCAGTTATTAGCATTTGCATTTCAATAAGTCGGGATTCGCAAGATTCGAATGAATATTCTATAAAATTAATTTAAACTTTTGTTTGTTAAAAAATTGGCCGCTTTTTAGCAAAGTTTTCTGGAGGAAAAAAGAAAAAGATCAAAATAAATTAATTCAAGATTTTAGAGCATCGGAAAAGTCTTTTAGCTGTAGAATGAATTAATCATCCAGAATTAATATCCTAAAGATTGCTCTTTTACACGAATAATTTTTGCAATTAATTTCATTCTTTCATCTTTTATTTATTCGAAATTTAATCGTTTCATTTGGCTTTAGAAAGAAATCCTTGCAGTGCTCATTTCAGCGACTTTATCGAAACTTTTGTCCATGAGGTTCCAATCAGTCAGATTACACATAAGTCATTTACATTTCTCCGTGTGTTTTAATTTAAGAACATCGGAAAAACCTTTTAGCTATAAAATGAATGAATTATCTTCATATGAAGAAGTGTTACGCAAAATATGAGACTATTTAATATTCGAGTAGAAAACATTTTCCCATTCATAAAAAGATCTTATTCAAAAATTCCAAATACGTCAGCAAGTGACATTAAATTTTCTAATAATTGCCTCATGTCATTCTTAAAAGTCACAAATCGAGAAACTTTTCGACATAAATTTAATTGCAATGGTAATTAATTGAAAATAAGTAATATCAGAAAATACGAAAAAATTCGAATGCAAAGAAATGTTAAAGTTGCGATCGATAGAACAAGGACTCAAAATGAAAAAAACGAAAGTAGATAGATAAGGATCTCTGATCTCGGATACTGGCTCGAACGAATTCTATTATCCAGCAGCAGAAACAACAAAATCTAATAATTTATTTCTCACAAGTGCTGTAGTAATTAATTATGAATTCATTGTGAGATGAAATTTATAAGTATTTATAAGAAATATACAAGTATGAGATGAAATTTATAAGTTTCAATTTTTATGAATCTCTCAATTTTGAAGCACTTAGTATGACTTCATGGAAAACAAAAATTTCCTTTTGCCATCATTGAAATGTTAAAAAAACATTTTTACAGTATGACATATTTGCTGTGAAAACGAAGAATGAAAAATTTGTTGATATGCCATTAAAATTGTGTAAATTGCAATCGAGCAATATGATTATCAATGATAATTAGCAAGAATTAAATTGATTATTGAAATTGGGTATCACACTGGATTGGAAGCAAAAAACTACGATAAATGATGAGTAAACATATGAATACAGCAAGCACAGCCCAATATCGTAGTTCTACAAGTAATTCCTCGCTGATATACTTCGAGGTCGATAAACCTTCAAATGTGGTTTCATATTTAATCGGTGGTTTTATACTGTCCCTATCAGTGTCAGGCATCACTGGTTCCTGAAAATCTCAGGAATAATCATTTTCTGATTTTTTACTTTTCATGAAAGATTTTTGTATGTCGTTTAGTTATTTCCGTGTAATTAATAAAATTGTACTTAAAATTGCTAAAATTCTTTTTTTTTTTTTAAATGTAATTGATACTAAAAGCATTTTTCGAAATTTTAAAACATGTTTTTGAAAATTTCAAAATTTCAAAATAGCTAATAGTACGAAAGCCTCATAAAAATAATCAATATTGCTATCTGCTAATATCACGCTTTACTGAAACCAATTTTTACGACTAGGAGCTCATGAAAACTGATCACCATTGATGCACATAGAGCTGTTTTCGTGTTTTCATCTGAGCGTACCAATGATTGCGATGATGATTCGGTTAAACTTGCTTCATCTCCTAATTCAATACCACCTTCATCAACGTTCTCAGTTCCGGAATCTTTGTATCTGACCGATCGTTGCTTCTTCTTCGTTTTCGATCGATACCGACTATCTTTTTTATCAGCATCGATATCAGTAGCTAACTCATGCGAACGTTTCTTTTTCTTTTTTTTCCGCCTTTTCCGTTCTTTCTCATCTTCCTCACTCGTATCACTGTTATCATTCGGAAAAGCGATCAATTCTTCCTCATCCTTTTCATGTTTTTTCTCTTTTTTTTCCTGAATATATAAAGCAAAATTGCCAAACAATGAAGTCATTTTACTTCTAAAAAAATGGGTAATACTTCTGCTTTAAGTATGATAAATACGAAAAAGTATTAGTTTTTAATAAATGAAATGTTCAATACTTTTTCGCGCATTCTTTGTCGATGTCGCAATTTTCTTCTTTGTTTATGTGCTAAAATTTAAATGGAACAAAATATGTGTAGTTAAGAGATAAACAAATGATGGTTTTACTCAAAAAAGGATCTGAACTTATTAAGAACTTATCATTTGAGTAAATTTCCAATGTAAATGAAGAGATTCATCACAAAAGGTTTAATATTTCTTTCTCACTTAGATATATTAAAATGAGAAATTTTATTCGAGATAATACAGACAATCCTAAAGTTAGCTAAGAGATTGAATTTACAATTGTTTATGGCAAGAAAATAATTTGTTATAAGGAAACTTGGTTACTATACTTTTGTCATCAGATGAATCCAGTAACAGTTGATCGCTGACAATTACAATTCATCTTGCAATTAAAATTAAAAAGCAATATTAAGTTAAGCATTATTTAAATTTTCAACTTCTAACATACATGAGCGATGTTTCTTTCGAACTGCCGAATGTTCAGTTTCATCTTGTTTTTTACCACCATAAAAATCCATTGTATCTATCTAAATTTTGCATAAAACAAAATTTTCTTCAGCTTTTTTTTTTGAACAAAAATACTTGACAAGAATCTGGACATATTGTTAAGTCCATCATATTTTTGTAATTTTTTTCTTCTAGATTAAAATTAGGAATGACAGAAGACATACAGCATTAGCTTCTGCATAATCAGTACGTTTCCAGACGCCTTCATCAAGTTTGGCGTTGCGATGCTTTTTCCTTTCACCTCTGCCCTTTGGCGAGTTTGCGTCTTCTTCTCTGTTTTCGGTTGATTCTACCTATGAATGATAATTAAACCTTTTTAGCAATTTAATTATCCAAATGATGTATGCATATTATTTCTGCACAAAGACAAACTCATATGACATGCTTTCATCTTTTGTTGAAGAATTCTTTGATATAATTTTAATATCGTAATAAAAGAGAATCTTGCGACATCTTGCGAGAATCTTGCGAAAGAGAATCTTGTTCATCTTACGATACAGAAAATTAAAACTATGCAATGAATATTGTATGATCTTATTTCAATGCTGAAAATTTAAGTATTCAGATACTGATGGAAGATTGTTATCGGATAATGTATAAATGATCAGAAGTTCAATGAACAAAAATTTGTTTTCTTTTTTTACAAAACTGCTCTAAAATTTTACGTTCTATTGTTTTTTTTTATCGAAGTTGAAATTACAAAATTTGATCTTCGCTGATAAAACAGACTATATGTGGAAATATGAGCAAATATCTCATCAGCTTATTACTAGTAATACCATAGAAAAACCATAAAAATCATTATTAGCTGTGCTGTTCTATCCTAAGTTTTGATATCATATCATCCCTTCATATTGGTGATACAATATACTTAATATGAACAAAAAAGTGCATGCAAATGTGGGAAACCATCACAACATGCATGCAATTAGCTTGCATCTTTCTTTAACTTAAAATAATGTTAAAATCACGTGAACATAAATCGGTAAAATTCTGATAAGTTGAAGACAAGATACTGATTAGGGATTGTAACAAAGACATATGAACACAAATTTTCAAATTGATTGATTTATATATATTTAAATATTGGTCTCAATTTAATTATAATTTCTCCTCTTTTAGAGCAACTACAACAGATAAAAAATATTAGGTTGTGTTTTTTTTATCTGTCTCTCAGAAATCTATTGTTTTCAAAATTCGATACTTTACAATTTGAATCGAAACATATAATATCCCAAATTATATTATGATCATCACAGCACAATCAAAAACATCATTGATTAGCATTGCGATTAGCCATGAAATTTAAAAATATAACGAAAATTCAAAAAATCCACCTGATTTTCACGATGTTTCCTAAGTGATTTTTCGCCGAAGTCAAAAAATATTTCACCTGACATTCCAATTTCAAGACAGCTCTACGAAAGCGAATACAATATAAATGAAGCTAGTCATGGTTTTACTTTATTTATATTGTTAGTGAGTGTGAAAAATTCCCTAAAATTTCTATGCAAATTTCGTCAGAAATCATTATCAATCATGGCGAATTAAACTGCTCGAAGTTGGATTAGAAATGTCAATTGCAACCTTAACATTTCCTGGCAAACGAATTTGTTTATATTTTCTGGTATTACTTATTTTCAACTTAATTATGACTGCAATTAAACTTCTGTCGGAAAGTTTCTAGATTTATAACTTTCAAGAATGATATCAGACAAAGATTAGAAAGTTTAATTTCATGTGCTGACATATTTGGAATTTTTGAATAAAATCCTTTTATTAATGGGAAAATGTTTTCTATTCGAATATTAAATAGTCTCATATTTTGCATAACATAATTAATTCATTTTATGGCTAAAAGACTTTTTCGATGTTCTTAAATTAAAACACACGGAGAAATGTAAATGACTTATGTGTAATCTGACTGATTGAAACCTCATGGACAAAAGTTTGAATTAAATATTACTGTATGGAAATCGATTAGCTGAATGGTAAAAGAATTATTGCTTGAACAACTATTACTGTGGAAATATTTATAGACACATAAAACAAATTTTCGTTTTATATTTTGAAGTTGAAATTTTTAAAATATTGACGAAATTTTATTTCAAAATATCATTTTCTGCACATCCATACTATATCCTTTGCCATAAGTGGCAAATATATGATTGGAATTGATCAAATTTTTTTTATAATTTAAGCTATGTATGGAAGTATTTCCCAATAGTTTCAGGACGACTAAATTGTTTTCCATCATTATTATTTCAATATATTTTATACAATCCACTTATTATTTACAAATGTCTGTTTTAATGGACAGGCTGTTATCTTCTAAATGTTATTTAGAGATAACAGCCTGGCCATCGTTTTTTTTAATGAGTTTTGTTGCGAACTGCTTTTTTTACTAATTTCTTCTTTATTCCCATTCTTTCGAGAGAGATTTATATATTAGGAAAGAAATATCATTAGTTTCGAAGGTAGCAATATAAAATATCACCAATTTACAAGTTGCTAAAGCATCCATTATCCAATCATAAAATTTGCAAAAAATAATCCCATCCTACTGATTATTTGTCATGGACCTCATGTTTCGAAATACAACAGTCAAATTAATAAGTGAATTCGATGCAATAATTTAGTGATTAGCATTGTGAATTCCTTTCGAGACGCTAATGTGTGACGTATATATCATGGTTCTACAAAATCTTTGCCAGAATTTCGGAAAATCGCAATAATCATTTTAATAGACGATTTATTTAACAAAATTTTAATGATTACGCTTTTTTTTCTTAAATTTAAATTTGAATTGTGTAAGTTTCAAAGGTTTGCCAGCAGTCAATGAATAATCTCGCATTTGGTTTTGCGATTTATTCCTCATTTGCTCTACTTTTCATACGATATTTCCATGTCGCATATATGAGGCCCAAGAAATTTTTACGGAAGAGAATCGAATAAAAATTGTTTCAATAAACATTCGGTATTAATTTTTATTTTTATAATTAATAGTGTTGTAGAGGAAAATACATCCACTTTCAGTGTGCAGTTGTGCAATTACGCTGCAATATTGATGGTACTTTATCAGATTTTCAGAATAACATTTCCCTTCCTTTTCTTTTTTCATGACATCTATCGTGAAACTTGGTTCTTGTGGATAGGAATACTTCAGACACTAAGATTTTTAAACACTTTATTAGGTAAAGTATTTTTGACTAAAATACGTGAGGAGTCGTCCAGTATTCGCAAACACAATACACAATAGAAAGAACTTGAAAGACACCTGTAAACTTTATGTCATAAAGATTTTTTCAATCTTAGTTATACTCCAAGCAAAAGACGACAAAGAAGAAAAAAAAAAAAGGACATCATTTAAAGAATTTTATAAAAATCTTGCGTGCAAAATTAATTTTTAATAAAACAAATCACCAGAAAAGAAGCAGAAATTTATACTTATGATTTTTAACTATAATTATGCAGTTGGCTTGCTGATGATATCAGTTTTACCATCGATAAAAAATATATTTTCAGAGAATCTTTGTGAAGATGTGATGGCGCGATGACACGGTATGATTTGCCAAAGAATGACCTTCCATCCACAATTTGAATCAAAACCATTGTTTTCACTTTTTTATACTATATTGAGTTTATTCAAAATAATTCTTATTTATAAATGCAATTTTTTTTTACTGAATTGAAAGTGGTTTGAACCAATTTTACCGGAAAGATGGAATAAGAGAGCTGTCGTGCTTATCGTTAATGATAAGAGCGATGAATTATTCTTTTGAATACTTTTCACTAAAATCCTTGATGTTTCATTTTCTTAATTTCAATGAGTAGTTACTAAATATTGAAATAATTACTAAATATTGAAAAAAATAATTACTAAATATTGGAAGTTATGATTACTCCCGATTATCATTCAGAAATATTTTGGTTTAATTTTCGTAACAAAACTTCCTCTTATTCAAGGAAATAAATTTAACTGATAAATTTATTCGCAAAAAAAAAATATAATTATGCTGGAAATGATTTAGACCAAAAATTCTATTGAATTTTAATTCGGAAAGTATAGAAAATATTTGATGCATTCCACACTGCTTCAATAAATCCCCATATGTTCAATACTGCATTACTTAATAAATTCCATACATTTTACAATATTGTAATTACTTGTTTTTAAGTTTTCGTACTTCCGAAAATTTGATAGAATTTTACTAAATCCTTTAACTATGTGAAGAATATTTCTTTTTTTTTTTATCCAGCCGTTTAGTGTTTATTTCACTTCTATGACCGTCAAGTTTAAATGATTTGTGATTCAAGATAAAAACTATGTGAAGTATACTTTTCCTGTACAAACATATACAAACTATATCATCATATTTGAAGTACTGGAAATAAGTCTTTGAAAAAAAGGCTTTTGGTCTTCATTTTAGAATGAAAAAACTATTCCGTTAGCGGTAGTGCAAGATTTACCCTTGCCATAAAATGCATGTAAATCAGCGATAAATTAAACTACGCTGTCATTAAGTATTTTTTGTGACCATCATTCATCTTTCATTCCATCATTGCTGTTGCTTTTGCTTCTAACAACTATCGATTCACTTGAAGCATGGATCTTGATGAACTGTTCTTCGTGCTGTTCGATTATCGAATTATCGTTCCGTTGTCTTCGAAGTGTTTTCAAATTGAATTGAGATTGAACTGCTCTTGACCATGATATTGGTACCGATACTAATGACTCGAGAAACTTCCTTTTATATAGATAATCTTTAAATGAAAAAGTTCCAGTAAAACTGAAACATTTTATAACATAAATATGATGGGATAATCAAAGTCTTTGTATAATAGAAATTTATATACTTTGTCAGTCAAATAATCACTTATCCATATTTTGGCACAATGTTCTTTGTTTCCTTATCCTCCAATCTACTGATAGAATTCATAGGGATTGTCTAAAGGGTTGTAAAACATGCAAATTTCTCCGTCTTGCAAAATTGTTAGAAATTAACCATACTTGCAAACCCAATTAAGTTGTGCTGTAAGATAAAAAATAGTTCCTTTTTTCACACTGCCATCTTTGTTTGTGATTACCAAGTTTAACTTCAACAATGAAAAATCGTAGATTTATTCATATGCAAATCTTCCAGTTTTACAAGCACGCCCAGGTCTGATGCCTCTACTATAGAAATAAATTCAAATTCAAACTCAATATTAATAGCCATAAAATATCCTCTGGATTAATATAACCCTTTAACTCGGTTTGCCCTTTCAAATCTTCATCTATTATTTTCTAATATTAATATCCAATTCTTTATCAAACCTCATCAATTTTCAAACTTCAAATAAACCTCAGAATAAATTCCTCTTGTCGATATTTCTTTCTGATCGTGACAAAATTATAGCTTTTCATTCTCACAGGTTTCTCCCGTTTTCTTGTTTCACTCACTTCGAAAACGAACCTCAAACTTGGACAATTAAATCTTTATTATAATAAATTGACTAATACATCAACAAAACGCAGCAATTATATCAACAATGTAATTTCGATAATCTCAGAGGAACAATTTTCATGGGTATAACATGATATGAAGAGGGGGATATTGTAACCAACCCGAGCTGGCCTATCCAATCGCGCTCGTTGATGCTCATCCTTTGATGATGATTTGATCCTCAGGATTTTCTTCTTCTTCTTCATGGATGGAGAAGTTTGATACAGTTTTGATCTAAAAAAAGAAAGCACCTTTGTTAGCCATGAGAATGAATATTTGTTGGAGCGTTGCGATGTTAGATTTAAAACAAAGGAATCATCGATTCTTTTGTTTTATCCTCACGATTTCAGCGACACTTCTCCCACCATAAGATAAATGTTCAAGCTATCACTGCACTTTCCATATTCATTCATAAATTGTATTGTAACGTAGTTAATAATTGAGTCTTTATCACATGATAAATTCATCTACACAAGCAACCAATCTTCAATTTCTCCAAAGAAGAAAAAACTTTCACGACATAAATCATACAAACGTAATTAGCTACAAATCAATGATTGAACGCGATATTTTTCAGAATAAAAAATTCAAATAAAACGAAACATTTATCGTCTAAGTAAAAAATCTTAAAGAATTGATGCGATAATGTAACTGAATATTGCAAAAACTTAACAATACGAGATTCATAATTTCTGAAATCAATAGTACTAAGTTGCTGTCAAATACTTTGTCATTCATCTAATTTTCATTTTTGAGGACGAAAAAATAATTAAATTATTTAGGTTCTTGCCATTCATATGATGATAAATCGGTAAATTTCAATCGGTAAATTTTTTATTAAATTTTAAAATATCTTTATAGAATTTTTTTTTGGTTCCTTTTTTTTTGATTGAAAATTGTTAAGGAAATATCTTTTGGCAGTTAGTCTTTTTATAATTAAATCCCCCTAATTCATAAATATTACTAAAGTAGATGACATCGGCAATAATGTCGTTAAAATTAGATAGTTAAAATTAGATCTCAATAAACATTCTATACAAATACTATTAATTTTAGGATATTAAAGAAGTTTTTGCATAATTAAATAATGAATGGAGGAAATGAGGCGAAAAGTTGCCACTAAATTAGAATCTATTTCCGGCCAAATGATGTGATTCTAATGGAGTTCAGTTGTGCATAATAATTCAATTTGTATAAAATGCAAAAAATGCAAATGAAATGGGAAAACAATTATTAAAGTATAATGTTAAAAAACTAAGATAAACTGATGAAAATTTGAATTCCTGTTCATTCAATTTCTGAGTGTTTTAAAACATTAAAAAAAGAATTTTCAATGTTGAATTAAGCAGTTTTCTGAAGTTCGTATTAGATGTGTCATTTTGGTGGCATGTACATAAAAGATTTGGCAGGAATAGAAGACAAAAATTGGCTGAACTTTTGCAGTTATTTCATTTAAAGTTTCGTAATCAAACTCACAAATCAGCATAAGAAAATTGTAGAGGTACTAGATCAGTATCGACAAGATAGAACACAATACTTTAAAAATTTTTCGTTTTGTTTCATTTCTTCCAAAACTTTATTTCTATCTTTCGAAATTTTATTCAGACAACACACTTTGCACCAGAAATTAAAGATTATGAACGCTTTCTAAAATGAAAAAAAAAAAAAAAAAAATATACGGCTGTGCATGTTGTCATGATAAATCACTTATCTTCTTCAAATAACATGATAAAAATAACTTTAAGTAATATCTCACAATTCGTTATGTTGTTTTTACAATTTTGCTGAAAGTGAAAGACCCCGTAAATCATCTAAACTTAGTTGATCCATCTGTTTAAGTTTTTCGGCATTAATCAGAATATAATTGTTTTAAAAAAAAAAAAAGTATATATATTTATAAATGCGGTATCCAAACTTTTTATTAACAGAAGAAAAGAGACTGATAAGAGCAAATTATACGGTTCTAATTAGTTATAACATCTATTTTTACTATTTTCACTTCTCCTCTTCGCCATTATCATTTTTGAAATCTGATTTAGGCATGTCAACTAATCGCTACTTTATTTCATTTGCTTCGTTTTTTTTTTTTTATTTCCAGAATTAGCATTTTATCGAGTGATAATTTAATACTAGTTTTGCATGCCACATATATATTCAGTAAATCATTCTCTATTTTCAAAAAATTTAGATTCCATTTAAATTTTGACAAAACCCACAATGTTTTACTCTTAACATCGACTGTGTACAGAAATCAAAAAATGATCAAAAATAAAAAACTTGATTTCCTTACAATTTACCATAGAATAAAGACCATCACTTGTAGCGCAATCAAAATTTATACCAGGAAGTGTTCATTATTGGAAGAAAATATTAAACAAAAAAAATTAAAACTTTGTTAATCTATAACGCATCATCTTTTTCCTCAGATATTACTTTTGAAAATTGAATTTTTGATTTTTCCAATCAAAAATCTCGAACAATTTTGAGAATTATTCTAAATCGAATTTTGCTTTTTAGTTATTGCATTGAAGCTAACAAATGTATTTTGCATTATGAATAATTTTTTTCCGCAAGATTAGTCATTTCTTTTTTGAGAAGTTCTTATTTTTTTTTTAGCATTTTTTATGCCAGGATTTTTTTTTTTTTTTTTTTGCAAACTATAGATATTTTTCTAAAAGAATTTGACTGTATCTGTTACGATTTGAATTTTAAATGATTTTAATTTGGATGATTTAAAATTTATATGATGCTTAATATTGTGCTGGTTTAGTATAATTATTTAGCAAAGTGAATAAAATACATTTTGATTTATTTGTTTGCTATCAACTTTCAATTTTTCTTCTCTTTTTTCTGCTATACCTCATGCTAAACACATATTCGATCGCCAATAGATAAGTAGTACTCACATTTTTTCCGTCTTAACTTCAAATATATAATTGTTTTTCATGTAGTTTTTCCATGCTTAATCTCATAAACTGTATAGTGGAGTTTGAAGATAAAGTATAGAATTTGTATAAAGAAGTTCATAAAAGAGAAAATGATAAAAAAGAAGACTTTTTGTCAACAAATCGTCGTTTTTTACAACGAAGCCACTGTGGCTCCCATTACATCCCATAATTACTAATTACGTTGTGTATCTAAATTTATCCGACTACTTTAAGAAGTTAAGGATTCGGAGGTATAATATAGGAAGTTTTCCCTGCGGAAAAATTTTGCTCATCTTGCCTTTGTAATTGTTGGCTAGGTCTTGAATTATTTAGTAAATCTCACTTCTGGTATTTACCTGAAGTTTTTTCTACCATTTTAATTTGCATGCGAGAAACAGGATTTTGAAATAGGTTTAACTAATAATTAATTTATCTTCGGATTATACTAATCAGCTATGACATTTTGAAAATTTCACAAAAATTTCATGGGGATCATTTGTTCATTCTTCTGTTTCTTTTAATCCACACCAATTTGATTTTTTAATTGACTTAACTACAAATCTAGTCATGAAGGATATAAGCTGCAATTCAGTCTTTATAATATGTACTTTTTCCGAAATGACCAAATATTTTCTATTATTATAACTTTTTTTTTCTTTTTTGGTGAAAAATAACTTGACAAGAATAAATTTCATTTTTATTTGCTATTTAAATGAAAAGAAGCAAAGAATTCTTTCCTTCTGGCAAATAGTTTTGACATTCAATGAATTTGCATAGATACTCTTTTAAGCATTCATTATATATAGAAAGCGACCACATCACTCCTTATTTGGTCACAAATTCTATAAAAACAGTAATATTGATGCATGCAAGTTTGGAAATGTCATGCATAAACTCGGTAACAATGCCATCACATCTGCTTATATGCATAAATTTTTATTTGATAGTATTCACATTTACTTTAATACCGAAGGACACGAATCTTTGAAACTATAGGATACTGACCAATCTCAATGTCTACTTATTGAATTCTATTTATTGCATCTTCTTTGAAGTCTTTTTTAGTCTATCATTTCGATTTGTTTTTATTTGCCACTTTTTTTGCAACGAAACTCAAAATAGGTTCTGTTAATAACTGAAATGCATATTCACTCGCCAAAATATTTAAAAAATTTCTGCACCTTTATTCTATTGTGTGAAAAATCTACATGGGTTTTAGTTGCAAGCAAGAGTTGACGATTCTTTTATGAATTATGTAATCGAGAATAAGTATTCGAACAAAGCTATCAATGACAGCAGGTTTGCGGAAGTTTCTATAGGTCTACTGCAAATTATTACAATCTGTCAAGCAGTTATTCGCATGGTTTTGTCGCAGCTATAAATTGTTTCAGAATTTGGATGTGATCTTGCCGAAAAATAAAGTGGAAATAGAATCACAGGATTCTACTATTCAAAATGGACTAAAAATTATTACATTTGTTTTCCAAAACGCTTTTTTAATTTAATTTTGCTGAAAACTTTTTCAAAATAACTCATCAAAATGTCATACAATGCAGTGATACTTCAAATTAAAATTAACATATATTGTTATGTTTAATCTATTGCTGTTAAAATTTTTTTGTTGTTTCAATTTCTTTTGTATATCCAAATCTCATCCACGTACTTCCAGATCATAATAATTCGAAATTTACTAATAAGAATAAAGAAGTGTACAAAAAATGCATTATTCCCAAGTCTATAATTTTCGGACAAAATTTGACGACAGATTCAATTAATCTTAATAATTTCATTAACTGCAAGTGATTTAATTGATTGAAGATGTCGATTCAAATTTAGTCTTGAATTTTACCAATTTCATCATGTTCAAAGTGTAAAAATTATTTTTTCAAGTGCGAATCTTTCAACATTTCGATTTCAATAGAAACGGCGAAAAAATTGATGGTTTTTGATTGACTGAAAAGTAATTGAAATAAATCAGCTATTTTAACGTTAAGATGAGAAAAACTCTTTTTTGGTCTAAGAGATTCAACGATTAATTACAGTCCAATTAATTTTCAGATTTAAAACACAATTACGAAAAACATCAACAGCTATTAGCATATTTTTTTTCTTCCTTCCTGTTTTCCTACTTTTTTTTTTCCTTTTTATTTCCAGAAAACAAGACATTCTAGTGATTTTTTATCTGCATTCTTCTTATTGCTTCGTGATCTTTCACTTTCAGCAAAAGTGAGATATTAAATCAAAGCCATTATTTTTTATGATTAGTTATTTGAAAAAGATAGCTGATTTCATTGAAAATTTTAAGCCAACATGTATAGAAGTATGTTTTTTATCATTTCAGAAGGCGTTCATAATGTTTTCATTCATTTCATTCGAATAAAATTTCGAAACAAAAAAAACGAATGAAACAGGGTCTTTTTGAAAAAATTCTGTTGTATTGATTCAAAATTTTATTGTAACATAATGTGTCATGACTGTTGTGAAGGATTATATTTCAAATTCTGTTTTCTTCTGTTCATTTGTGAGGTTTTTTTGTGGGTTTTTTTCTTTTTTTTTTTTAGATGAAGGAAATTTTAGTTTACAACATTAAGGACTTTGAATGTTGAAAAAAATTTTCAAATTTGATGAAATTTAAGATATCTTGACGGATATGATTTTAAAAATCAATAAACGGAAGTGATTCTCATTGTGATTGCTTCATTTTTTCCATGTTTCTGTACTAACTTCAATTAATAATAATTTTTTCGTGTTGCGAGAATGTACGACTCGCCAGGCGCGACTCAAAGTTGTTTCGAAGAGAAATTTCCCTGCATTATCATCTTTGAGATATTTTTAACAAAGAATGATAAAAAATAGATAAAAAGAAAAGAATGAAAGAAGTGAAGATAATAAAGAAAGGAATTACATGTTGTTTCCTATATATTCAACATACTTTTCATCAGGAACAATCCTAAAATAAAACTCTAAGGGTTAGCCTTATTCATTCATCCACTCTAATTGAGCAATGTTCGGATATCAAATCATTTCTTATCATTTATTACTTATTTCTTTATTGATTTAATTGGGATTAAAAAGCGAAACAGATCAATAGTAATAATAATGATGATGAAGATTAACTATGATAGTTGAATCGAATTGTTGTCAATATTTTCTAAAGTTAAGCAAATTTTCAAGTACGCTTCGAAAATAATTATGGTAAATGATAATGATATCAATAGTGATAATGGTGATAATGATTGTAGTGATGGTAATAGCTGTATTAAGTAACAGTAACAACGGGCAATTCAATGATGATTATTATATACTATGTTTTTTTATAGTTTGTACAGAAAACATCATATTAAAATATTTCGTTCTTTGCCATTATCATTTCTTATGAAAAATTCCATCATTATCAATAAGCTTGTACTCATGTGTGAATTTGTATAAATATGTACAATATTTCCTGCTTTAAGAAGTTAGTAAAAATAATTAATTAATTATATTCATGTCAATGGAATTATCATATGATACTTTCTATTTTATTTTTTTTTCCAAAGTCATTTTTTGAAACAGAACTTTAAAAATCTTTGGAAGCATCACAATTCTTCAGGCATATCATATTCATATATTTTTGAAAAAAATCCATTTACTTAAATTTTAATAGAATTTGAGGAATAATTTTATTTGATTCATTTCTATTCACCGATCAAATTGTACGGTAGTGTGAAATTTTTTCTAAAAATTGATAGTTTGATGTAGTTGAAAACAAAGGAATTGTTTTCTAAAATATTTATTGATCTCATGACTTTCATGCGAGAGGAGAATTTGATATTCAGTTGTCAAATTCTTCTGTCAATACGAAATAAATGTAATGAATTCCAAAAATAAAAAGTCAAGGAAATAGAAAAAAACAAGAAATAATCATGTTATGCTTCTTAAACATTTTAAAACAGCTCACTTTATTATATATAATTTAAAAGCTTCAACAATGATATCTTGGAATTTGCGTTTAATATGAACTGTATTTATTTAAATATTTTAAAAATGTCATGTTTTAGCATGACTGTATATTTGACATTCGTCTGTTAGACGGATCAAAGTTACGCTATTTTTTTAACGTAATAGCCATTTTACTATCAATTAATTAGATTTTGTATTATTTTTATTTTCATTTTTTATTTTCAATATTTGCTAATTCATTACTATAGCTTATTTACGTTATTATTATTACAAATAAACGCTGCCGATTGAGTGAAATAATGCCGAACTAAACAATGCTGATAACTATGTCTGATTATTCTTAATCAGAAGGTATGGCAAAGCAACAAATCTATTCGGATTTTAATTATTTGGAATTTGAAGTGTGGCAAGGACCAGTTTTACAAGTTTTGTATGCACCATATAATTATACGCGAAATTACGATTTGGAAATGAAATACTGGAATCCCGAAACGATACAACTATTCTTTTACAAGGTTTGTGATGATTCTTATCTTTTTTCATCCCTTATTTGAAGAAAAAGAAGTCATTTAGTATATTTTTGAGGTATTCCTTTTGTAAAGAATCATATTTCATCACAATACAATACACATTTGGAATTTCGGATTTTCAACTTTCAATGTCTTTTTTTTTTCCTTCAGCCCGAAATAAAGTTTTGAAAATTTTCTGTCTTTTTCTTTTAAATTTAATCTTTTCTGTGATTCAACTGTATTATTTTAATTCGCAAATGAGAAGTGAATTATTTCATATATGTACACATGTACATATAAGTGACACATTCATTTTTCTTCTTTTTAAGAATTCCGTTGTGTTTCGAATGTCTTTGCAAATTGCTTTGAGCTTTCTTTGATTATATTTATTAAGAAATCTTCAAATTTCTCAATAAAAGATTGATTCTTTACATTTCTACTAAACTTCATCGTAATATCTTACCTTTTGAGTTTGGAAAAGATGAATTTTATTTATTTTGGAATTCAAAATTATTCCTTTTTGTCATTTCAGCAAATTTAATTGCTTAGCTATTACACAGAATGTTATAAATATTGACTCTCTTTAATGTCATTGATATTAATATAAATTAATTTAGCAAGAAAAAGGAAAAATAATTAAATAACACAAGATATAAGTTTCACTGTTACCTTCCACTTTCCAGTAAAACATGTAGGAATGAATATTTGAAGATCTCATCATATAATATTTAATCATATAATATCAACATGAGGTTTCATGAATTCCGTATTTGATGAGAATTCAGACTTCCACCAATTTCGTATTTTTATGCGTCAAAAATTCAACAGATATCTTGAAAAAGAAGACTAACAAACAAGACAGAAAAAAAGAAGTTATATTGGAGTGTGAAATAACGAAAATATAACATTTCAAACCATACTATTTTTCATTTGAAACACATTGAAGTTCTATTTTTTCTTTTCAAAGTTCAGAAGTATTCCAAAAAGACTTTGTTTAGAACTTTGAAAAGTGAGACGAAGATTAATTTCTAATAGAAGCGAGGAAAATCGGAAAAGGTTTCATTAAAAAATAAGAAATCTAGACTGACAGTTGAAAATCTAGTTTGTTATTTCGGACCAAAATTCTTATGAGGAAGCAGTATAATTCATAATATGTATTATATGATTTGTTTCAAAACGGAAAAAAAAGAATTAAGTATAGAAAATAAGAATTATTGCTTTTCTCTTCGATTTCTATGATATTTCTTTTATCTTTCTGATTTGTAACTGATTAGATAGATAGAAAATAAGAATACTTTGTTATGCAAACGATTTCGATTTTTGAGAATCAGAGAAAAAGGAAAGTTCTCTACTGGATTTGACTACTCAAGTCCATGATGTTCTCTTTAATTAAGAATGTTTTCTACGTTATCAGGAAAAAATTCTTTTTTCTTTTTGATCAAAAAAAAAAAAATGGAAAAAAGATGAAGTTTTGAGTTCAAACTAAAGAAAAAAATGGAGTTGGAAAGAAGGAGCGCATTAAAACTCTGCAAATAATCTCTCTCATTTCTTACCTAAATTTGCTTTTAATTTCGAATTACAACATGCTTTGCCAAAATATTACTTTATGGAAAAAATCTTCCCGCGCTTATTTTTCAATTTTTTTTTCACTTTTCACAAGTTGAGCTGATTTAGTTTAATTTATATTCAAAATTACAGCATTGGAGTACATCGATATATATAGCCTTTATTTACATATGTTTAATCCATGCTTTGCAACGTTACCAACGAACTCGAAAAGATTGGAATCTTCGATTACCCTTATGTTTATGGAATGCAGCTCTTTCAATATTTAGTTTTATCGCAACAATCAGGTGAAGAAAGAAGAAATTTCCCATTTTAATTCTAATAAGTAATTGTTTCTGTAAAGGGAATTTTTGCTTTTTCATCATGAATTCATTTGATCTGATAGTTACAAATGTGACAAAAGTAAAATTTGTTGTAAAACACGTTAATGAGGGTTGGCAATTAATTGAAGTAATATTTAGTATTTTTTTTTTTTTGTTTAGAAGAATTTCAGAGACTTTTCAGNGTAATAATTTATCACTATCATTATTTATTATTATTTATCATTTAATATTAATTATTGTGAATTACGCAACAGTAAAAAATCAACAATATTAGTAATACAAATCTAATGATAAATTTATAAAATAAAAAAGAAGAAAACGACTAAAAGAGAAAACTAAAAAAAAAACCAAGTCGGAGCATTAAACCGCTCCCGCTGACATTTCTATACAAAATTAATATAAAAGATAGAAAGAGCGCCTTTGTTAGCGCGTGATGATGATGCGCAACGACTAAGGAGAAAACTAAAAAAAAAAAAAGAATAAAATCTGAGCATTAAACCGCTGCCGTTGACATCTTATACAAAATGATAGAAAGGGAGCCTTTGTAAGCGCGCGATGATGATGCGCACTTATTGGAGCGCGACGGTTCACATTGAACCCAGTTTAATTTCTATTATTATTGCTAACCGCATCTTTACCCAAGAAGAGAGAAAGATGGGAGAAAAAAGGAGAATAACAGAAAAAAAGGTAGGCGGATCCAATAAACTCCATCTCTTCACCTATTTTCAGTTGTCACGGACGTGACACTTGAAAAAACGGAACCATATTTACTTATAAAGAAGGTCGGTTGGATTAGAAGGTTGTGTCAAAATTTGAAAAAAATCGGTTGAGAATTTACCGGAGATCGGGCGTGAGTAACAGGTAACATTTACATTTTTATTTATATAGATTAACTTCATAGTTTTTCGATAATTCTACAAAATCATTTTACGACATTGAACAACGTGAATAGATATCATTAACAATTATTGATATTATTTAAGAAGAAAATGCCGGCATGTTTATTTATTTCAGCTGCATTTTAAGGATGTGAACAAGTTTTCCATCATGAATTCATTTGATCTAATAGTTACAAATGTGACAAAAGTGAAATTTGTTGTAAAACACGTTAATGAGGGTTAGCAATTAATTGAATATTTCAATATTCTTTTTTTGTTTAGAAGAATTTCAGAGATTTTTCAGATTTGGCGAAGAATTTTACACTATTTTAACTACACGTCCGCTTGTGCATTCTGTTTGCTATTCGATTTCACCTTTTCAACCAGCCGCAGTTTGGGCTTTCGCGTTTGCGATATCGAAAGTTGTCGAGCTTGGAGATACCATTTTCTTGTTAATGCGTAAGAAGCCATTAATATTCTTGCACTGGTATCATCATGCTGTGGTTCTTATCTACAGTTGGAATTCAGGCAAGGACTTTTTAAATTTTTCAAAATTTAACTTTTTTTTTTTTTTTAAATTGCACTTTAATTACAAATCCATCACTATCGTTCAAAATGGTATTCTCATCTTCCTGGCTTCTTTGAAATTTTTATGTCATACTGTGATGTTGACAATCTACTTCTTTTGTCCACAACAACCATTTCATTATTTTCGAACATGAAAGGCATATATAACACAGCCAACAAGAAATTTATGATAATATTTACAGTAATTTGATTTAAGCAATCGAAGTAACAGCTCCAGGCCGTTGGTTCATCATGATGAATTTTTCTGTACATTCCATAATGTACGCTTACTATTCTATCACTGCATGGGGTATTCGACTACCGAAATTATTTTCAATGTGTGTCACTGTATTACAAACATCGCAAATGATCGTTGGTGTTTTGATTTCCATAGTGGTACTCAAACAGAAGCTCAAAAATGCTGTAAGTTGCATTAGTAACTGATAAAAATTTTTCTCCCCTTTATCCAGTCCAACTGGCTACTCCAATTTGTTATCTTAGATTACATTTAAAGGAAACATTAGAAAGAATAGATTACCGCTTAAACCGAAATACCAGACTAGATTGGTAAGAAGAGGGAAATAACTTGATAATATTGACATTCTTTTTTCACAGATCTTTTAAGCAAAGAAACATTGTCCGTTATTGCATATTGAATGACTCATAATTGGCAAGAGAATGGGGAAATAAAAATGAAAAATATATTGCTGTCAAAAAAATTGACCAGATATTTCGATTTGAATATAAATGACATGAGCTAGATCAAATCAAAACATAACGAAATTCAGAAATTTTAAGCAAATTTTCAACAGAAAAGACAATCATATGTTGTGAAAAATAATTTTCTTGGTTAGCTGTTACAAATAATAATTATTCAGAAAATACCTTTGATGAAGAGTTTAGTGATGTTGAATTGTTGAAGTTAACATCAGTTAATAAGATATCACTCAGTAGCTGGAATATAGAGTTTTCTTCTTGACTGTTGAGAGTCGGAATATTAATGTTGAGAATATAGTAGAGATATTTTCTTGAGATTGATTGAGATGGAAATTCGTTGGATGAGAAATGAAGGAGTTCGCTCGCCATATTACCATAATCAGTTCTGAGCCAGAACTGCTTTCCACCAACCGATAGCAATCATTCTTTACCCTATTCCCATCACTATAAATAAGCTAGTTTATAAGACTGGAAGCATTGCAATGATTTAATTTCCGGTATTTACTATTGAAGATAAAGCTTGATAATCGCAAATAAAGATGAGAATTACATCAGATATGGTAACACTCATGTAAATTCATTTTGATTGATGAATTATGTGGGAAATATTTTATAATATAATATTTTGACTATTTGAATATATTTATGCTAAAGTTATTTTTCCCGAAATTTAATAATCAATAAAGAACTGATACCTAGGAATTGTAACAATCAAATTAATAAGTGAATTCAATGCGGTAATTTAGTGATTAGCATTATGAATTCCCTTCGAGATGCTAATGTGTGACAAATATATATATATATATATATAAATCATCGTTCCAAGAAATTTTTGTCAGAATTTCGGAAAATCGCGATAATCATCTCAAAGGTGATTTATTTAACAAAATTTTAATGACTAATTTTTTTAAATTTAAATTTGAATTGTATAAGTTTTAAAGGTTTGCCAGCAGTCGATGGATAATCTCGCACTTGGTTTTGCGATTTACTCCTCATTTGCTGTACTTTTCATACGATATTTCTACGATTCATATATGAGGCCCAAGAAATTTTTACAGAAGAAAATCGAATAAAAATCGCTTCAATAAACATTCGGTTATCATTTTTTATGATATAATTAATAGCTTTGTAGAAGAAAATACATCTACTTTAATTGTCAGCTGTGCAATTACTTTACAATATTGCTGATACTTTATCAAGTTTTCAGAATAACATTTTTCTTCTTTTCTTTGTTTCATGACATTTCCTATTCCAAAATCTTCCAGTCACAATCATTGAAATTTTTGTGTTATACAAATTATAGCGAGAAATTTTTTCTGTTTTTTTTTGAAAGTTTTTTTAATAGAGCTTGAAAGGCGCCTGCAAACTTTATGTCATAAAGATTTTTTCAATCTTAGTTACAATCCAGGCAAAAAACGGTAATGAGGGAAAAAAGAGAACATCAATTAAAGGATTTTACAAAAATCTTGTGTGTTGTGTGAAAAATACTTTTCTTAATTTGCTGTTATGGATGTGGAGAGTTGATTGAGAATTTATCGATGTCGAATTGGTTAACGATAGTTGATAATAATATCGCTCGCGAACTGGAATATAGTTTTTTTTTTTTTGATTTTTGATAGCCGAGAAATTTGTCGGGAGAATAGTAATGATATTTTCGAGATTGGTTGATGAATATATTTTAGATGGAATGAAAGAGTACAGCTCGCCGCATCACCAAAATTAGTTCTGATTCAAAATTCCTTTTCCTCTAACCTATAGCAATTCTTTCTATAGTAGGCGTTTCTTTATCATATTTCCATCATTGTACATTAGATAAGTTATAAGACTGGAAGCATTTACTTGTGAATCAGTTCTCGGTATTTACTATTGAAGATAAAGCTTGGTACCACAAATAAAAATGCGAATTAAATTGGATATTGAAAAATTCATTTATATGCACTTTGATTGATGAATTATCTTGTAAATATTTGCAATACAATATTTTGATAATTTGAATATATTTATGGTAATCTTTTCCGACATTCCCGACTGAAGGAAATGAATCCTTTCAAGGAAGGAATTTGGGTGTTATAGCAAAATTAGCTTGTTTGAATTTACCATTTTGTGGCACTTCTTGTTCGTAGTCTTATTCGATTTTCTGTGTTGGTTTCTAAATATTGGTAACTGAATTCTTGCGTTTTCTTCGTCGTTAACTTATCGTGGATTCACTTCCAAATAAACTTCTTCAATTAGTTCTAATGTAATTAATTCCGAATGGTTTTGTTTATCATTGAATGTTCGTTTTGATCAAAGAACTGCTCTTCGAATCTTCTTTGAGAAGGTCTTGATAATTCTGTTCAATCTAATTATTTCATTTTACACTGAACCTTGATCTGATCGAAGAACTGCTCCTTGAATCTTTCGTTTGTTGTTAGAGATTCAATCAATGACGATTGATTGAACGATTTAATTGAGTCGAGTATATCAGCAGAGATTCAAGGAATTTAGTTTTTTCCTTGATGATCCGTAATTTGACTTGACATTGTTGTTTTAATTTTTTTTCGCAAAAGTTTTTGGCCTGATAGTGTTAGATCGGATTTCTTAATTTCTTTGAGAAGTTATAAGATCTTTTCTTCCACTGGTTAGGCTGCTTTAATTAGATTTGCAAACATACCTCATTTCGAGACAAAATTATCCTGAATTTTTACTTGGTTAGCTATTAAAACAGATAATAATTATTCAAAGAACTAGCTGGATCGGCCATGAGGAGCATGAGAAAGATTTTATTTACTGATTAAGATGATTCTTCTTAACAAACCAATTATCAGAGAATATCCAAACAAGCTGATCACTGGGTTATTCTTTTTTTATCGCTAGTAGAAAAGAAAACTGTTCAACTGAATTGTCGGATCATTGAATTTATGTTGAACATTTAACAGGGGAAGCAGAGAACCGACTTTATAATAAATTTGTCCTTTCACTTTGAAAGTCGGCATGAATTGGAAAAGTTGACACGAATTGCTACAATTTCTGCGCCAAACGACATCATTTGGAAGCAAAAGTTGATAGATAGGAAATGCTTTGAATCGGCAGTATATCCGGCAAAAAAGTTTTTAACGGCTCTGGCGGTTCTCCAAGTTGAGGGAGTTAAATTTTTCCAGCGGCGCAACACATCCCTTTCGTTTCTCCATTAAATTTCAGAGTCTTGAAATAAGGACATACTTCAGTCATAGTGTCGATAAGAACATGCGGGTTGAAACTGTAATCATCAGCTGGATTTTACCGGATTGCAAGACGATTGTAATTGCGTGATCGCTGAACACGGAGTTGTGTTTGACGCTGATTATCTGTTTCTCGTTGGCGTTTTTCAACCACTGTCAACCTGTCGCGTTTATCCTCCCAGAACAAAGCAGATCTGAAGCTGCATGACTGATCGACGTGCTTGTTACCATGCATCTTCAAGTCTGGCTGCATGTCATTCTGCTCGCATTTGAGCCATTTTTTGTCTTGTTATGCTCATTCGCTGATGCCCATTCTTCCTCAGTTTGATTTGCGACTAATCTCGCAATACTTCCGTTCTGCGCGAATACGATGACCCAAGTTTGATCTTCTACGAAGCATTATTTGGATAAACTAAAGCATATTGATTGCACAATATTTGAGATTATCCAAGCAAATTGATCACTGGATTATTCTTTTCTTTGTCATTTGTAGAGAGAATAGAATCCTTGACTGTCGATTTGCTGCTATTACTGCGTCGATCTGTGTCGTTGTAAAACAGCCGCGTTGTCGCTGTAGAAACTCCGAGCTTTGTTGAATCCGAATTGTTGTTGAACTTGAGTTTCTAATGTTGGGGAAAATTAATTTCACAATGCTTGTAGGTTTACAAAATTTTTTGTTGTTCCATTGTCTGTATAGATAAGAGACTGTTTGGTTTGCCGATTCTAAAACACACAACATATAATTGTCCGTGTGAAAAACAATCCGTCTCTAGATCTAAACTGCATAATTCCAAAGATTAGCCCTGAGTTTTGTTGATGATGATGCAAACGCAATCGAATTGGGGATTTTAATCTCTTAAATTGAATGACAAATCCGTTGGAATGATAGCAACGCGAGAAATGAGGACATCTTCACCTTTGAAAAGTCCTGTCAAGATTGATTCTTCTACGATGTTGCTCATCAATTTTTTCATTGCAAGCCGTGTGTCATTTCAAGGTTTTGGCTGGTTAATATTTCGCAATATAATAATTGGCACGTTGATTTTCAATTGCAATACTTTCGGTGGCATCCTTGGCAGATCGATTCAAAAATTTTGTTGGATAATTAATCGCTTTATTTGCTTACGCAACAGTGTCGACGGACTTGATTGCTTGCATTGCAAAGTCCGTGTATCATATTTTTTGTCGTAACTTAATGCAAATCCTTATCGACGTCTGCATCGGGTATTTCAGCGCATATTAATCGACTTCGTTTGAAGTGGTTTTGTCATAAAGCCAAATTAGAAACGTTGTGACAAAATGAACAACAAACATTTACGACAAAGAGGCAATCCAAGACATGACCTAATATTAGAAGTTAGGAAGGCAATCCATAAATTACTTGAATAAAACACTGCATCATACACTATCATGACGTCGACATTTCTGCGACGCAACTGCACTTTTCACAAAATTAAAAACAAATGAAAAAGCTTGAATTACGCGCCTTATCTATTTTAAAAGATGTACTTATCCTGATGCAACGTTGTATGAAAATTTTAAATCAATCGGTGAAGAATTAGAAACGTTGCAGGAAATAGTCGCGGCCAATGCAGAAAGTAGGCATGGTGAATAAATTCTATCCGCTGATGAAGGCGGGATTAAAAAATTCAGTCTGCTTACTTACTTTTAACTGTCACGGGCGTGACAGACAAAAAAAAGTAAACATATCTTAATTTTAAAAGAGTGCCTATTCGAATACAAGGTTATATCGAAATTTGAAAGCAAATCGGTGGAAAATTTCCGGAGATTTTTTATTTGTCAAAGCAACGATTTACGTTTTTATTTATACAGATGAGAGCGATGAATGAGTTTATTCTTTTGAATATTTTTCACTGAAATTCTTAATGTTATTTCCTTCAATGAATGATTACTAAATATTAAAAGTATCACTGCATTCATTTCTATTCGAATGTTATGATTACTCCGGTTATCGTTCAGGAATATTTTGGTTTAATTTTCGTGGCAAAACTTCCTCCTTTTCAAAGAATAAATGTGATAAATGATGAATTTGTTTGCAAAGAAAAATTTAATCATGCTCGAAATGATTCTGACCAGAAATTCTATAGAATTTCGATTTGGAAAGTATGAGGATATTTGATGCATTCCACATTGTTTCAATAAATCCCTTAGGCTCAACACATTCCGCATTGCTTAATGAATTCCATAATTTTAATACATTTTACACTATTATGACTACTCATTTTTGTTTTTATTCTTCCGAAAATTTGATAGAATTTTACTGAGTCCTTTAATTATGTGAAGAATAATTATTGATTCTTTTTTGTCGAATGAAAAAATCGTTTATCGATAGTTGCGATAAATCCTTGCCATAATATTTATGTAATATTACATGTTAAAATTTTACTGATTCTATCTATATTGAACAAGTTAATTTGTGTATTCATATATTTGTTGATGTTCAGTGTTCCTTTATGCGTAAATGTATTGCATATTGGAAATTATCAATATCTTTCGTTTTCGAAATATTAGAAAATTGTTTGATTGAAAAATATTTCTATGCAAATGCTTTTATGCTAACCTAAGTCTTTCAACTTGTGTCATTTCATTGATTTTATTATTTCATGTAATTATAATTTATTTTCTCACTTTGCAATGATTTACAACACTTTTGTTTGATTATTCGAATAGTAGTTATTTCTGAGTTTAGTTTTGCTGTATTTATCATTGAGAAAATTCGTAAGTCAGATGGACGAAGCCTTGAAACTACTTTTTTACTTCCCATGACAGTTTCACTTCCATCCAGTTTTTCTTTACTTCATTGTACGTAAATTCCGTGTAACATTCGATCGAAATATATAAGAATAATTCTTATAAAATTATTTGTTCATATAAAATGGTTCTTTGGAATTAATTGTGATAGGTTCGAAGCCCTCACAACGAATCTTTCTTCATCTAATATTACAACGTGCACTGAATCACCAAGATGAATGAATAAATGGATATAGCAGAATGAAAATACTGCTGTTTATTCTATCAAAATCAGAAGACTCGAACCGCTAACTCTCTCTATATAAATAAAAATGTAAATGCTACCTGTTACTTCTCAATGATCTCCCCAAGTTCTCCACCGATTCTTTTCAAATTTTGAAACAACCTTGCATTCAATAGCCTCGTGTTCTTATATAAACATATTTCACTATTTTTCACGTGTCACGTCCGTGGCAATTGAAAGTAAGGTGGAGGAGGAGTTCATTGAATTCGTCTTCCTTTTTTTTCTCATTCTCCCCTACTTCTCATCTCTCTCTTCCTTTCCTTAAATGTTAGACTGCCTCGCTTTTAATGTTAGATTGAATAATATTGTGAAATTCATGGGACGCCTTTGTTCTTGGCCGCAAGATTAGTTCGTTCACTCAGTCAGTCGTGATTCTTACAATTGGTTTGAATGTCGGGAAATACTTTTTTAACCAACTTTTCTTTTGTTGTTACGGAATTGCAGAATTTGAGGTAATGAAATTCGACCTGTGGTCAGACCAACCAGCATTTTTCGTTCCCAATTTCCAGCAATTGATGTGAGAATATCCCAGTTGATCGATCGTTTTGCAGCTATGCATCCTATTTGTAATTATTCTAACGTCTTTATGTATCTCCACAAAGTAGAGTGTTTCAGGCAAGCATTTATTTCGTTTATTGGTGTCGATTGATGAATTGCAAATAATATTTGCCTGAAATCTTTTCCAAGCAATATTATTGCGTTCCCAAATGGTCTGGTATTTCCATGCATATCTTGCAATGATCGATCAAGAGCCTTGACCGATTTTTTATGCGTCATTGTACATTCATCCCAAACAATAACTTTGCAATTTTTCCATGCTGGATGTTTTGGGAATGTTGCATGTGGAAGTTTCAATGTATTGCATACTCAGTGGCAATTTCAAAGCGGAATGAGCATTTTTTCCGCCTGGTAGCAATGTTGCAGCTATTCCAGATGTTACAAGAACTAAGACTATGTCATTTTGGGATCGAACTGCTGCGAGAATCAATCTAATTAAGGACGTTTTACTAGTTCTTCCTGACGCATCTAAAAAGAAGATTTTTCCACCTCCCTTACTGACAGTTTGCATGATTTGGTCATGAATGCTTTTTTGCTCAAACGCTAGTTCAGGAATACTTGATTGCACACATGGAAAAAGATTAATCGTGTTGTAATTTTGTTGGTCACGCAATTCTATATCGGACGAAGCAGCAGCAGATCGATTCAGTGATCGCATTCCCAACTGATTGAGAACTTTGCTCGCGATTTGTAGGCACAAGTCTTCAATCATTATCAACACTTCACTGTATATTTCTGCATGAAATCCATGTTAATATTTGATTTTTGGCTGCGTATTTGATGGAAAGTGTCTTCAGCCATACTCGATTCATATTTCTCCCACAACTCTGTTGGAGATGAAGGAGAGCAGGCGGTCAATATGATTGCAAATAGTGTATGAATTTGTTTGGATGTGACTTGTTTCATTCGTCATTAATGTATACATCCCATTGTCGGTCGTTGTCCAATAAATTCAAAGCTTGACATGCACTGGGAAAGTATCATGTGTAACGCCATTGACAATTCTTAATTGTTGGAAGGAGGTTGGATGGGCACATTTATTAACAGCATGCGAAGGAATAAACATTCATCTTGACTAGCTTGCACAGTGTACAATCTGCCTATCGTGATTAGTTTGAATATGCCAGATTGTCCGTCAACTGGTTCTCAAATGATTTTTTACTCGCATTCTATGTGTAATACGTTGACACTTCCGAATATGACAGTGTTTTCGCAAATGCATCATTTTGACATAACGTGAAGAAAGCAGTAAATTTAGCCGGTGGATTCAGGGCCTTTGTTTCATATTTGCAGCTGTGGAATAAACACTTTGTCCATTTTCTAAATATACTACTAAGTTGAACAACAGCTGACTTCATCCATGTATGAGAAATGAAAGAATTCGCCATACGGATTCATTGCTGTTTATTTATCTTCAAGCCTAGTATTGTGCGATTTCATCTATACATAACACCGCATTTCTATTACTTCTTTCTGGCTGCACACCATAAACTGCCAGTCACTGCTTTTATTCACGTACTTAAAATATTTGGTCGATTTAATGGAGTTAAGTATTCCATGCTTATGTGCGCTTTGTATGCTTTCAGTAGCAAAGACGAATATGGAACAACCCACCGGTTATCTACTTCGGTGTTACTATTCCACATTTGTATGGTTGCTAATTTATCGCCATCTTCTGCTGATCTTCTGTATAAAAGATATCCATCTTTTCCTGTAACTGTGCATGCGAATTTGGATTCAGTATATCGCAAAGTCCATGTATCATATTTTTTGTCACAACTTACGATTTCTGCGCCGAACTACGTCATTTGAAAGTACGAGTGTATTTCTTGATTTTAGATAGGAAACGCTTTGATTCGGCGGTATATCCGGCAAGCAAAGTTTTAATGGCTTTGGTGGTTCTTCAAATTCAGGCAGTTTATTTTTTTTTTCCAGCGGTGCAACATATTTTTTTCGTTTCTCCATTGAATTTCAGAACCTTACAATAAAGCGTTTTATGGAGTATATTGCACTTTACCAGCATTGCAGTCTATCTTAAATATGTTATTTTCATATGAAATAACAGAAGGCAGTAATTCTCTTCCTTGCTCATTTTTAAACATCTCAACGTACCATGACTGCAGCAATTAAAGAATTGCTAATACCAAGGTCTAAATCAAAAACTGCTTCATTTGAATTTGGTTCAGAAACTTGAATTGGCCGTACTTCTCTTTACCTCCTCAAATGACTTATATAGATACTTCAAGAAACTTGCATTACAGCTTCATCAAGATTTTTTACAACAAAAGCATTAATTAAGTTTTTAGTGCAATTTTTCATCTTTTCATCAGTTATCATAGATGTTTTTGAAACAATAAGGATGACTGACAATAAAGTGATTAGCGGTAGTTAGCTAAGTAAGATGTTACTATTGAGACATACCGATAGTCATGAAAAATAAGCCGCGAAACAGATCTTGAAATGGTAATACTGCGTGCTCTACTGAGTATCTGTGTTCTGTTTCTGCAACTAAAATCCAAAAACGAATGAACCCAGTGCCAGTGATAAATGAAATTGCGAGAGCTAGCTGAAATCGATCTGAATGGCCCAAAGAAGAAGCTGCTTTCTTTTTCGCTTCAATCAATGAACAAAAAAATTTTCATCGAATGATTTGATACAATCTAAAAATGTTTCATCTAGTTTTATCAATCCATCGCGAGTATATAAATTTGAAAACGAGATGTTAAAATTTAGCTGCATTGCTAAATTATACAGTGTATATACTATTATTTACAGACGAAAATTTTATATATTCTGCAACAGAGCTAAAATTATTGCTTCCGCAACCTTTTTTTCACTAACATATGCAAGCATTTTTAAAAATTTGAAAACAAACAAAAACTGCAACCTAATCTGGTTTGAGTAACACACATTTCTGGTATCTAAAAATTAAGCCAGATTCCCATTACATTGAACTTCTGATGGGGTAGGTCGGTTTAAAAAACCCAAAAAACCAAGTAATCCAGTTTTAATATTCAAAGAGCAATTTGGATATGATTAATTTAGAAAATTTGAGACGAGAGCTTGCTGAATTGCAAATCCAGGTGAATTATCGTGCTGTTTTATACCATCGAAAAAAAATAAGTCAGAAATCACTAATGCTGAATATAATGAGCTAAAGCGTAAAGTAACTGAAATAGAAGTACAACTTCCAGAAATTTATACAATACGATAGAGTGTTGGTTTCGCGTTTATGAGGAATTTTCAGTCATAAACATGCGGGTTCAAACGATAATCATCAGTTGGGTTGTGCTAGAAACAATTTTAATCGCGTAACTGCTGAACATGGAGTCCCGTTTGACGCTGATCAAGAAATACTAAAGATGAAGATGAAGTGATTAAAATTGTTTTTTGCCAAAGTGACGACAAACGTGTTTATCACCAAAAACGCTCCAATTCACAGATAAACGTCAAAGATTGACGCAGCAAAAGCAACAGTTCGGAGTCCCACGGGTTCTAGTTCGACAGTTCAAAGCGACGCAACAGTAGCAACAATCTAACAGTTCATCTTGAACAATATTCTTCTGTATCAGGAACAAAGGAAGGAATAACCCAGTGATTAATTTGCCTACATGTTCTCCGATAATTGATTTGTTATGAAAAATCACTCTTCATCAATCAATAAAAGCTTTCTTACCAGCATTCATCTCTGTCACACAAGACCCAAAATAACTCCTCATACCTACTTCTGATCTAGCCGAATCATAATAGCAAGAATTAATCTCCAATTCAACCAAACTACAAATCAAATTACAAAATATCAGTTTCATTCCCCCTATTTAACCAGACTGAGCTACAGCAACAGGTATAAAAACATGTCGTATTCGAATGCACTGCTGTGTCAAAATTTCAGAAAAATAGGTAAAGATTTTACGATATCTAAGATTTAGAACTAATATAGATAAGGCGTATGTTTAAGAACTTTCGGAGGTTTAAGATTTTTGAACAAACGAACATTGACATTTCTATTTATATAGATTAGTTAGAGCCGGGCACGCGAAGCAGATTTTGGTGACATATTAACTGCATATAGGTCTTTTTTTTTTAACATTTTGACAAGTATTTTAGATCTAATTCCGCACAAATCATTGCAATTTTCAATAAATTTATACAGTTGAATTGTTTCTCGTATCTTGCTCGTAGAAAGGAACTAATATGATATGAAAATAAAAGAAATGAAATAATAATGAAAATTGTCTGATTTTCTTAAAGCTATTCTAGCTGCTCATTTCAAGCTACTTCTCGGTTTCTATATTAATGAGGGGATAAGTAGAAAAGGAATAAATAGAAAACGAAAGTGTAAATTGCGTGACAAATGTATTTGTACTTGGTAATGCTTTTTTGTAAATGTGTGCAAGTAATAGTGACAATCGATGGAGTACATGGAACAAATATATCGCTTGTTGCGGAAATCGTGCAATTAATGCCGAAGGCGTTGATATTTTCTGTGAGGATTTTGCTCTATTATTATTGCAGTTGTTGAGTTGGAAAATATGTTCAGTAGAATGATATTTAATCTGGTTTCTGCAATAGATCTTTCATTTATATATCAGCAATTGTATCAATTGCATTAATCGCATCAATTGAAAGTTCTCGGATGTGCAAAATGAAGAAACGTTGTTTATTCTTTCTACATCAGCTTTCGCAGAAATCGAAATTCCGTTTGGCGAGATCCTTGTTCTAATATCAATTATAATCATTGCAGCTGTCAACATGGAAAAATATATTCAATAGAATGATATTTAATCTGACTTGCAAAACTATCTTTTATTTTTTAAAAGGAGATCGCTGCTTCGATGTAGAAGTTATGAATAGTAATAATTCATGTTATCTTTCAATTAACACTATAAATATTGATTTATGCAAAGTATACATGGGAGATCCAAGCCGAATTGATATGAATGATTCGATTGTCTAATTTATGACATCACAAGGACAATTTTTTTAATTTCAACTATTCGAATTGGATGCCTTCTTTCATTTTGCTTTTTAAGCTTATTTTCTAATTCATTCATTGTCACATCTCGATTGGAAAGAGATGCAAATCACAAGGTAAAAGCCAACATTCAATATTAACAATGGAGCATACTTGATTCGAAGCGTTTCAAAATAGGCAAGATAAGTATTGCGTTGGACGTAGGATAAGTTATTTAAAACTTTCAAGGAAATTATCTGTTTCTTTTAATTATTTATTAAATTACTGAAATCTTTCTCGGATATTATTTAGCAGATTATCAAAATCTTCTATTTTTAACGTTAACGCTTTTGATTTTGCTTATAAGATGAATGAATTGGCATGTATTGAAATATGTTATTTTGCAAAATCAATATATTATAATTTTGCAACACATTAGCTCACTATTGACCAATCAGTTTGTCAGTCTTTGAGAATTTAGCAAAAATTTTTCATTCATTTGATGACTTGGCCAAAATATTAATAAAATCGAAATATTTCATTTCTTACATGCGATTACGATGAACAAATTTGAGTTTTTTCTTTAAGCTCATCACCAAGGTCATTCATTTTGTGCTTATCAGCAGGTTCAAATTCTTTTCTACTAATAGGGAAATAGTCAGTGTGATTGAATTAAGCAATTTTTTTTTTTTTTGATTCGTTTTGTGATATATGTACGTGGAAGACTTGGAAGGATAAAGAAACAAAAATTGACTTCATTTTTAAAATCACTTCAATTAAACTTTTCTAACCAAACTCACAAATGAATAGAAGACAGAATTTAAAATACCATTCTTTATAATAGTTATGACGTATTGTGTTACAATAAGGTGTTGAATCAATATAACACAATATTTTAAGAAAGATACTGTTCCATTCGTTTTTTTTCTTTTTTTTTTTTTCAGAATCTTTTTTGAATGATACATTTTTTACTAGAAAATTTTCACAGAAAATATTTGGGGAAAAACTTTTTTTTGTTACGGTCTTAAACTTGGGTAATTAAACGATGGATGTAAAAGAGTCGAACATGGTGTATTTTATTTGTAATAATCACGTGAAATAAAATAGGCGAAGAAAATTTAACAACTCGAGGAATGAATAAAACGTTTTAAAATGAAGGATGAAATGGGATTGAACAGCAAATCTTTTTACCTATAAAATTCGTTTATAATGAAGTTGTTCAAACATTCCAAACATTTGCATAATCCTTAAATATAAGCCAACCATTGTATAAGAATGTCAATCTAAAGAGATCTTTAAAATATTCGAAATATAAGCTCAGTGATTGGATGGAACAGTGAAAATTAGATAAGTGATTTATTACATTGGTAATATTGATCCATTACATCCGGTAGTGTAGCATTAATTTTAAGTTTATCCCTATCATTTAAATGATAATTCATGCAAATATATTAGTTTATTTAACTAGATTTATTAATATTATAAATTATTTCAGTTTCGCGATACTTCCCATTTAGTACGAAAAGATTATGAATGCCTTCTGGAATGACAAAAAATATATTTCTGTACATGTTGACTCAAAGTTTTCATAGGAAATCAGTTATATTCTTCAAATAATTAACTATCATATGATAAGGAATAACAGCTTTGAGGTAATATATTATAATTCTTAATGTTATCTTTTGCAATTTTTAGCTGAAAGTGGAAGACCCAGCAAATCATTTAAAGTTAACTGCTCCAGCTGCTTAAGTTTTAATAATATTAATCAGGATATGACTACTAAAAAAAGTATGTAAAAGTATATATTTTTAAATCTAATTCAATCTGTATTATTAATAAATGAAAAAAGGCTGATAATAAGGCAAAATTATATGACTCTAATTAATTATTTTTTCGCTATTTCACCTATTTTCGCTATTCTCATTGCTTCTCTTCACCGTCATCATTTTTGGAATCTGATTTAGGCATATCAACTAATCGCTGCTTCATTTCATTTGCTGCTTTCTACATTATTTCCAGAATGAGCGTTTCATCGAAATTTTTTTTCATTTAAAAAAAATTTGGATTCCATTCAAATTTTGATAAAATCAATGATCAAAATGAAAAATTCGATTTTCCTGCAATTTATAATAGAAAAAAGACCAGCAATTTTAGCGTGACCAAGGTTTACATCAGAAAATGTTCACTATTGGAAGAAAATAACCAAAATAATTTGAAACTTTAATAATCGATAATGTAGCAAAATTCAATCTTCAAAAACGATATTTTTCCCATATATCGCTTTTGAAAACTAAACTTTTTGATTTTTCTAGCAAAAACTTCAAACAATTTTTGGAATTCTCAATCGAATTTTGCTTTGCTATCTGTTGCGATTTGAATTTTAAATGATTTTAATTTGGATGATTTAAAATTTATATGATGCTTAATATTGTGCTGGTTTAGTATAATTATTTAGCAAAGTGAATAAAATACATTTTGATTTATTTGTTTGCTATCAACTTTCAATTTTTCTTCTCTTTTTTCTGCTATACCTCATGCTAAATACATATTCGATCGCCAATAGATAAGTAGTACTCACATTTTTTCCGTCTTAACTTCAAATATATAATTGTTTTTCATGTAGTTTTTCCATGCTTAATCTCATAAACTGTATAGTGGAGTTTGAAGATAAAGTATAGAATTTGTATAAAGAAGTTCATAAAAGAGAAAATGATAAAAAAGAAGACTTTTTGTCAACAAATCGTCGTTTTTTACAACGAAGCCATTGTGGCTCCCATTACATCCCATAATTACTAATTACGTTGTGTATCTAAATTTATCCGACTACTTTAAGAAGTTAAGGATTCGAAGGTATAATATAGGAAGTTTTCCCTGCGGAAAAATCTTTCTCATCTTGCCTTTGTAATTGTTGGCTAGGTCTTGAATTATTTAGTAAATCTCACTTCTGGTATTTACCTGAAGTTTTTTCTATCATTTTAATTTGCATGCGAGAAATAGGATTTTGAAATAGGTTTAACTAATAATTAATTTGCCTTCGGATTCATGGGGTTCATTTGTTCATTCTTCCGTTTCTTTTAATCCACACCAATTTGATTTTTTAATTGACTTAACTACAAATCTAGTCATGAAGGATATAAGCTGCAATTCAGTCTTTATAATATGTACTTTTTCCGAAATGACCAAATATTTTCTATTATTATAATTTTTTTTTCTTTTTTGGTGAAAAATAACTTGACAAGAATAAATTTCATTTTTATTTGCTATTTAAATGAAAAGAAGCAAAGAACGCTTTCCTTCTGGCAAATAATTTCGACATTTAATGAATTTGCATAGATACTCTTTTAAGCATTCATTACACGTAGAAAGTGATCATATCACTCCTTATCAGGCCACAAAGTCTATGATAAATAATAGTACAGATACATGCAAGTTTGGGAATGTCTCTGGTAACAATAGCAAGCGTCAAGAGAGAAATACGAATGATTTGCTAGTGCTAAAACCGGTCATCTTTTCAATTACTAAAGCCACTGGAATTCTCAAATCTGTTCATTTGCATTAAACTTCTACTTGATGTATTCACATTTTCCTGGTATTGAAAGTCATGGATCTTTCGAATTTCAAGATACTGGAATTTTTCCCTCATCAGTCTTTTTTCTTTTAATTTTAATTATTTACTATGGTCAGATCTTCATTGTTTTCTTTTTGAATACCAATTACGACATCTCTTCTGGGATCTTTTTTCGTACCGTCTCGATTTGTGTTTATTTGCCGTTTGTTTGTAACAAAACTCAAAAATAATAATTAAAATTCATAATTAAATTCATATTTATTCGTTAATAGGTTCAGATAATGATTAAAATCATATTTATCCGCTAATATATTTGAAAAATTTTTGCATCTTTCTTCTGCTGTGTGAAAAATTTACATAGGTTTTAGTTGCCAGCAGAAGTTAAGATGCTTTTATGAATTATACGATCGAGAATAAGTACTGAGCGAAGTTACCAATGACAACAGGTCTGCTAAAGTTTTCGTAGGCTTATCGCAATTATTACAATATATCAAATCGCATGGCTTTTTATCTTAGTTATAAATTGGTTTAAAATTTGTAAATGATTTTATCGAAAAAGAAATCACAAGATGCTAATTATTACGCTCGACAAGCAATTATCACATTTTGTTTCCAAAGACGCTTTTTCAAATTTCATTTTATTGAAAACTTGGAATAATTCGTGAGAATGTCATACGTCTTAAATGCAGTAATATTTTGTATTAAAATCAAACATGTATTATTAAATTTCCTTACTGCTATTAAAATTATTTTTTGCTACTTCAATTTCTTGTATATATCCAAATCAATTTCACAGTATTCACTTCCAGATCGTAATGATATTTTTTTAAAACTGCTAGGCAATTCGAAATTTACGAACAGGAATATTGAACATGCATGGAAAATGCATTATTTCCAAGTCCACGAATTTCGAACAAGATTTATACTGGATCCAATTAATTTTAATCAATTTCATTAGTTGCAAGCGATGTAATTGATTGAATGAACTTTATCAAAAAAGGTCAATGCCTTTATCAAAAAAGGTCACTGCTTGTGCAATGTCCGTCAAATAAAATATTGCAATTAATTTGTTCCATTTGCTCCATTGGCTCACTGATTAATTTTTTTTTGAACGTTTTAAGGCACCAAAAATTAATTGAACCGGAATTCAAATTTTCATCAATTCATCTTAATATAATCGCATGTGAAAAATGCTATGTTTAGAATTTGCTAAGATTTTGGCTGAATTATCAAATAAACGAAGAACTTTTACTAAATTCTCAAAGATTAAGCAGCCGATTAGTCAATAATTATTGAGATAAAGTTGAAATATAAAGCAAATGCAGTGAAATTAAAAATTAAATATTAGTTCTATAAAATAACATATTTCAATAAATACCAGTTTGTTCATATTCTGAGTAAAATCGAGCAGGTTGACATTGGAGATAAAAGTTTATGAACAGGTAATATTCGGGAAAAATTTTTGTAATTAATAAAGATTAGAAGAGAAAAAGATGATTTGTTTGAAAATTTTGAATAATTTATCTGCTATGAGGTTTATTTGCTCAACTTGAAATGATTTCCATTATGAACTCGAATATTGGCCTTTACTCATCTAGTTGATCTCTTGAAGAATATCGGAAGCTCGAACAATTATCGAGAAATGGTAATGGATAAGTTTGAAAATAAGCTGAAAAAAATAAAATGAAAGAAAAAATCTAATTCGAATAATTAAAAATAAATGAATCATTACAGTCAAAAGGATTAATACAGTTTAATCAAAAGGTAACATGATTTGCTATAATTTAATCAGTTATTATTCACTATTCATATTTTGAGATATCGATGATTTTGTCTATCGATTAAACATCATTCTATTAGATGTATATTGCCGAGTCAGCAACTGCATTAATAACAGTTTGATAGTAAAGTAGAGATGTCGCCAAATTAAATCTCGATTTTTGCGAATCATTTCCAAGCTAACGTCAAATAATAAACGATCGTTTCTTCATTCCGCGTGTCCATTTGTCTAGATGACAGATTTTCATTTTAATGAATTCAGTACGATTGGCACAATTGCTGATATGTAGCTGAAAGAGAATTCATTGTGAAGGAAGTCTCTTCCACAACGAATTCCATCCGTAAAATTTAAATTAACAAATAATTTTTGTGAGAAATTGTTCCTTCATATTTCTACCAGTTGTTACGTGAAATATTACTATACATTAAAAAAAAAAAACGAAATGGATGAAACTTGAAGAGAATATTTCGTTGATATAAAAGGATCGTTTTAAATGGATAGCAAAAAAAAGCGATTACTGATTTTCTGTAATTGATTTATTTACTTCTATATGCTCAATTTTATATCTGAATTGTCAGATTTACATGCTTTCGATTTCTTTCGTTCATATGTAACTTACATCCTGAATCATATTGTAGGTAATAAACAGTCGAAATTTGGGAATTCAAAACAGTGAAGTTTAACATCTAATACTTACAACGATGGTTTTTAGAGTAATGATGATATTAATTGTAATTACAATGTTAGTTGGACTAATTACGATAGCACTGGGCAGTTTAATGATAATTACTGGATAGTACTACGTCTTATTATAGCTTGTGTAGAAAACATCAAAATTAAAATTTTATTTCGTTCATTATCATTAACATTCCTTGCAAAATAAATATTCTTTTTATCTTTCATCCATATCATATATACGTTTAAGGAATTGACAAAACTAAACAATTAACAGTATTCATAACAATAAATATATTCCATCATCCATCATATATGATATTCTATTTTATTCTTTTTTTCCTAAATTTATTTTTGTAACAAAATTTTAAAAATTTCATCGAAGCATTTTAATTCCTCAGGCATAACACGTTCGTATATTTTTCAAAAAAATAATTTCATTCTTTAAATTTTGGTGAAGTTTGAGGAGTAATTTATTTGACTTCTATTGATTTAAATTGGACAAATATGATAATGTCAAGTTTTTTTTTTTTTTTTTTCAAGATTCAAATGTGAAAATCAAAACAAAATTTTTTCGTTTTCACTGTGTAATTGGGCAGCGAGAACGAAAATATTTTTATCTAAATTTTTACATTTGTTTAATTCATTTTTTTTATGTTGAGAGGAGAAAACTCAATACACAGTTGTCGAATTCTCCTTCAATATGAAATGAATGTACTGAATTTCAAAAGTGGATATCCAAGAAATAGGCAAAAATAAATATATTTATGCTATATTTAGTAAACATTTCAAAATAGCTCATTTTGCATATAATTTAAAATATTTGAAAATTATTTTGTGGAGATTTATACTAACAAGCTAGAATTTAATGCTCTTTTATATCATAATAACAATGAAACACTTTAGAATCGACTAATTTGATAAATCTTTGATAATATATGAAGTGTTTTATTCAAATGAAAAGTTTAGTTTTTTTTTTTTTTTCAACTAATTTGTATTTCAAAATGTCATGATATTTTCAGAAAAAAAAAAATTTTTTTTTCAAGTCCCAAAATATAATATTTCTTTAGTCTGTGTTCCATCATATTTTTAATAAATAATATTCCTTTCATATCTGTGATGAAAATGTCAACGTATCGCAGTAACAAATTAATTATATTGATATTTAGGAATTTCTTTGCAATTTTAATAAGATAATTACTTGCCATCGGTTCAGATTTTATTTTCTAACTTTACTTCTGATATAATTTGCGTTGAAATTTATTTTTCTTTCTTTGTGAACAAGAATTTTCTCGTCTCCTTCTTTGATATTTCATATCTTAATTATAACTAACAATTTGATCCTTTTCTACTTGTTCTTAATAATTTTCAAAAATTTTTCTTAACCAATCATGTCTCGTCAATATCTTCGTTATATGCATTCATGATTTCAGCTAATATTCCCAACTTCCTTGTCTAAATTGCTATGATTTCTCTCATTTAATTTATTTCATTCAATTATTAATTCTCGCTATTACAATCTATTTTTGATGAATGTTGTCAGTTGTTCGATATAGCTTCTCAACGCGACATGCAATTTATTCGTTATTTAAATTCATCGAATTTGTTCTGATTAAAATTAAACCAATTGTTGTATCATTTCTCGTATTACCATCACATAATTGCTGTTGTATAAAGAGAATTTTATTCCAATTTTCTTCTAAATTTCACCTGCAAATTTCTCCTTTTACTTTGATCGAATAAAATCTATGCTACCTTAATTATAGTAAGGATATGATATCTTTGCTATAACTAAGATAGCATAGATTATATTTCCTTTTAAACTATCACAACAACATAAAATACACTCATATCCTATATCTAGGCTTAATGAACTCATAGCTAAACGTATAGGCATCTCAAAAGCAACTTGTTGTAATACATAAGTGAAAAAGGCAATTATCTTATTTAATCTTCTAGTGTTTCGATTCTCAAAATATAATATTCATGTTTTATTGCTTCCTGCATATTTAATTATTCTGATAGTTCCTTTTTTTTTTCTCATTCCTTCTTTTGCTGACATAAATGGCAGTAACTTTTTCCATCTTTTAATTTTCTAATCTTTCTTAATTCGACTTTCATAATTCAATTTCACTTATCGATTTATTTCTGTTTCAGAATATTTTTTTTTTCCAGATGGCATGAAACATCGTTTTCGAACATCACCATGCATGTATGTATCTTCTGATTTCATTATACAGATTGTCAAATAGCTTCTGCTTACAAGTAGAGGTGTGGACCACAAAGGTGACACCTAGAGGTAGTTGACGACAGTATTAAAACCTAACCTTCTTTGCAAGGAAGGAGAAAAATTGTACCTTAAAGTGCCTTTTTGAAATTAATCTGATTCGTTAAAGTCTAATCCAATAATCTTTGTAGTATTTTAGTATAATTGCGAGTTAATTTCAGTAATTCCATTTGAAATCAGGTTTTCAATGCTTTTTATTGATTTTGGCTGTAAACAAATCCGTTTCAGTTTTTTTCCGAACTGTTCGTCCATCAATATATAGTAATTCGGTTATTAAACACTATGCCAACTTCAATATTTAATCTACAACATTGCACTATTCCGATTTAATATAAATGATAATCATTTATATTATCGATATCGGAAAAAATCACTATTGATCCGAATACAGTATCAGGGATCGATTGCATGAGCAATTTTCTTTAAGCATCTAATTTGACATTAGTATTTTTTTGGCTTCATAAAATAGACTTTCTGATATTGGATGTTAGCATCGATAATGTCTCCGACCATTTGTGATTTTCATCAACATTTAAATTAATGAAGCAATAACTTTGATGTCATTAACTTTATAAGTTTAATTAAAACGCATCGTTTACATAACTTATTGCAATTGGAAAGAATTTACGTTGATTTTAATTACAAATTCATCAAGTTAATGACATAAAAGCGAATGTTAAAGAAGTAGAATGACTCGTTTTCATTGAATGATTTTGTATTTTATACTTCGTAATTATGTTGCCGCTTATCCGTTATTATCACCATGAGTTGATAATAGATAAGCCCTAATTATGCAGTAATTATAGCTCTGATTCAAGTGACAGTGTTTGCTATTATGCGCTAACAACAAATTGTCGCTGAGGCTCGACAAAATGATAATATATGAGTTTGTATACTTTAGTTATGTTATGAGGATTGGATGGAAAAAGATTTATATTGCTGTTATTTTCGTTGGAAAAGATGACAGAAGGGACATTTCGGTCGCTTACAAGAGATAATTTCAATACTTTCCTGTAGGCTATTTAATTATTTTTTTCGTTTTAAAACTGAAAACAAATAAAGCGGTAAAATATGATGATAAGAGAAAGAGATGTTTGAGTCTAAAAATCATAACTACAATACTATCTACAAAAATCGATTCAATTTTAATCATTTTCTCATCTATACTTTGGTCTCCATTTTGATTTAAATCATTCAACATTTTCCTGTTTACTCATTCTAAAGTTTTAGTCTTCTTTTAAAGAGAAATTTAAACTTAATATTCGCATAATTATTTTTTATTTAAAAAAAAAGGACAATCTAAGAAAGTGATTAGGCGATTGCTTGAGATATAATAGCATTTCACTTCATTTCCGAATTATTTTATCAAAAAAATTTTAATTTCGCTTTCGTTTGATTCAATTCATATTATTAATTTCAAATTCTTTTTTTTTTTTTCTTTTAAATCTTTCAATATAATCGAATCACCTTTCTCAGATTGTTCTTTTTAATAAAATAAAAAAAAATAACTGTGCAATAAACTAGAATTGAATTTGAAATTTTTTCTGTAAAAAATATTTCAGTCTTTCTTTTTTTCTCTCTCTCATTTCGTAGTCCCATTGTTTTGTGATTTTGTTTTCAAATTAGATCTCAAATCATACTAGTTATTTGCGAAAAGTATGCTGTAATTAAATAAAGGACCAGCCGTATCTAAATAATTAAAAACTTGATTATATACTAAGGCATGGAGAAAACTAAAGCAATTTTCAAACTTGCTATTTTTACATGGAAATTCGCTTTACTTGCTCGATTTTCTATTAACAGGCTTTCTTATTACTGAACTTCCAGATGATCCATCTAAAAATTGAACGGATTGTTATTGAATAGGTAATAGATTTAGGAAAATAGAATCTGGAAATTCAGCAATTTTTAGTGAAATTTTCTTTTTTTGATTTTATCGATTATGAATTCATTATTGGAAAAGTTAGACAGAAGCTTATGAGATCATCGACTACTTGCTGATAATAAACGATATATAAATTTGGAATGTTGAATTACATTAGTGAATATTTAGTATTTCAATTAATGTCATCTTTCTTTTTGTATCGATGGTGATGATTAGAGGAAATAGGATTGAAATTATCACTTTTTTTTTTCTGCAATATCATTTATACATGAAAGTTTTAATATGTGCATGGAGAAGGCATATTTTCAACGAAAAAGAATAATTCTTAATCTTTACATGATATTTTTCACTTCCTGCTATTCATCTATTTCAAATCTTTATCTTTGCCTTCATCTTTCAATCTAAGTTAGTCAATTACTAAATTTAGAACATTACGGATTAATAAATTACACTATTTTTAAGTTTGAATTTTATCATAATTCAATTTGAAAGTTTGAAAATTGGAAGTCAATCATTGATATTATTATGCAAGACAAATTTTTCATTCTTTACTTTACTTGCTAATATTTCATTGATATTAAAATGAAATGAATTTATTTGAATGAAAAGAAAAAAAAATCTCGCTGATGATATTTTTGTTAAATTTTGTTTTTTTTTTTTTTTAAGTCATTTATTGATATAAAACTAATATATCAAATTCATGGATGTACTGAAAAAAGATGGTCAGATAGATAAAAAAGATAAGGAAAAAGACAGAGAGAGAAGAAAGAGAAAAAGAGAAGAGAAAATTCTTAACTGTAAAAAAAAAAAATTGGAAAAAAAAAAGTTATATATATGCAATTACGCTTTTCACGCTTGAGATGATGATTAGCGAAAATTGAGGAAGGAAATTATATGAACAAAATTAATCAAATCCTTCGCTCTTTTCCTTTCATGAAGTCTTGAATTTTTAAATGAAAAATGAGGCAATGAAATATTTGAAATAGCTTAAAATTTGAATATTCTCCAGTCTGGAGAGAAAAGTTGATATGAATAGAGTGAAGAAGAAAAAAGTTGAATGTATTGATTTTCGAAAACTCTCGACATGTTTTTATCTATTAACTAAACTGGCATAAACTTTTAAAACAACTTTGAAAAAAAAAAAAAAGAAAAAAAGCTATTGAAGCCAACATTTTCAGTAAAGATAATCAGTTGTATTAAGACATAGTTCTGCGATGATTTTATTATTGCTTTATAATATAGTAAGTGATTTATTTGACTTTCTATTCTCGTAAGAAGAAACTAAGATAATATTTTGGTATTATCAATAATAATTATCATTACTAATACTGATAGCATTGATAAAATATCAATGTTGACAAATAATGAAAATATTTTTATAATTTTATACACAATTATTGGTAAACATTCATTGTCATGTTTTTAATACCATCAAATCTAATAATACATTATAAATCTGACCGGAAAATTTGATCTTTCAAACGACAAATTATTATTTTATTTTACAAAATTCCGCAATTTTCGATCGATTCATTCGCTATAATTACTTCAATTTCTTTTTTATTCACTTATTTTTCATTTATTAATGCTAGTTCGTCGATTGAACAAAGAACTCATCACTCATGCATTCATAAAGAAGAGAGTTGTTTCAAACTACAAATTTTTATTGATTTTTGCCAATTAAAACCATTATTGCATTAGCATTTAACTACTGCTGCATATTTTCATCTCGTAAAAATTTCTAAATCTAACTGGACAGATTTTATTTATCCAAAAGCTGTAATAAATTTAACTTTCTAATCACTTTTTTCCAATTCATTTAAATCCTCATCATTGAAACATACATTTGCCGATAACTGTTATCAAAATTTCATTCTTTTTGTAATTTCGAATTATAATACAAGAATAACACATTGAAATTCACGACTGTGTTACATCATAATTTTTTACAAAAATTTCAAATCACTTGCAATTTTTTCATTTTCGATTCTAAACAATGTATTTTTAGTCTAATAAAATGACCTATTTATTTACTGAATTCCATTTCATTGTCTGTTTTTTCCTTTCTTTTTTTTTTTTTTTTTCAAGAAATTTTAACAAATATGAAATCCCATATTCATTGCTATAGCAAATTTGACAGTTTTCCAGGAGAAGAAAGATACATTCCGCTTTGTCGCTCATTACTATTGATTAAGCAATTCTTTCTGGAAGAAAAGAATTAATTTTGCATTTTTGTTTCTTACAATTTGCTGAATAGTTTCGTTGACGAAACAATAGCTGAAAGAATTTAAATGCACAAATTGTCGATAATGTCTGTCGAAACTCGAGTTGATCGGATATTTAGGCCAAGACGAGGACCGACGTTTGTTGCAATTATTTTCCTAGTAAGTTTTATTCAAAAATTCGACTTATCATTTTATCATGTCCCATTTTAACTTGAAAGAAACGAAAATTTTTTGCGAAATAAAAATTCAAATGAAAATAAATATTCATTTAGTAAATTATTTAAATTTTGACGATATTTACATGCCTATTTGATCGTTGTTTTTGCTTTTTTTTTTTTAGTTTCAACTGAAAACAATCCAATTTTGCTTTATTTTTAGCAAAAAAAAAAAAGGAAAAAAAATTGTTTTTGTCATAAATTATTCGTCCCCTGAGGAACTTTTTTAATTTAAAGTTTGTTAAAATTAAATAAATAACAAGACATATGACATAATTTCAATTTTTCTTTTACTGTCATTTTTCGAAATAGTGATAGTATTGATTTGATTAAGTATTAGAAGGAGTGAATTGAATGATTAATTCAAAAATTTTTAAATATCTTACATATTACAATTTGATATTCAAATGTATTCAAGGCTGAGATATTTTATTATCGAGACTTTTCGATTTTTTTTTAAGTTTTGAACATTTCATGAATTAAGATTTGCTCATTTTTGATCATTTCCGATCGATTCATTTATTCAAATTGAATTCATTTTCAGGCTTTAGCCTGGTTTGCAAATGAAGTAGCATTAGCATGGGCACATGATCGAATACCACGTGGTGACGTGTCTCCTCTACCAGATTTATGGTTTAGTTTATTCCCAGAAGTAAGAAGTTTGCTATTTTACAAGAATTAAATTAGAAAAGTGATATTTTGATCAGAATTTCGTCAAAATCCATTTCTTCATTCAATTTTTATTGTTAAATGAAAATGAAATTCGAATGTGTCATTTCTGAAGGACTATTTTAATTTTTAAATAGTAAAACTATTTAAATTGTTATTTTGATTTAGATTAAACTGTAAGCTAAAAATTATTAATTTTTATTTTGCGATAAAAAAATCGCTTTCCTTTCTCTTTCTTTTCTTTTCTTTTCTTTTTTTTTTTTTTCGTTACAGATAACAAGTTCAATAATAGTAACAGAAATAATAATGATCACTATACTGATAATATCATTCGGCGTGATGTTTTGTCATAAATATCGATGGATCATAGTTCGGAGAGTTTTTTTTTGTGCCGCTTTGTGCTACTTTTTTCGCGCTTTTTGCATTATTTTAATTCAGGTTTTCTTTTATCTTTATTTATTTATTTTTTTTTTTGAAATTACGAAATCGCAAAATTCTGATCTCTTTTAGTGATTATATTATAAGCTAGAAAAAACCAAACAACATATCAATCTCTTAAAATATTTGTATTATTTTAAAAGAATTAAAAAATAAAATTAGAATGAAAAACAGGAATTATTGATTTCTTTCTTTTTTTTTTCGTACTAGTCATTGAAACTTGAGACAAAAGATGTATGAATGAGTGAAACATTTTCTTGTTTACTGAAGTATTGATTTCATTCCTAACAATTATTAACGCAAAGTGGAAAATAAAATAGAAATATAGTCTAGTAAAACCGATTTTATTGTTTGAATTTTTTTTTTTTCACTTCTTTTTTCTTCTCTAGACATTTTTTTTTTTGGAAAAAAAAAATGAAATGAAAAAAATCGATTAAAATAATAGACAGATGTATGAATGACAACATAATCGGATTAAAGTTTTGCGATAGATAGATGAATTGATAAGGAATATTCCAGTGATTGCTCGATTCTATTTCTGATTTAAAATTCGAACATTGAAAATTCGAAAAACTCAGTCGAGCATATCTAATAGAATCATGCAAATGACGCATTTCATCATTATCATATGAATTTTTCTATTCAATTTTGCTTTCCGTTGATTAAAGAATTTATGAATTAACTTGCTTAGCAAAAACTGCAATAATTTAATTAATGGAAAATTTTTCAGAAAATTTTAAAAAGATATGCTCGATTTTCTTTCATACCTACCCAAATCATTATCAACACTCATTATTGACGTTATTTAAATAATATCATTATTTAATTATTTAATTATCAATATCATTGTTACTGCCATCAATACTATTATAGAATACATCTAATATTTTGGTTCTATGAGTTAAAGAATTATGCGAATTCTTAGACAAAATCTGAATTCAATGAAGTATTTTGAAATCAATAAAGAATCGGAAAATTTAAATCAAAATAAAACGAACAGAAGTATATGAGAAAAAGAATTTGTCATGAAAAGATTTTATCACCTCTACCGGATATTCAATTCCAGTCTTATTCCAAAATTTCATTGTTTAAATTTCGACGCTTGTTGAACGTTTGAAAATCGATGAAACTAATTTTTTTCCTTGTTTCTCCCTCCATAAGGAATCCTATGTTGATAATTGTAATTCGTAACAATTGCTTGAAATTGATACCGTATCCTATTTTAGGTACCAGTACCGAGTAAAAAAACATACTGTGCACCAAAAAGTAATGGTAACCTGAATATAATAATCAGTCGAATTTTAAGAACATTTTGGTCTGCTGGAATTGAACAACTTCGTCCACGGTCGGTCAAATATTCATTTTTTTCTTCTTTTATCCAAAAACTTTCTTCGTTTTTGTTTATTTTGAGAATTTTTTTTTTTCAGAAGATCAAAAAATTCTATAATTCAAAAATTGAGCGTTAACTTCTGCCGAATGCTCGAAGCTTTCACAATATTTACGATTTGAAGTTCATTAATTGAAAAGTAGAAAATACAGATATACATCATTTTATTCTTCTCATTACTTCTGAATTATTAACAAACATCTATTTGTAAATTTCCCAAGAATTAATGATAACTTTAAAATGATCCTTTACTTTTACAGCGAACTTTGTGGTGATTTGATTATATCGGGACATACCATATCATTGTTTATGGCAGCATTGGTTTTGAAACAGTATTGTCCGAAGAAATTTTATTATGTGGCTGAATTATCTTATCGAGCCACATTTATTGCCATTCCTTGTATTTTATTGGCCAGAAAGCATTATACAATCGATGTAGTACTGGCTTATTGCCTTACAACACGTATCTTCTGGACTTATCATTCATTATCAGTACTTTTTACTGCCTTCTTTACAATAACGCTTATATATTTAGGAATTCTTATTTGACAAATATTTGTCTCATTTGATAAATTTCAATCATTTTAAATATAACGTATTCATTGTCTAATATTTTTGTAATCTCAAGTAATCCGATTATCATCTGATTGCAGTATTCTTATCACCAAGGTAATTTCGATCAAATCCCATTAAAGCAATCAATTTGGGCTTCTATGGTACCATATTTGGAGGCAGATGCACCACCACCGCAACATTTTGAAAATTTATGGAAATGGCCATCCAATTGTTTGTGAAATTTTCGAAAAAGAATGCCATGAAATAATGCATCAGTAATGATTAAGAATTTATTGTTGTTTTATTTTTAAAAAATATTGTCAAATATTTAAATTAAATGTAAGTTTGTCTCTGAAACCACGAAAATTTTATAAAAGACTCGAATCAAATGATAAAGATTGATCTTAGAATTACGTGAGACTAATTTTTTGAAATAGCAGTAAGATAGAAAGGATTGATTTTTGCATGCAAAAAGTACATGTCTATGCCAAAGTTGTCATGTGTCATTTCTTTATAAATTAGATTTATACTTAAGAAAAAGAAAAACAAATAATTTATCCTGTTTACTTTTAAAAAATGAATAATAATATTTACAAATAATTTAAACTTTTTCAGCACCGAATTTTTTCAATACCTCTTCCATTTGTTTATGATAATCAAACAACAATTCGTTGAAATGTTTCAAACAAATCGCTTGATCAATTTGAATCGTTGGAATTTTGCGCAAATCAGCCTGAAAAAGTATTAAATTAAGATGGGAAAAAGTTGAAAGTAAAAATTTAAAAATACTCCTAAACCTCACAATGTGACCAAACTTCATTTTACATCAGTAGAATGTTTTGGTTTTGATCAGAATTTTTCTAACTTTTATTGATATATATGTGGAAAACAGAAGATAAAAACCGGAAAAAATTATAGTTAAAAAAACTATATGCTTCTATTCCTGTTAGTCTTCGTTGTTTAGTCAATTTCCTCTTTTTTTTTTTTTTTTTTTTTTTTTTTTTTTAACTTTTTTTTTTTTTTTTTTTTTTTTTTTTTTTTTTTTAAATTCTGTACACATTTGTTTGTTAATTAATTGGAATAAATGATATAAAAATTGAAAACTTGCTTTGACCAAGGCTAGCTGTGTTTCATAATTCTTTCGACATTGTTCCAACTTGAAACTTTTAGCTGTTATCGCCTTTTCATCCCTAAATTTCTTTTATAATAAGAAAAGTTTAGATGTATGAAAAGTATTGCAAGACAGATATCGTAATCATCAACCGGTAAAGATTTTTGGCATAATTCTAATCAGTACTTGAATATTTAAATTTTTTCTCTTATATTCTTTAAAAAAAAAAAGTAATAAATTAATTAAATACTTTGGATCACTCTTTTCAGCTTCTACTTCTGCCATATCCATCTGCCATCGTTTTTCTTTCAAAACTTCGATTGAATTTCTGATACGACCGTAATCAGATACAACCCAGGTTTTCAAATGATTTGTCACCTGAATAATTGCATGTATCAATGTCAATGCATTTGATGATAAACTATTAATATTTTTAGTTGCAAAGGAAAATTAATTTTGAAAAATTTGAAATTTCCATAAAAATTCTACAATCAGAATAATTTTAACATTGAGGCATTAAATGAATAGAAAATGACACAATGAAAATTTTTTATTGTTGGCCAAATTGTATGAAAATTTAGGCACTTAATTCATCTGCAGTTTTTTTCTTTAATTCGCTGTAAATATAAAATAATTCGAAGGGAAATTTTCCATCATTCCTTATGAATTATTCATACCTTATCTTGCATTTCGGTATACATTATCCGTTGCATATTACCGATTGTATCGTACATTTCGCTTTGAGTTTTCAAAAAATTTGCATACTATAAAAATAATTATTAATTAATGAAAAAATGAATGAAGATAGTAGTCATTTGGAAATTAGATAATCAGCAATCGATTAATTTATACGCATCACTGAACTATTGATTAATAGCGTATCAACCAGATAAGCAAAATTATTGTTTAACAACTGATATATTATGATTTTTTTTTTTTTTTTTTTAATCAGATCAATCTATGATCATGTTCGGCAAGCATTGTCAAAATTAATTGCTATGCTTGAATTTTAAATTTTGAGTACCGAATTATTTGATTAATTAAAAGTTAAATTGCTACCTCCTCATGTTCAGCAACTTTTGGAGTGAGTAATTTGATCTGTATGGCAAGTTTCTCGCTTGCAGTACCTGTTTCGTCTTTAAGTTGAAATCGTCGAGATACTGCATCCGAGCAACTCATCAGTTCATCCGCAACATCACGCATTGTTGGCAGCAATTCCATCTATGCATGACATTTCAATTTCTTTAGTAAAAATAAAATATATCAGAAATTATTTTATAATCATTAATCAAAGTACATAATGTTAAAGGATGTGCGTATCGATTGATTCTGAAAAATGATCAATTTTCTCTAGTATGCTGGGTAATTTTCTCGAATGTATCATTGAAAGTCAAACGATTCACGCTTCTTAAAAACAATATAAGCCGAACAAATTTTCAGAATAGAAGATAGAAGGACAAAATAGATGATTTTTGTTCTCTTCTTTTTCAAATTTCAATTTAAAATAAGCAAATATTAGAAAGACATTACAATTTGATTCAAAAATCTTGAATGCAAAATTACCATTGAGACAATTTCAGGAGGATATTTTGTTTCACGAGAACGTTGAATTTTAAATTTTTGAAACATACGATCAAAAAAGTTGCTGAAAAAATATTACATATATTATTATGATCTTGCGGCAAAGTAGTCTCGTCTACAAGAATTGTTTTCAATAAGAAAAGAGAAATTCTGCTTTTTTAAGTTAACTTTTTTAAGTTAATGAAAATGGTGTTTTAGACTATAACATTTCGATAATAATGGTAGCTTAGACTTCTTTTTTGATGAATTTCTCATTTTTTTAAATCTTTATAAGAAAAAAAAGATCGTGTACTATGTTATTAGCACATGAGTTCATTTTCATGTAATGCTCAATCAAACTTTTTGAATCTTTATTATGTTCTTTTTTTCATCCCACAAGAAATCAATCAAAATAATTTGAACTCATGAAAGGAATGGAATTCGTATTTAACTTTTGCATTCAACATCTTGAAGAATTCCGGCTAACTCTGTTATCTCAAACCAACAATTTTCCGAGTGATAACAAGATAGCTAACCTTTTCGGCATATTATTACATTTATTAAATTCACCACTTTTTGCGACAAAAAAATTTAACAATGAGTTATCTGAATGGTACATTCGATATTAAATATTTTCTTCAAGTAATAACATCATTTTCTATGCAAATTCTCCAACTATATATTGTGGTGAAAGTGTTAAACTTTATTGTCGATGATATGATAATGATAATATGATCTGTGCAATATCGATTCATGATAATAATGGTTCTGGCATATCTGCCTTAAACTTTCCCAGGCAGAATCATTAGATTCGACAAGTTTTTTGGAATAACCGAAATATTCTATAATCTAATTATTTCAAGTAATCAAGTATTTTTTTGTATTATTAAATATTTCGGTATAAACAAATGATTTCGTTTTTCAGTCTAAAATTGTTTTGATTCATATTTGCAAAAACAAATCATATCCTTAATTGTCAGTCTTGTAATCATTTAAATTGCCTAAAATAATATAAATGTTTCTTTGATTGCCCAATCAGTATTTTCCTCCATCGGCATTAATTGCCTAAAATATTTTCAAAATCTTTTAATATGATAGTCAACATTCTAAGTTATTTTATTTCTGGACTTAAAGATAAATGAAGGGATGAGGATTGTATTTCTTTAAAAAATCCCATTATTAAAACTGCGCAGCTGGGAAGTTGTAATATTTTCCAGATTTTAAGCATCAATCAGATTTCTGATCTATCGTCTTCGAGTCAGAAAACTTTGCTTAAAATATTTTGTAAACATCTTCTTCATATATTGACGTCAACGCATATTTAATTTCGGCTTCAGTTCAGTTCTACTGTTCAATCATCATCGAATAAACTTTCAACAACTGTTCCAACTATTAAGAATCAAAAAGAACAAAACAAAATTCAACTTTCCAGTGATATTTGAATGATTAAAAAAACAAACCTTTCCAATGATTATTGTTTGTGACAGGCATTAAATAAATTTTTTCACGATAACAAGATGATGATTTTGTAGCTTTGAAATGATTTTGATATAGATGGATAGGAATTAAAAGCTAAATGGATGATCAAATTAATTTATTTCGAATAAATGAAATATCTATAAAAAAGTACTATTCAAGCTGCGAGAATTTTGAACAATAAAGGGGATGAAAGTTTTAATAAAAGAATTAGCCTACTTTAATCGAGAAAAATGCAGTGAGGATTTAAAAATGGAAGCGAAAAAAATTGCATAGATATCGTGCACAAGGTGATATTGAAATGTTTTTTAAGATTGGAATAGAAAATATAAAAAAAAAAAATTAAAATGGAGGAGAATTGGTGATGAAAACAAAGCAAAGTTTAGGAAGTTGAAAAATAGATCAAGTACTTGAAGCACTTCAATCAAGTACTCAAGCACTTAAAGTACTTGAAGATCAAGTACTTAAAAGAAATAAAAACGATTTTTTAAGAAGAAATTGTTTCAAAAGTGGCATAATCAAGAGTCTTGAAGAAACTGGCGATAAATTACTTGCAGAGTTTGCAAAAGTATTTGGTGATATTGTTGCTTCTATGAAATAAATCCCCTCAAGCCTATTTCAGAAGGCAAATGGGAATGTTAAATTGTATTGAATTCGAGGAATTCATCACATTTTACATATGATATATTGATTTTTCAAATTATTTATTTCGGATTTATTATTAATTGTAGGAAGAATAATATATTAGTAGTAAGTGTAAGTGAATTATTGAGGAAAATTTTCCATGCATAGATCATATAGATGTGTCAATAAACAGGTGCAGGAAATAATTAAGAATAATGTGAATTTTCTCTATAGCAAATGATTCGATTATGGTTACAATTTTCTAGTCAATTTTAAAAATTGTATCCAATTTGCCGATTTTGTTACATTGTGTAAAGCTAAATAAATCAAATTACAAATTGTATTTTCATTCTGAAATCCTTTTTTTTTTTTTTTTTCAAATTTCAAATTTCAATTCTCCGACAAAACTGATCAACGAAATTAATTTATACTTCTTCATTCGTCAACTTTTTTTTTTTTTTTTGCAATTTTAAATCCCGATTGCAGTCTATTTCAGTTGCATCTAATTTTTTTCTCTCTTTGTTACAAAACGAATTCTCTCTGCATTTTTTTTTTTTTTTTTTTTTTTTTTTTTACAAAATAGAACTTTCGGCTTTATTCCATTAAATATACAAATTTTGCTGGCATAATATAATCGCTTCTTCATTTTTCCTTCTTGTCTAATATTATAGAAATATTAGTTAGGCAAATTAGATATTTAGACATTTTCTATTGATTGTTGCTCAATCGATATTTAAAAATATGGCCCGACAAAAAAAAAATCGTGATATTTGACAATCAATTAAATTTTTATAGCCAATCGTCATAGCCAGCATCACTTTCACTCTTAGGACTCAAAAAAAAAAAGCTGAATTTCTGAATAATTGATCAAATAACTTATTTCGTGCATGACTGATTCAAAAATTAGAAATTGTTTTCTCAAAAGATCAATTTGCAATCATCTTTGTTATATCGCAATCCTGTATAATAATCTATCATCTTTTTATTTCAAATACTGAAAATTGAATAAAAATAAGGAAAAATAGAAAAAAAGTAACATACCATCATGGCCGTCCATCTATTATAAATATTCGAAATCTGCTGGAATATTCAGTAAATCGATGGATACTATTCAATCCGTTAAATCATTTTTTTTTTTTTTTTTCTTCAGAACATTTTATATATTTGATGAAAATTTTTGTTTTGATGAAATTTCTGTGATTCGATTGTGTTGTAAAAAGAAGTTTGTTTCTATACGTTTCGGTTTTCTTCCAATGAAACTTTCAGGATATTTCAATATAAATGAGCCTGTTTACATTTTTCTAGCATTTTAGATGTATTATGGTTTGATTTATAATACCCTTGATAGGAACTGGTGGTTAACTTCACATATAATTTATATATCAAATTTATTTATACATAGAATTTTAATTTGTAAACGATTGAATAGCACCTATCAGTTTTTTATCTTCAATGTCCGACTTATCCGAGATTAATGACAAGAAGTAAACTTAAGGAGTGAAAAACCTGAAATATTCCGTAGAATATTCCATATTTCTATCATTTTAAAATATTCATATAATAATTATGATTGTACTGAACAGAAGAATACTTTTTTGCATTTGGCATCATTTTTTTTTTTGCGCTATAACCTAACAGACTAGCTAACTCTATTATGATAAGCTTTTCAATGTTAGCAACGAATTTGCATAAATGAATGGGTCATTTTTTCAAATTGTTTTTTTGGATTTTGAATCTTTCTTTCAAATAATTGCAATACTTACAAGCAATAATAATTTATTCTTCATTTCTAATCTAACGCTGAAATTTAAAAGTAGTGACGCAATAATAACGTCAATGATATAACATATGACAGTCATTAGTTTCAGAGATGCTCAGATTGACAAGTTTCAAAATAACGACGTCAATAATAAGACATATAACACTCATCAGTTTTAAATAAACTCAGATTGAGAAGTTTCAAAATAATGACATCAATTATCCGACATATGACACTCATCAGGTTTAGGTAAGTTCAGATTGAAAATTTTCAAATAACAACATCAATGATACAACACATTAGTTTCAGATAAACTCAGATTGACAAGTTTCAAAATGACAAGGTTGGTCAATGATATGACATATATTATTAATTTCAAGTAAGCTCTGACGAAAAAAATTGTTATATCGCTCTACTAATAATTATTCGCAATGACTGATAATAGTATAAATTGACTATTTCATAAATATTTCAATCATTGTTCTTTCATGATGTTAGGAAACATTGATAGCATAAACTGGAGATCGTGTTTTTAATTAATACTCGATAATAATTTATAACCAATATTCCATAATTTACTGCTCGTTAATTTTTAATCAATATTCGATGCATAGAAACATTATTCTCATATCTGAGAAAGTTTGCCAAATTTGATAGGATATAACGATTGATCAACGAGCAGTAATTTCATTAAGATTGAAAAACTGTGGGAATAAAAAGATAAATTCTAACTCTTTCTTATCAATCGTGAAATCGTATTAGCCAGTGATAATTGTTTAAACCAATTTTAGTGGAAAAAGATTGAAATGGCAAAAAGAGCTACAATCAAGTTAGAGTCTTTCTTGCTAGCAGAAACAATAAACCATTGTTGTTTCAACTGTTTTTTTTATTTCCATTCTATAATCTATTGCCTATTGTCTTCCGGATTGCAGCTTTTATTCCAACCGACCGACTGATCGATCGATTGATCGATTTATTCATGCAAGAAAATTTCCAATAAAGATAATTAATTAATCATTTGATAAATGTTATTTATCAAGAATTAGGACAACATGTAATATAATTGTAAATATTGGTCATTATAACGAGCAAAAAGACTACAATTAATCTGAGTGACCATTGGATAACCATTCAGTGATGCAATTTAATCACTTCCAGCAAGTAATATATGATTCGATTGTACCAGCCAAAGCATTGTACCAGTCATACCATTGATATATCTTAGAATATGCCAGAAAGAGTTATGTTCGTTAGAATATATAGAAATCCTGAACTGATATCCGATTAATGGGTTAGTGGGTAAAATTATCGATTGCTCTCCACTGATCTTATCTAATCCCGAATGTTTTGCCTACCCTCAATGTCAACCAACTCCATTTCTCTTCCTAAATTTCATTTTATTTGCCCTCTTCTCTCCATCACGACATACCACCGCTTATAAACTTTTACTGCATCATCAACATCATCAACATCATCAACATCAACATCAACATCATCATCATCATCATCATCATCATTACCGTCATTATTATCGTCATCACTTAACTAATCAGCCAAAATACTTAATGCTGTAAATTCTTGGCATCATTCTTCTCTTTGCTTTATTTTTATTTTTATTTTTTCAGAAAGCTCCCCAAAATTCTTACGCCCTTCACTAAGAAAAATCTCTGTTTATCGCAAAATTGACTGAAGCATGCTGTCTTTCCCTCCTCCTCTTCTCGTTCCCTTCCATTTACCTCTCACCCTTTCTTTGCTTCCCTCTTCACCTGAAACTATAGCAAACCGAATTCATCGATGTAAGTGACTTCATGTTACCGAGAGAATAAGAGACATCGAAATGGAAAGTCTCGATAGTTTCGAATTTGTCTGATAGTTCTTCTTTCATCGCCTGTTTGTCGTCGTCGGTTCAATTTGCACATGTATTGTAGTTATGTACCAAATCCATCCTCATCTTCTCCTCCTCTTCCTCCTCCTCCTCGGGTTTCGAAATCCGTGTCGCAAGTTTCTTTTTTTCTCCTTTTTTCCCTCCGATCAGTTGTCGATGCTCAATCAGTCTCCTTTGCGAACAACCAGAGATGATCCTTCCTTCCCATCCCTTCCAGTCATTTCCTAATACCAAAAAGAAAAAAGGAAAAGAATTCGCTTATTGGCGTATCTTATTCACAATCACTAGGAGGACCATTCATCGTTATTCAAATCGCATCTTTTCGAATTATTTCAATAATTTAAAAATCGATAGAATTACTCCCTTTCTTTCCAGGAATTCTAGATGTTTTATGCAAGGAACATTTCGTATTTCTGCTACAATTTTACTGTTTCATAATGTACCCAAAATAGCAGGGCCACATTCACTGACTGAGTAATGTAAAGAGTTAGGATAGAATTAGAATTTAATTGGTCTCTAAAAGTAATGAGGCTGGGGTTATTTTTGTTCTGAATATTTCTCTGAAAAAATAAAAATCTTTAGCAGATGACGAATTTGTAATATTTTTTTTAAAAAGTTATATTAATGGAATTTAAAAAAAAAAAAATTATGTTAGAAAGAAAAGTTAAGAAAGACAAACGAAACAGGGAAAGAAGGAAAGATTTAAGAAGGGGAGATTTTCATATATTTTAAACCATTAGCTAATATAAAGCCTATTTAAAGATGCGGAATACATTCGAAAATCTCTCATAAGAATTCATACAAGCAAGTCATATGGAAAATTTAACAAATAGATTGAGAAATACGCAAAAATGATTATAAGAATGGGGAAAGGATTGAATTGATATAAAGCTTAGTGTTATCGAGAAGTTTTCTCTCTTGTTCTAATTAGCATAAATAGTCTGATCTATTATTTCATATATTTGTACCTTAGAAGGTAAGAGATAATGAGTAGTACCAGAGATCTTCTATCACCTAAATGCCGAAATATCACTCAGTACCCAATATCATTTGTCAGCGCTGGATATCACTTATCATTGCTAAACTTGCAACATAGGTGTGAATGGTGCTATAGTAAGGATAATACCCTAGTATAAGATATTTTGGTGTAGTGATATTACTGAGTTTTCTTTTTATAAAAACTTTCCAGCTGTAAATTTCATATTCCTTCTCTGCTTCAATAGACTTACAATTGTTGCAGCGATAAGTATGGATACATTTTATGTCTAATTAGACGAAAGAAAGTAGCTGCTGGGAGGAAATGGTAAATAGACACATTGCACTGCTGGGATTTATATATTTTAGGGATGAAATCGTATCTGGAAGAGACGATGAAGATTGATGCAAATTATTCGAAATAGTATAGGGAAAGAATATCGATAGGGGAAAATTACTGTCGATGTGGGAGGAACTGAGATGGCCTAAAAAGGTGTTCTAATTGAGGAGACAATAGAAAGCGATAGGAATTGTGAGAAGCAGCATTATGACGGATTAAGAATATATAAGGCAATTATGGCTAAATGTAGCAGAGCTAGGGACAAAAGTCGATGATTTCTTTCTTTTTATTAGATTCAGTCTCTTTGCTTCGACCATAACCATTCTTTTCATACTAGATAAAGCTAGCATATTACTTGTCTATGCGTATGTGAAATCCAATGGTACATTTTGCTGCGTGAAGCCGTTTAACAGGAATTTAAATGGTTCAAAAGTTGTTATTTCATTTTTTCTTTTTCTTCGGAATTCAGGGTAAAATCGTTGTAACAAGTCTATTGTAATAGAAAAAATTATAATATGACTAACATGTAATCTTTTCAACAATTATTCAAATTAAAGTACTTTAATTAAAATAATTTGTGCCATTATTTCATTTTGTCATAATTATTGTTATTATATATTTCATTCTATGACAGAGATTCTTTTTCTTTTTCCTAGCAAAATTATTAAAATTAATCCGTGAGTTTATCCATAATCACTTAATTACTTGATTTATTATGTGAAAGAGATCGAATGATAACCATCTGTTGGCTTGGTTTCATGTTAACTAATTAGGACTTTAGTCAACAATTTGTTTACAGAATAAATTTATTCAAGAAGAGTGCACTGCAGACAGCAAGTCTGGTTAAAATGAAATGCATCACAGTGCAGTACCGAAAATCTACAAAATAAGCTAAAGAAATGGCGAATATAACATCAACCTTAGACGATCAACAAGAGCGCCATTATATTGGTAATCTTCTGTGTGAGGATGATGTTTTTGGACAGACAAATGGTCATACTACCGGTATGTTACTGTTTGAATTAGTGCTACTAATAATAGATTGCCGAAATTTGAAAAATTCCAAGTCTTACAAGATTTGGAAATATTCAAATTTCCGATGGTTACTTGACTTGTAATTTAAATACTTTTGCAAAGCTTCTTTTCAATAATCTTTAACCTTTTTTTTGATAAAAAAAAAAAAAAAGAAAAGAAAAAAAAAACCCTGTGTTTCGGATTCCAAAAAATATACTGCAGTAAAGTAAAATTATATTTGATAATATCACTTGCTCTTTTTCAAAGCAATTATGTCTTGTAATTTCCAAGTTATCATTGATTTGCTTGTTTTTTTTGATTATTTTAAATTTTCAGAGACGAATGGAAGCGGTAATAAACCATCCGGGAATGTGTTACCAGGTTCAGGTCCAATTGGTCCAACCCCAAATCGTATCTTCTGGCCAGAACCACCGCCACCGTATAGTCTGTGTTCCGTTGCTTCACCACAGTGGACATCAATTGCTCGTCAAGCTCCGGGATTAATGACTTCACCACCAGCTGCCGTACCTTATAGACAAACACCCACTGCAACAGCTGTAACTCGCACTGATTTTTACCGATCGTCTTTTGGAGGGGTTCATTTTTTCATCTATTTTGAGATCGCTAGTTTTCGAAATTGATTCTTATATGTCCTGCGGCATACTTTCAAATGTATTTTTTATTTACTTTAAGAAAGATAAATATTCTTGTTGTTTAATTTTTCAAATATGAATTTTTAAGCATGACGAATGGCATAAGGTACCAGGTGCAACCATGGATGCATACATGTCAAATGGAATGCCATATTCCTCACATCGGACAATGTCGGTATGTTTGCTTGTAATTTTTTTACTGTCTTAATTTCTCAATGAATATTTACGATGATAGTTTCAAATCTCTCCGTTTTATCGGACTGTAATTATAACTCTTTTTTCAGGTTTTGAAATCGGTCATGCCACCTAGCAATACCTTGGATACAATGCAACAGCATCATTATCAAAACATGTACCGTCACCATCAGCATCATCTTGGAAGTTCTTCAGTTGATCCACGAATTTTCGCTGCTCCTCCACCACATATTTATTCTAATGTCGGTGGAAATGGCCTAGTGCATATAGATTCATACGTGCCACAAAATCTTCCACCGGAAAAAATTAAAAAACCGACAATTAATCCGGTGCAGATGTAAGTTTTTCATTTGTATCCCTTGTATATAATTTGTATAGTCTCAATACTATTGCAGATATAAAAAAAAGTTTTCTGGTAAACGTAATTTTCTAGTATTTTAAATTTATAGGCAATAAAAGGAAATGTAATGCTCTAGAGTGACACCACAAGTGATTCCTGAAATTTCCGCCTTATTTTTATTTCAATCACATTATATTTTCTCAAATTGAGGAATCTACGTTTTAGTGAAGATGTTTCTTCAAACGTATTTGTGCCGGAAGTAACTACAGCTGTTACTGTGCCACTGAGTAAAAGTTATCGAGATGCAGCTTCCAAGAAAGAGCACGTCATGTCAAATTCATCGCTTTCCTCTTTAATATCAAACCCACCATCATCGATTCCTTATACATCATCCGTTTTTTCAGGTAATAAGGTGTTTTAATGTCGCTTGAATAGGTTTGAAAAGTTGCAAAGTGACTAATGATGTATTTTTCGAGAAATTAATCAGTCGTATAGTTGCATTTTCACTAGAGTATATTGCGGTAAGCGAAATGAAAGGTTATTATGGAATGTAAAACAAATTTAGCTAATGTTTAGAGAATAATCAAATGTTAGAATAATCGATCTTTCTTGATGAATTGAGTTAGATTAATAAATCACTGCTGATCAAATTATGTGATTAATTTAGAGAAGAAAGATGGTGATAATCCAGCTTCAAAAAGTGTAATATCAGCACACCACATCAGTAGTAATTGCCAATCGATTGATGAAACTTTAGTTATACCAGTATCTTGTACCGTTAGTGATGTTTACACCGAGCAGAATGAAGGAGCTATCCATCTTAAAAGCAACGTCGTTTCAAAGAAAGGTAAAATTATTTTAACGAAAAAAATTAGATATTTTTGAAGAATAATTTAAATTTATTAATAGGTTGTGGTTATGGAAAGAAAAAAACTGACTACGAATTCCAAAAAATAATTCATAGGAAAAATAAAGGTATCAAAAGCAACAAAAATGATCAAGTAATCACTGGTGAAGATGGTAAGTCTCTTCCTGAATGCGATAATATTACTAGTGTGATCTTTGATATCTAGTTTATCATTAATGATTTTTTATAAATGACTTATTTTGAGTACGAAATCTCATTTCAAATTTCAATACATTATAATGTGCATTCCAAAATATAGGAAAGTTTTTTTTTTTCTTCTACTTTAATAATGGATTAGATGCTAGGCGGAAAGATGGAATATGAATTCCTTCAAGTTAATAATTTTGGAATATTTGTAAACTTCATTTGTCCCTGTTTAAATAATATTTACTGAATTCAAACTGACAAATTTTTGTTTCGAATATTATTTTTCATAAACCATCTATGAATCTACGATGACTATATTATAGTAAATTAAATATATCAGCTTAATTTAATCATCATAGGATTAGGCAGTAATCAAGCTGTGGATGCTTCCAGTCGTTTTAATGTTTTGCAATCTCTTGGGACGCAGGCACCAAATACAGTTCCACGTCGCATTACACGTCGATCATTATCTTCAGTAGTTGTTCATCATGGACCATCAGCGGATGTAGCTACATCGAAACCAAAAGTTCGCGATGTTTCATTGGGTGTGTTTTTTACAGCATTATTTTCACTGTTTCTTGCAACATAGGCATAATTTTCAGTATGGCTTAATTAGTTTTGATTGTCATCCTTATTTTCGATTTAAGTGCATCCTTGACTGTCAATTTTTCTCTACCGAAAAAATTGGTGGAAGTTTAAATAACAATTAGTAAAGTTTTTTCGGTATTTAATAAAGAATGTAGACTAGGTTTTAACTTTTTGTTTTTTAATGAAGAATGGTGAATTATTGCTGTTTACATTAACACCGTTATTATTAGTAGTTTTCGTTTTTTGTCTTTTTCATAAATTTTAAATTTAGATTTTAGACTTTTGAAACATTTTCTGAAACAGTATGAATGGATATTTAGGTTGCATTACATTTATCTGCTCATATGACTAGTATTGATTTACAGAAAACATAGGAAAAGCTGGTGGGAATGGCAACACATTGATTGAGGATAAAGCCAAGGATTTTAATCAAAATGGAATTAAGCCTTCAAACTTCTCTTCAGCTCAACGTAATGGTAAGAATTTTTTTATTTTCTTCACAAGATCTTGCTGACCTTTTTTTTTTTTCATTTTTTATGTTAGAAATATGTATTATTCCATGTTTTATTGATTTTTTTCAAATGTATTCAACGAAAGTCATCTCATGATTTATCATGACTTTATTTTGAATACTATTCGTGTAGAATTCCTTAGGAAAGTTTGGTGATCTTGATCTTTTCAAAACAGTGTTGAATGGATTGTGTGAAAATTCATTGCTATATAGGCATACTTCTGCATTTTAAATATTGATTTATAATTACCTTTATCATTGTATCTATTATAAAAATAAATTTACCATAGAAGTTCCGGTCTACAAAGTCTCTCATAAGATAAATTTTGGATAGTAAATCTCCAAATTGTTGCGCAGAAGGCATATATTTTGTTAACTTTCTCTCTGTTAGAATTTAAATGAGATTTTTTTCGCAGTCTTCAAAAAAACGATTGGTGCTCGTCGTGAACTGAGTGCACATGCACCGAATGATTCTGCGAGATGTGGCCGAAAACAACGGAATTCTGTTAAAAAACGTCAAAGTGATGTAGCAGACTATATAAGCATGTTTTAAATTTTTTTCACCCATATCTATCCTTCATTTTCGAATTTTAATTTTGCATCGAAATACCTTTGCTGTTTCTTTGATTTTATATTATGATTTCTGCATTTTTTTAAATAATAGTTTAGGTATTATGGTAACTCTTGTATTTTCCATCATCAAACATGCTCTCCAATGGATTATAGATCTTTTATGGGATATATCATTGCAGCTTTGGGCTATCACCCTATATACGTACGTAGTAGCTTATTAATAAAAAGTTTTATTGTAATTCTCAAAGGAAATTAAATAAATTGGCAAATAATTGGATTGATGAGGTGATTAGTCCAATTATTTGCTGATTTATTGATCAGTGTGTTATTTGCTGAAAAAAAATTTTTTTTTCTTCAAATTTATAAATTGGCATTTACATAAAATTTGTCTTGAAGAATTGTGGTTGGTTACACTAGTATTCTTTTCAACTGCCAACGATGCTGGTACTCTACATTAGATGCGCAGAGGTAATTTTTTGTGCCTGGCTTTGTTGTTTAAATTTCACTGTTTTGCTTAAAATTTCTTTTATTCTCTTAATTAATCTTTAGTGATGACCCCATCTATTAATTGATCAAAACTGCTGATTTAAAATTTAATGAATGATATAATAATAATATTTAGAAGTTTCATATTTTTACTTTATATTTTAAAAAAAAAAAATGAAAATATATGAAAACATAGAAATCTTTCGAGTACATGATTAGGTATTGTATATATTTAAATTCTAATGCAAGTTTTTAAATTTAAAACTTCTTGATTAATTACAAATTTATATTACTTGATTTTTTAAACAGAAAATGTTGGGAAAATATTCGGTTATTCAATATAAAAAGAATATGGACAAATGAGAAAAAAGCTATTGAATGGGGTCTAAGTGAAAATATTCAATTGCCGATAACAGGTGAATTTTAAATATAATTTTATTTTTAAAAAAAAAGTCATGATTGCTTCTTTGATTACTTTCTTTTTTGCATTTTATAATTCTTTTCTTTTTTTTTTCATCGTTTTGTTTGTCTTATTCTAATCTTATGGTTCAGATCTTGTTGATTCTTCAATCTTAGAATTTTCTGAAAATCGAAGGACTTATTTCTTGTATGCTAAATCGTTAACTATCTTAAAAGTTTAGTATTATTGGAGAATTTTCTCCGAGATATTCTCTCCACTTTTTCCATTTACGCTATTAAGGAGAAGAAGCAATGGAACGAATTTTGAAATGTCGTGGACGTGATGCATATATAGTTCTGGGTTTAAGGGCCGACTGTAAAGATGATGATATTAAGCGGTATTATAAAAAACAAGCTGTTCTGGTACATCCTGATAAGGTTTTATTTTTCATTTTCATTTTTTTACCTGCGTTTCGACAAATATTTTTATAGATTTATTGTCGGTTAAATGTATTAAATTTGACTTAATTGTTAAATTTGACTTCAGTTGAAATGCAAAGATATGTTTCAATGACAATTATAATAATTGTTATTGAATTTCATAGTTTTGAGAAAAGTCTGTTTTTGTATTAGAAATAATTGGGAATAATTGTATATATTAGGATAATTTTATAGAACCATTTAAGTGGAGCAGATGAAGCTTTCAAGATTCTTTCGAGGGCTTTTGATGCGATTGGTACACCAGATGTTCGGAACAAATATAATATTGCCAATTTACATAAAAATCCACTGGTAAAGATGTATTATTGTTTTGGAATTTTTGCTACTAGGAATTGATGCGACATTTCTTTTTTTTTTTATATAGTAAGAGGTGATTTTCCTTATTTCTCTCCATCTGTGCTATAGCTATATAAAAAGTAGTTCTTCTAAGCATTTTTAACTAGATTAGAGAAAAAAAACTTGTCTTAATTTACCAGTTGTTTCGAGAACACAAGCAAATTTTTGCCCTCCTGAAGTTAATCGCACAATGCAATGAGATATGATGTAAAAGTTTGCGTCTCAAAATGCATCATTTTTCAATAAATAGAAATTGTTAAACATAGTTATTAAATTCCGAAGTTTAAACGTTGTTTCTTTATAATTATCTTGTAAATTTTCTAATCTTTTATAGCATAAAGAAATGGAAGAATTATGGGAGCGCTTGCGCGAAAAGATGAACGAAGCACGAAATGCGATGTATTGCGATTGTGGTAGTAAACATACGCGTATACCAGTAGAAAGTATTCGTGCTTCAGAAGCCCGTTACTGTAAAAAATGCAAACTTCGTCATCCCGCTAAACATGTATGATCTTTTAAACCTCTTCTTTGATATATACCTCGCACAACTAATGAGTAAATTAAAGTTTTATATGGTTGGAAGTATAATTGCATTCATCAAAAAAAGTAGTATAAATTTCTGAATAATTTGACAATTCTTGTCTTCATTATCCGTATATTTTTTTATTTTTATTGATGTATTTGCTTTTTATATATGGTGGAATAACTATATTTATAGTACTATAATTTCAGAATGATATTTGGGCAGAAACTCGTTTCGGCTTTATTTGGATCTATTATGCATGTTTGGATGGTGTTGTCTATGATATTACGCAGTGGGCTACGTGTTCGGTGCTAATTCTTTTTTTTTGTTTTTCTTATCTAGACTACAAAATGTTAAATAAAAATTTTTTAAAGGATTTGAATAAGTTATTCTGGTTCAGCGATTTTTTTGTGATAATTGGTCATGATTAGAATAGAATAGAGGATTTTTTTGTGAGAAGAAGATAGTTATAATTTTCATTTATTGCTGTTGTAATTGGCTATTGATTTTAATGATTTTAAATGGCATGTTTTGTTGATTTTTATGACATTTTTTTTTAGAGTAATCACTTGAAACATATGAAAGCTAATAGTCATATGGTGCAGTATCGTTTAGTGACAACAGCCGGACCATCGGTAAACAAAAATCCATTGAAACAGACTAGAACTGGGTATATTCCTTTCAGATAATTTTCGATTTAATATTTGTTCAAGATGAAGAGCATAAGGTGTTATTCAACATTCAAATATGAGAACAAGATATAAATTATTTTGTAGGCTTTGATGGGATTGAGGAAACAGGACATCATGCTAAATAGTTGAATTAAGGTAAAAAACTAGTATTGCGAAAAAGACAGCAATAACTAATTTTCAAGTGCCATAATAAGGAATAGAAGATGACTCTGATATTCGCCACTTATTCTGTTATGAAATGAATTATTCTGCTATGAAATGAAACCAGAAAAAATTACTACATGTCATGCGGTCGCTCCTCAATAACATGGAAGTTGTCGCATCTTATTTAGCTTTTTATTTATGATACATTTTATTCATCTTTCATTTCTTCCTTAATTACAGACAGGATAGACATGAGTACGATGATTTATGTTGTTATAATCGAAGAGGATTGGATGATGATACATGTACTTGTTCAGTATCGCTTGGTTATGGTGCTCCCGCTGCAACATCACAACAAGCATTCTATCGTCCACCGGATAGAAATCCGTTAAACGGTGATCGACCGCGTCGTGCTGGAAGACGCCGAAAGCAACGTTGAAACGAATGATAACCAATAACCATTGAATTTAGAAATTTAATTTAATGGAATTATATTATTCTATGATGGATTTTCCTTTTATAATATTTTTCTTAGCGATTATGCAGTTTAATTCTTTAAAAATTAACTTTAAAAATTTGTTTTTTAGTAACGAACGAAGCTTGCAGATCTCAAGCTTATTCGTGAAATCATCGAAAAGGCAATAAATAGAAGTCCGGAAAAAATTGTCCGAAGTCCATTGCTTGAAGTGGATTCCTTTTTTTTTTTTCATTTCGCAAAAGAAAAATCTTCCTAACGTTTTCTGAAAAAGACTATATGGAAGCGTTTTAGAAATCTTTGGTCATAGTGATTAGCAAAACTCTCTGGTGTTCTACTTTTTAAAAACATTTAACATGAAGTTTGGTCAGTGCTCTACCTCCTTTTGGCTTGAATTATCATTTTTGTAAATTGAAACCCAGTATTACCTCACCTCGTATATCTTTTTGGAGTGTTTAAGAAATATCGACATTGACATATTCTCTCATTCTTGCTCTCTTTCTAATATATTTAAGATTCACTGAAATATGAAATTTTGCTGAATTTCAAATATATTAGAAACACCAATGCAAATGATGTATTTTTAAGGACTTTATATTCAATCATTTCTGCAAAATGCCTTTGTTTTCTTTGTACTAATTTCAAAAAAATTGACTCTTTTGTTGTATTGTTTAATATCTATGAATAAAACTAATTCTTTTGAACGCAGAAAAAATGTAAGAGTTGGGATAATAAAATATATATATATGAGTTACAAGGAAAAAAAAAATGAACAAATCCATGATTTGAGGATATAAAGGAAAAGGACTGCTTGCCAAGGGGAAAATTTGTAAATGGTTTTTTGTTAGGGATTAGAACTTGGTACGGATAATTTTGTTGGATAGTGGAGTTTTTGCTATGGTGAACTTTATTCTCAGCAACTACGTTACACAATGAATTGATGGATTTCAATAACAATTCGGACTTCTTTTTGAGAGTAGGAAAGTTATTTGTGAGTTATTGGTGTTGGGAATTGATAGAATTTGATGAAATTTGGGAAGCACAGCTCGTGAATTCCGATAAAAGCAAAGGATTGAATAAATGAATGAATTCCTTCAGATAAGAATTCCTTTTATAGTGAAGTTGTTTACTGCTTGTAAACTTTAATAATAATTTATAATATTTTAGTATAGCGTGAAAAGAGTTGATTATTCTATATCACAACACAATTTATACAGTTAATTATTTGCAATGTGTTAACTTTAGTACAAATTATATACTATAGTTTAAACATTTAGCATTGTGCAAAGGGAATTGCTTATTCCAAGATATTTCTATAATACAAAGATTTTTGATTATTTCGTCATATTTATATTCCAAAAAATATTTCGGTTCTTTTCTGACAACAGTATGCAGAAGAAGCGTTGCAAAGAATTTTAAAAATAAATTAAAAAGCATTCAGATGACTGACAATTATTCATTTACATTCAAAGAGAATTATGCATCTGTTGAAATAACTGCATCAGAATAGCTGATGATATATAAGTAATTTATTATTTGGTTATCTAAGAATTCTTAAGTTTCAAAGTTGAATTTAATTGAAATTCAGAATTTAGTGAAACTGAATTAATCAGTGAATTTTGCAGTCATGTTCATTTTAAAACTTATTTTTAAATTTTTCGAATAAATTATACCAAATTTGTTTTGCATATAGTTGAATGTAAAATGGGCCTAAGCATTAAATAATGGATAAACATGATAATTTGATAACCTTAACAAATCTGAATCAATACAAATTTCATAAATATCACTGGATCATATGATATTCTTTCGAAGAATGGCGAATAGTTGATATTAGATTACTTTGTTCTTTAATAGTATGTCATTTAGAATTCTAAGCAATTAATTATGAAATTCTAATATAATAGTAATCATTTCTATGGTTCCAACCATATGCATACTGTTGCACTTAGTTTCCAATTATTTTAGTTTAAATAATTTAATTGTTTTTTTAATAACTTTGCACAAAAAGTTTGGATATTATTCAATCTTTGTTTAGCATAAATGCAATAAGAGAAGATTACAAAGCTTAGTAGAATGTACTTATAAATTGTAGGAGCAGATGCTGTAGTAATAACTCTCTTGAATTTTAAAATTATATTGAAGTTAGGTGGTCAAAGGATAAAATAAGAGAAAAATTTAGTATTACCAATTATTTTATAATATTCATGAACATCTATTTTCTTCATTTTCTTTTTTTAACTATCATATCAGCTGTTCTTTGTTTCTTCTTTATTGTTTCTTATTGCTTTACATTATTATCTTTCTCATTCTCTTTTCTTGATATATTTAGAAATGAATGTTTTCGAAATTCAAAAAAATTTATGATAAATTATAGAAAACTAAAATAACAAAATACCTTAAATAAATATCATTTCTGATCAATATGTTTGAGTAATTGATAAAATTCGTCTTTAAAATTGAATTATTTACACTTAATTTTCAAATTAAATTATTATTTGACTAATAGGAATCCAATATTTCTTTCCAAAGATGAAAATAGACTAATAGAATCAAATCATTTCTCTTCTATCACTATGACAATTACTTATCGATGATTCACAGCAGCGATTAACCTCGATAGAAATGAAAATATCGGATGAGTGATATGGAAGGTGTTAATGACAAGTTGAAGAGAAGCATTCATTAATCGCTCTTTTAGCTCATAAATTAAGAAAAACTCGAAAGTATTTCAATGTATCTGTAGACTAAATCGAGAAATCGAGGAATTCATCCATGGATTGATTCTCAGTAGTACTTGTCTAAAAGAACAGGAAAATATTGTTCCGGAAAAATTGATACTTTTCCCACTTTGAGAAAGTATTTGTGATCAGGAAAATTTGACAATTTTTTTGCTCTCCATTAATCTTTCTCCTGATTATACATCCGTAAATGACATAATTATGTAACATATGGCAGAAGTCTTTTCTATTCATGTTTGAAATTTTGTTTTTTGTTTCCTCGACTTCTCACGAAGCCTATCCGTTACCATTGTTGCATTATGCTACACGAACTAAATTAAATAAAACTTTCAAAATTAAGAGAGTGGACTAATTATTCAAATAACAAAATTTGAGAACTTGTCGCTGTATTTGCTTGATGTTCAAACAAATAAATAACAAAATTTGCTTATCATTGAACAGCTAATTGATGCCTTATTAGATTTTAAAATAAAGTGGTATTGGTACCTTCTTTTCTTTAACAATGGAGTGTAGGTCATAACTAGGAAAAAGGACAGACTTGTAAGTCACATAACGACGAGAGGAATGGCACTCTATGGATTCAAACGAATGATCAAACAGCTTGTCTTCTTGAAATGGATTCTGACATTTGCATATTTTTAAACAGCACAAATTTTTTTTAGCCGAATCCAGAAATTTATATGAGCAAGAATAGAACAATTAAAATATTAAAGATCAGATTAATTTTGAAATTTCATAGGCAAAAAAAAGTCATTCGCATTATTTAAATGACTTAAATTTGAATTTTTCTTTTTATTTTTGCTGAAATCTGCAAATCTCCTGAAATTATTCATGCATTTTGTCCATTATACAATTAGTATGTAAAGAAAAAAGTTCAAATAGAAAGCAAACATATACAATTTTTTATTTCAAAATTTAATCATTCGTACATAATGCTCATCTGGTTTGGTTATCTTACTGCATTTCTCTTCATATTGACCACTTTATTAAATGATATGGGACGATGTTTTGTGCTGCGAGAAACCACAACCGCGCCTTTTGTGGTGCAAGAAATCATAGAAGAACCTTTTGTGGTGGAAGAAATCATAACCGAAATTACTACTGATACCACACCTACAACTACTACTACTACTGATATCACACCTACAACTACTATTACTACTGATATTGATATTACTAGTATTAATGCAAGTAGCGTTGAATTTATTACGGAAAAGATTTATGCAACAATAGAAAATCTGCCCACCGATTATATAGAAAATGATGGCAGCAGAACTGCAACGATAAAATCATTCGATGGCAAAACAAATCAAACAATGGTATCACCAGGAAGATATTCAATATTCACTTCGCATTTGGATAAAGTTGAAAATGTAACGATTAAAACCAATCTATATTATGATAATTTGGATGAACTGAAATTGAAAAAATCTGATATCATTATTGTTACAGCAATTTTCATCTTATTATTACTACTTTGTATTGCATTTGTTGTGTTAAATCTGCATAAATAATTTTGTTTTAATCAATTTTTCTTCTTATGAAAAAGAAATGTTTCAGCTTGGATTTTTAAAAGAAAAAATAAAAAAAAAAAAAGCTTAATTTAATCATGTTTATGTCACGCATATTTTGTCGGCAAAATTTAAAAAAAATGAATTTGCAAAATAAATGAAAGCAAATGAATTTGTACTGATACAGAAAATACACAAAAACAAAATTCGAAATCTTTAATATCGTTTTGGATAGATGATTTTGATCTAAACCTGCACCATGCTTGGTTCATTTTGGCACTTTCAAAATTAAATCTGATCCTTATTACTTCAAGCTAGAAAAAGAGATTTGAGTTTTTATGCAAGCTTAACTTAGCCTATTGAATCAGCAAATTGGGAGTTGAATTAAGTCGAATTGCTATAATTACTGACTTTGATTCTTTACTACTGAGCTATGTTTTGTCCAGAATAATTTGGCTTTTATTGCAGTAATCACTACCACAAAAATATTTGCATAGTATTTGGAATATAACTGGACTATTGTAAACAAAAACATTCAACAAATTCAAAACATATGATGTGTTTGGAAGTTACAATGAAGAATTGTTTCAAATGAAGAAAAAAATTTTTCTTGCTAATCAAGCTCTACCGATACAGAATTTATATAATCCGAATCATTGTAATGGCATATGATGCTTTGCAATATCTTATCTGGTACCATAGAAGACATTCTCAATGATAAATGGTCATCAAAATTCTATAAATTATTTAATGAAAAGATAAGTAATGGAACTGCAGTTCAGATATACTTCATCTCTTACTCGTAAATTTTCGCCTATAATCGGAAACAGAAAAATTAATTTGTGGTCTTTCCGAATTTTTTCAGAGCTAAAGAACAAATAAAAAGTCAAAATATGAGAAATATAAATTCCAGATATAATATATAGATACTATTTGTATAAAAATGGTGATTAAACTGAAAGATTTTGAAAAAGAACTCAATTGGGACAATTAAAAATAAATCAATGCATGGTTTAAACTTTACACCTAGCCTTCAAAAAAGTTTTAAAATTATTTCCACAAAAATTCTTTTTCAAATAATACTGACTCACTAATACATTTTTCTTCAAAAAATCTAATAATTATTCAAATCGTTTCGGCTTACTACTGATCGAATTTTAGTAATTATGATCCTCATAGTAAGATGAAAACAATGAGTACAGTGAAATAACGATGATTACTGTGGTGAATTGTAATCTTGATAAACATACATAATACTTTTGGATGACATCGCGTCTTCTGTCATCGGTATAACCTGGAAATTCGATCGATAATGACGAAAATAACATTGTGGAGACCGAATAAAGTGCAAAATGCGTTCTGTTTTTGTAAGAAAATTCTTGGGTAATTATGAAAATAAGGTACAATATGCGTACATACGTACAGCACAATACAGACTAATTGTTAAGATGATATTAAGTGTCAAGACTATGTCGGAAGATAACTTTTAAAAACTGAATTCATCCAAATAAAATTATATTTTAAAAAATTCCAACCATATGGAATTTCAGCAGACAGCTGTAACAACAAACTTTACTTAGTTATTAATAAATAAAAACAATAAGATGGTTGAAAGTGCGAATACAGGTATAAAAGGCAAAATACCTGCTAAAGAAGTACTTTTAAAAAAAGAAACTTAATAGTTCGTTAACAAGAATCGTCGAAAAACAACGAAACCAGATTTAATTTTCAAAATGGCGGCATATGACGCTATGCAAAGGATGTCTCAGTGAACTTAATAATATCACACGTGATTTCCGTTATGAACAAAATATTTTATATTATCAATAGTTTTTTTTCCTGCCATTACGCCTTTCCTGATTTCGTTTAAATAGATTGAGTTAAATATCATTTGTATCAGTCAGTATGTGCAAAGAAAAGAAAGAATCTAATTGTACAATCAAAATACATCAAAATACAATTAAAGCAACAAAATTTTCTTCTTTGCAAATTTCGCTCCTGTTTCTCGAGATGATGTTTTATAGATCATGGAATAGTGTTGTACTAGCATTAAATAAGACTAAATAAGCTATGAATACTGAACAACTGTTGAAAATTTGAGAAAATTTTTTGTAATGCCTATCTGAGCTTTAGACGAACGAAATTTAGAAAGACTAAATTTCGCCTACTGAGTGCGTTTTTTCTTGACATGAGGACAATTAAGCTGAAGGACTGGAAGGCATAGAGAAATAGTTGATTCGAGAAGAAATTTTTGTGAAATAATTGTTTTGTATTGTTGCTAGAAAGTATGAATACAGTTGGATCATTTCGTAACAGTCCGAAAAAGTAATTATTGTTTGAAAATAGACCCATCGATTTATTCTCAAGATTTCTTCAATATGAAGTAGAATAATTCAAGATGGGGAAAAGATTTGTATAGCATTGTCTTACATAGGTAATGTACATGCGAAGAGATAAGTATGCAAATTACTGCGGAAAAGTAATTAAAATTGAGAATATTATCGATTTGCACCTGTTTAAAAATTTATTGATATGTGTCTGTTGTCGTATTGATTGTAATAGCATTTCCTGATAGATTCTGCAAAATTTTTTTTTTCTTTTCTTTTGGCTTTTTCCGAAGGAAAATACGAATTTCATAGAGCATAGTTTTTTTTGGTTCAAATTTTATGAAAGAATAAATTTTTCGAAGAAAAGTTTTATTTTTCGGTTTGCAAAGTTATTTAAATAAATAATTGGTTAATTCACTTTTGCGTGTATCACTTTTTTGATATTGAAGATTTGACTATATTCCAAGTTTCATTATAAAATATGTAATCTAGACATTACAACTTGATGAAAAATTGACTGCAATTTTTGATCAACAAAGAAACATTGTGTTTCAAATAAATTTTTAGAATTTATAATTAAAAAGAGCTTACTCCTTTGAAGCCATATTTTCTGCTCGTCCTGGCAAGATATTTGATAATCAATGCTGTAAGCACAATAAGTGGAACAAAACACAGTGCCAGTAGGCCAGCTGATACCCAAAGGCCTTGAATTGGCCGACTGATTTTTTGGCTCACTGCTAAACCTGTATTTTCCCAAATATGGTATAAAGGACGACAGCCATATGAATTTTTTCGGAAGTAAACCTGTAAAATTTCAAAATTATGAAGTATTTATATTCCTCTTTTCTTTCTTTATCTATTTTTGTTCCTTTATTTTACATACTTTTCTTGCTTCATTATTCTATATCGATTATTTCGTTTTTTTATCCATTTTATTCTTCATTTGCTTGCCTTTATGCTAATCAAATTGAATTTTTCCTTTACTAACTTCGTTACCGTATCTGTCAAAAAATTTTTTTTTCATTTTTAATTCAAACAAAAGCATTTAGTGGGATGATTAATTAACTTACTGTACTATCGTGAATATATTCTGTGATATTAACAATTGCATAATTGGATTCTTTTGTAATTATTTGAGCACTTTCATTAATTATTTCGCCCGAATACAGATACTGTTCAGTTACTTGCTTACTAATGCCAACAGTATAACTGAAACGAAGTAATTCCATATTAGAAAATAAAAACAGGAAATTCTACACCTAATTTCCTGTTATTTATGAGATACTTATTGTATTTTTTTGTAAGAATTTGCAAATATGAGAAGTTGACAGATCATTAAGTTAAAAATCACTGATTAATGATCAATAAACGAAAAGAAAAACATTCGCCTCGTTGAAGAATTACCAAAAATCATTTAAATAAAATAATTCAGAAAGCGTTTATGAATAATTTAGGAACATCTTGGAGGAATCACTAATAGATCAATCAATTCTTAATCAATTTCAGTATTACTCGAAGATTTACATACAATTTTTTCAGAAATACATTGATATAAGTAGAATGCAATCAATTCCAAATTACTGATCATTTCTTAATGAATTTTCCTTTTCTTTTCTTCAAAAATAATTCCGAGAGGGAAATACTACAATAAAATCCAACTACGATAATCAGTCATAGTCTAATATTGATCATTCAATTGTCAAGGTTGCTTATTTTTCACATTTTCTAACAAATTATCGTCCTCTATTCGATTAGATTTAAAATTACGCTGACTTTATAACTTCGATCAAGCTTGACACGTTATTATTCATATAATTAAAGTCATCATGTAATGATTCATTCATTACTGCAACGTCATCCGGAATAGTAAAATTGTCTAATTCAATACTCATCTTCTTCAACTGTTCAAAATCTTCCTAAAAATCAGCTGAAATGATTATTTTTCATATTTATATTTAATAACATTTATAATACATAAGCATTCTATTCCGGAAATCATTCGAAAACCACCTTTCCGAAAAGTAATTCCGATTGTATCGAAAACGAAATATAGGTTTGCAACATTATATTATTTATCAAACTTGTCATTTTAATTCTTTTTCATATTCTTTTTAACTTACATTAATGACATATTTTAGGATTCAAAAAAAAAATTAACATAAAGATCGAAAATCAACTAACTAGAAGTTGATCAAATAAATGTTCCGGGAAATGTTGCTTGAAATTTATATTTTTTATTGCATCAATTGCTCCAGTTCGTACTCCACCAATATCTATTCTTTCCATAATTGCATCGGCATTAATTAAATTCTCAATTTCCAATACCGACAGAATACTTTCATTGTCTTTACACTGCTTTATAATACTACTAAAATTAATTCGCGTTATTGCAAAATATAGGACTTTAGATTTCAGAAAAGTTATTGAATTTAAAAAAGTTCAAAAATTACATTTTTTTGGTATTATTTTGAGCAATAATGATTTTATTTAATTATATCAAATAAAATCTCATAACAATGTCGCAAAGTTCTTGAATGATACATTATCATTACCGCAAAAATTATTGTAAGAATTTCTTCGATTTAATATTTCTTCGACATAATACTTGAAGGTAAATTATTTACCAAATTTTAAAATTGTCTAATATAATATATTCTGAATTTTGTCTGAAAATGTAATTACCCGATATCTGTAGTGAAATTTTTCCTATTGATAGGATTTTGTTCGTTGATTTGAAACAGTGGGAATACTTTGAAAAAATGCATTTGAAAATCGTGAAATAATGGATTACAAAATGCTTCTATATTATATCCACCAGCAAAACTTAACCTGAAAAATGAAATTATTAATAAATTATTCAGAAAAAAATTTACTTCTGAAATTTTTCTTTTACCTTCATATAAAATTGATCTGATTTGAAACTATTAGTAACAATAATTATATAACATCTTAAAGATATTTATGCAAATTTACTTAGCAATATATCACAGAATTAAATTGTCAAAAATCAAATCAATCGATGAATTAATGAAATTTTGTTAGCTATTGTTCGTATATCTCTATCAAAAAGTTAACAAGAATTATTTTTAGTGCTATAAAACATTTCGTCTGAATGATCGGTTCGGAATGAATTAATGATTGGAAGAACAATAAAGTTTATAAAAGAGAATTTTCTAAACAAGTTAGTCTTACATTGCGATAAGCATTATGAACCATCCAGTGAAAAATGCTCCTGCAATAGCGATTAAACCGAAATAACGACCACTATTGAAAACTTTTCGATATTTTGACGAAGATTTATCACTGAAATTTAAAACAGTAAAATGAAATAACGAATTTTTTTAATTTAAAATAATTCTTTCTAGTTGCCTTAATTGAAATAAGTACGAATCAAAATTTAAGCAAGTGCAGAAGTTTTGCAAGCAGAAAAGCATATTTTAAGCTATTCCTTCAATATTGTAATATCATATTACTTCTCATATTCTTCCAACTCTGTCTTCTAAACAACCATTTCATGCATCGAAAATATGTTAGAAATATAATAGAATTTGACTAGAAAAACTTTTGCAACTACCAAAAATATTTCTTTCGTTGAAATGAATAAATAAAAAATCATATTTAAACATTGCATTCTTTTAAAACTATCCATGAAAAGATTGATTTTTGCGCTACTTTGTGATAATTTCAAATTTTTAATTATCACATTTTTCAATGATTCCAAAAATTGATGATAGGATTTAAACTTAAATTAACACTAAAATTGTTTGCTGAAGAGAAAATGAAAAACTTATTTTGCAAATAATTTTGTTATTCCGCAAAATGTAACAAGAATGGTTGGAATAATAACAATTAAAGAAGGTATTATTAGGAAAAGATGCAAAATATTCCTCAGTTGAACAGATTCTTGGAACTGAAATGAAATTTTATAACAGAAAAGAAAATATTCATTTAATTATTATTAACTTGAAGAAACAGAATTACATCGTTAGATTTCTTTCACGAAATCAACATTTTTAGCATTTTTAATGCTAAATGAATTACGTATAATTCAAGAAACAATTAAGACTTTCAAAAAGATGAACGATAAACTAATAATCCAACGCGAATTTTTTATTATTATTATTTAAACTATTTTGATAAAATTATTAATATAAAAAAAAACATTAAAGCAATTTCTTTACTTTAACATATTGTTCATGAATTTCATCCACTTTCTCGTTACCCTTCCGAATGAATTCAATGACATCAACACTTCCATTATATATCATTCTAGCGATTTTTATCGTTTGATTTTCGGTATCATCGATTAACGCATTATTTTCTTCCAAAATGTTTTTCTGAGATAATTATGATATTATGTTATCAGCAGTGATAATATTTTTCGTTGATATGATATGATGAATCAAGCAAAATGATAAGTAACTATTTCAATTATTGAAATTTAGCATTTATTGTTTCTTTAAATTCATAATTTAATCGATAAAATAATGATTACTGCATACAATCTTAAGCAAAATATGTATTCCGAGTATCAATTTATCTATTATCAATGGAAATTTTATGACAAATAATTTTAAAAAAAGGATTATTAGTACCATTTCCTTTGAGTTAAACATCAAATCATTAAGGCTATTCCATGTATTATTCATTTCATGCACACTGTTGTAATGCTGAATAAAATCAAAAATTAATTATTGATTGATATTAAGCTAATTATAAAATTTTGCAAATTTAGGCTCTTAATAGTTAATTGAACATAATTCGAAGTTTTAAGAGGAGAGAAAAATGGTAACTATTCTGCCAAATGAAATGGAAAATTTGAAATTAATTAAAACAAATTGATTCAGCTATAGACTATAACGAAAAAAACGAAATCCAAACAAAAAAACAGTACAGAGCAATGAGGTCATGATGATAATGTTTTGTGATAGAGAAAATTGATAAAGAGTGATTAAAACATGCGAATAAAAGAGGGACACTTGCATAAGAAAATTGCTAACCTTATTTATTTGACGAGTAAAATTGATGACAGTATTGATTATCGTTGTTAAATTCTCCATTTTTGTTTGTAAAGGTAGCGGTAAACTGCGGATATTACATGCAATTTTATCCGAAGATGCAATAGTTTCATTTAATGCACAACTTATATTCTCCAAATTATTGATTGCCTTAAAAATTTTTTATTTTAAATTTAATTTTTACTCTCTGAAATCAAATTTTACTGTCTTACATTAACTCTATCTATTCAAAATTGACTAATTTATTAGACATATGCATTGAATACAGTTCTCGTTTATTTCGTTTCCTCTTCATTCTTTATTCCCTAAATTATGGAGCTTAAATTAGAAATGATAAATCTTCAAATTTCAAAGTTTGATCAACACTAATGATCGATAGTAATAAGGCGCGTAATACCCTTTCTAAGCTCTAAACAAGAAAAAGAATTTGGTTAAAAAACATTGAAAATTCGTGATAATCTTCAATTTTTTTTTTTTTTTTTTGAATACTTCTAAAATTTTATCGACATAAAAAATCAATCAACAAAGCAAACCGATTGCATATTTATGCATCCATCGCTCTTTTCATAACTATTAAACATATTACTTGGTAGTTGCCGTATACGATATTTTATTTTGTTGAATAATTTTGGTAATGTCATTTCCATTTCACATTTTACATCATCGAATATAATTTCAGTTACATTTTTGGCATCTGAAAAACGAGAAATTAATCAAAAAGTTTGTTAAGAAGCAATCTAACTGTATCGAAATCACTGAATTTCATGAAAATTTTGACGTACAATTGTTGCATTGAAATATTCATTTTTTAATTGCTGGACAGGTAGGAAAAGAAAATAATTGTAATTGTTTATGAATTCATTTGTCATTAAATATAACACTGAAAGGGATCATTTCTTCTCTTTTCCTTTTCTTTCTTATCAATGAAAAATCTGAAAATTTTCGAAATTTTCGTCGAATGAAATAAAAAAAGTATATTGCAAAAAATAAAAAAAAAACCAATTATATTATGCTAAACTAATTATATTTTGATAAAATTTCTGAAATCGGAATTTTATAACAATACTAACTGTTTCAATTAAATACCTTCGCTAATATTCCTGACGAATTTATTGATGTCATTTGCATTATTAATTGTATGATCAATACTTTCTAAACTTAGCATTAATGATCCTATCATAACAGTTTGCACTCCGATCAATAATACCAAATAACCATAAGAGAGTATTTCGAATGAAGTAACCTAAAATTTTTTTCTTTTTCTACTTTATATTAATAAAATATTTGTATTTCTTTGAACAATTTACGAATTGAAATTTATATCCTTTAGTTTTTAAGATTAGAATATTTATGCAAGATTATTCTCGAAGAATGAATTATACGATAACAAACATTTTTTCGTTTTGAATTGCCACAATCGCAACAACGTTGACATTGACAGCAGAAGAAAAGAAATCCACTTATCGGTAGAAGAAAAATAAACACCAACCCAATTTTTGGCAATAATTGTGCCCAGAACTGAATAAATTTCTTTGAATTCTTTTTTTCATAATTCAGATTGATATTATTTTAATGCTTAAAATAAAATATGAATTTGAAGGTTTTACTGATATGATAGTCTGTTAATGGTTTGGATAAGTTATATTTTTCTTTCTAATAATGTTAGTTTCTAAACTGAATTTCTGTCCGGTAAAAGAGCAAAATAATTGGTGAAAAGCTAAAATGTATTTTTAATCCAAAAATTTCTGAATATAACAAAAAATTCCTTTTCAATTTCTAATTTCTTTCCATTTCATTCATTTAATATGTGAACTAAAAAGAAATCAAAACTTTTTATTGTCTTTATATAATAATGTTATTGGAAAGAAACTGATTTTCTCAGTAACATTCAAAATTTTCAGATTACAAATAAATTTCTAGCTGAAGTTACTGAAGTTTTTTTTTTGAAGTTAAATTCAAATTAATAAATAACCATTGATAATTTACCTGTTCCTGAAAAAAAAAGTTGATAGATATTATTAAATCTTCATTTTTTTTGGCAGTCGATAGATTGGTTAATACCTACAAAAGAGGCTTGAATTTATATTTCATTTTTAAAAATTGATGAAATATAAAAATTTTTTGTTAAAAAATGGAATACAAACATTTATGAAAAATATTGGAGAATCATTGAGATATGGTGTTTTATAATCATCAATGTTTTAACATCCTTGTTCAAAATGTGAGAACTGATAAAAAGTAGTTCAATTTGAACTTTAATAAGCCAAAAAATAGTAAGCAATAAAAAAAAAAGATCAGAAAGAAAAAATGCTTACTTCCTAAGTTTCAAAAGTAAAGGAGTTTCTGAAATGCATTGCTTTATTTAATTTTTAAACTGTTATAATCATTGTGAATTTTACTGCATTTAACGGATTATTTCGCTACCTTACTAATACTTAACCTTTTCAAATATTTTATCTAAACCTTTAAATTCTATAATTTTACCAACCTGAAAATAAGTATCATCAAGTTTTGCTTGCATCTTTCGACACATTTTTTGCGCAATATTGTAAAAAATATCAATTATACCGTATGAGTAGTTTATAGAAGCTAGCTCTATGGTTTTCTTTAAACATTGTTCCGATTTGATGTATTTCGGAGAATCAGCATCCGTTAACATTGCTAAAATTCTTGACTTTTTAGTTATGTCGTTTTGTCAGAAAAAAAAACACTTGTTTTAAATTACACTGATAAATTTAAATAAAATTTCAACCTGAACTTTGTGTTCTAGCAAATTTAATGAAATTTCTAGCATTTCATCGCAAGGAAGATAATAATGACCAAATTGTATAAAACTACGATGAGATACACTTGTGTAAAACTATGATGAGGTCAAAATATTAAGCAAGCCGAAAAAACATCATTGCCTAATCGATCTATAGTAGCAATAATTATTAGCTATCAATTTGGACAAAAAATGAATTCTCTGGAACATTTGATCTTTATTTATAAATATTATTAATATTGACATACTTTCTTGGATGTCTCCATGAACAACGAAGAAAACTGAGCTGATTATAATGATAAGACATAGGCGATACCATTCGATAAACATGATCGATCAGAACTTTATAAATTCTAGAAAAAGCATACGTAAGAAAAAATATATTTGAGGATTAATTAGTAATGATACTATTTGAGAAGAATAAGTTTAGCAATAATGAAAGAGATATCAAAAGATGATAATGGAAGGTATTATCCAATCTTAAAATAAATTGTAAATGTTCTTTGCTACCAGATTGCTATTAATCTTAAATCTTTGGAAAATTTTCACCGGATGCTTTCAAATTTTGAAATGGCAGAGTGATCTGCAGCCAGATGCAGCCAGCGATATGCAGCCACGGTTGCGAAAATCTTGATCGATCATTGCAAGATTTGCGTGGAAACATCAGACCATTTAATAACGCATTAATATTGCTTGCAGGAGATTTCAGGCAAACACTTCTAAATCCTCGATCGACACCAGCGGATGAAATAAATGCTTGCCTGGGATACTCAACTTTGTGGCAACACGTAAAGACGTTAAACTACAAATGTGTCCAGTTGCAAAACGATCGATCAGCTGAGATATTCCCCCATCAGTTACTGAAAATTAGGGACAGAAAGATAGAGGTTGATCTGACTTCAGGACGAATTTCATTGCCTCATAACTCCTGTAATTTCTTGACATCAAAAGAAAAATTGGTTGGAAAAATATTTCCCAATATTCAAATCAAGTATACGAATCACGATTGGCTGAGTCAAAGAGCTATTCTTGCTGCCAAGAACAAATAAAAACATGGGCATATTCGAATGCAAAATTGTATCAAAATTTCAAAACAATCGATAAGAACTTTCAAAGATTTAAGATTTGAACAAACGAACATTTACATTTTTATTTTGCTGTGGCCGAGTCTAGCTAGTTAGAATTGAAACAGTATAAAAGTTTTACGTTATTCAGATTGTTTGCTATACTTTTTTCTTCAGTGGAAAAAACAAACTGAAATTTAATTTGAATTTAAATTTTGAATAAAAAAAGTTTAAATTGAAGTAAAAAATGATAATAGTTTGCTGCCTAATGATTTTATAGAAAATGTTGCATGATGATTTCATTATGCTTCAAATTCGATTTACCATAAATAGATATGTCATATGAGTGCAAGAAGTTTCTTGTTACAAATAGTTCGACTAAAAGGAAAATAGTAAAATTATACAAATATCTAAATTTGAAACGAATTTTAAAATATGGGAGTGGAAAGGCACAAATTCGAAGATGAGAATGCATAAATCATTCATGAAAAAGACGCATCTCTTTTGACATCAATAAATATTGCTTAATAAAAGAAAATTGCCAACTTTTATGATCAAAAGGTACACAACTGTTTGATAACAATGCTGATATTTAACAAAGCTTTATTCATTTGATTTCTTTCGCTTCCTTTAGCTAATATTTACCTTTTTTTAAATTTTCAAAATAAATTGATGCATTTTAAAATTCGATAAATAATATTACTACTCACAATTCAAGAAATGATAATGTGATTCCGAATTCGTTAGATATAGTGCAACTTCTTGAGTAAAAATTTCAGTTTTTCAAAAAGAAAAGTAGAAAGTGGGTGAAGTATAAAATTATGAGATTTAACTTTTATATAATGTGATAAAACTTTCGTGTTTTGAGAAAAAATCATCGATTAAAGCTTAAAAGTCATAGCTTGAGGTGCAACGGATGAAGTCATTAACTGAACTGATCTCAGATGGATTGTGACTTTTGCGACGTAAATGCGAAAGAGCTAATCCTTCCTTCAGGGTTCAATTTCGTTATTATTAAGTTGATTTCAGTAAACCAAAATATTTATAATATAAATCGAAATAATCCATGTAATCTGTTTAGAAGAAATTGCTAATATTCTCAGGCAAATGACTCACATATCTATATCTGAGCACAAAGGTCTTTATTCCCACATCTTCCAATTTGCTATTAGAACTTATGCGCACTATGTGAAATATTGAGAGGTAAATTGTCAAAAATCTCGAAAGAACTGAGGCTTATGAGAATTCTCGATTTTATCCTTAGTGCTTATATCCAATCTTCTGTATGACTAATGTGTGAGCCTCCGCCCACTATCGCAACCAAAGATAATTCATATATATAAAAAAGGGGGCCAACATCAGTGTCATCAGAAACATTGAGGCTTCAACGCAAATGTCTTTTTTCAACACTGGTATCTACAAATCGAGAAATCTTTTCAATATCAGTCTCTGCTACATCGGCGTCTTCATGAGATCAGTCCGTTCAAGATCAGTATCAGTGGTAAATCACAAATAGTTTTTGATATTAGATTTCCAATCTAATATCAAAAACTATTTCAACGACAGCATGAGCGACAATTCAGTAAGAGACGACTGTTAGTATCTTTTATATTTATCGTACATCATTCATTTACTGTTTACTATTGTATAGTGCGATATTGTGTATAATATAGTATTACCGAAGAAAGATCATTGCTGACCCAGAAGAGTCACAATGGCAAGAAGCAATTCCAATCCAACCAATTCACAATTAGAATTTTTTCTCAACAATTTAACTTCACGCTATATCATTGTCATGTTGAACTAAAAGCCATATCATGATTGTAAGTGTAAAAATGCAAAAACGTCTGAATAAAATACCATTTCGACAAATTTCATTAATGATTAAAATATGGTATGAAGAGAATAAAAATTTGAAAGAGCAAGAACAAATTAAAAAGATATAAGTAAGTATAGGGAAGGATGAAATATTTTTTGATTAATCGCTGGAAGAAATGATTTAAAAAATAGAAAATTAAAAATTCAAAAATAAAAAACTTACAGCTTCCATAATTGAGAAATAAGCAACTTTAATGCATTTCAACATGGGAAAGTTTTTCAAAATTCTTTCCCATACCAACCACAGTTGTTGATTTAGTAAGCAAATATTTTTCCCCATACAATTTATCATCATCCCATTTTTTTATAATAACAATGAAAATTTGATCATAGGAAAATTGATCAAACATTCAAATTTCACAGGAAAGAAAGAAATTTATGACAAAAGTATTTTCAAAATTGGATGAAATAAGTTTTTTGTTTGATTTTTAATTAGTTTGAACAAATTTTTTTTTAATTTTTGGTCTTGCCTACTTTTTTCGTGCCAAGCATAGTATAGGTTGATTTTAATTTTTGAAATGATTTTCCCTTTTTTTTTTCCGAATCATTTATGTTTTAAAGCTTCTCAAAGTTTTTTATTTATTCGTCTCTTTTTTATTATTTCAAAACAAATTTGAATATGGTACTAAATTCGAAATTTATTTTGAGAAATTATTACAAGGGATAAGTAAGTATAAATTGCTTTCGATTTATAGTAAAAGTAATTGATTTTGAGACTATAACAAGAATTTTGTTGTTTTGATTAATTTTCGTAATAAATTGATGAGAGAAAAGCAAAATATATTGTCTAAAACGAAAAGTTTTTTTTCAGTGCAAAATAATTTGTTTAAGAAAACAAAAAATAAAATTTGATTTTGTAATGATCTAGCATTAACTTATATTTGATCAATCCTTTCAGGTTCATTATATTTAATAAAAATTTCAAGTGATGTAAGAAATTGATATTTAAAATGCATTTGAAACATTACAAGATAAGTATACATGTGAGACTGCATAATTTGTATTTCTTTTTTTTTTTCTTTTCATTTTTTATGTAAGAAATTAACGATAAAATTTTTAAAATTCAATTTTTCTCAATCTTTTGTTTTGCATTTTTCGAAATTTCTGTATGTGATTCATATGAAAATGACTGTACTGCTGAGAATTTGGGCGAGAAATTTTTTGAAGCGAAAAAAAAAAATGGAATGCAAAAGCAACAAATTTTAACGATTAAGATTCGCTTCAGGCCTGATTTATTTGTTGTTTTCATAACCTTCAATACCATTAATTTTTCTGCCATTTAGATGATAATGTTGAGATTCGATGAGTAAGATCCTTAGTAAAGTTTTAAAATGTCATCATTAAATATTTTTATCAATAAAAGTTATTAAAAAATGTTTCTTTAATGATTCGTCTTTTCATAATAAAATTTTTAATTCGTAAACATTATTCGAGTTGATAATATTCAGCAATATTTAATGTTTCTGAAATTGGATGAAAAACTTTAAAAAACATTTTAGTGCAAAGTATGCTAATTTTTTTGGGTTAAAAAAATTTTTTGCATGATTATGATCATGAATAGACAGCCAAGTGCTATAATTCTAATTAGAATTGAACTGAATATAATAATCCAATTTATTTAAGATAAATCTATAAAGTAAATGAAGTGAAAAAAATGATAAAAAATGGAAACAGAAAAAAAAAATCAAATTATTGGTTGAAAATCTTTCATTCAGCAAATTGTCGAATTAAACTATAAAAATAATCAAAATGAAATGTTTAATTAAATAGATATTAATCTAATTTTCCTATTTCAAAAGAGAACTTCGATCGATAGGAATGAATAAGAAAGCACTTAATAATCGCTAATTAAGACTGATCCAAAATTGAAATGAAGAAGATATATTATGAATTTGAATTATGGAAAAAAATTTAAATAGTTGAAATTGAAAATCAATAGTTAAATTTTGAATGAAAAGTGACTCTTTTGAATTAGAAATTACGGTGGATCGTAATTACTGGCATATTTTATATTTAGATTGCTCTTATTAGGCGCAAATATGCATATTTTTCCTGAAAATGACATTTCTGACATTGATTGCCAAATTAAACTGTTAGTCCAAAATGTTTCTTTTGATCTCAACTTTGTTTTTCGGCTTATTTGAAACTTAAAAAGTAAGTCTTCTGACAACATCAATTATTGACATTATCGGGATGAAATATTCTTCAGATAAAATTAATTGAATTTATTTCGAAAACTATAACAATTTTCTTAAGGATGTTATAAAATTCTAGAAAATGATGCGTTATGTTATTAATTCGCAAGGATCGACCATTTAAAAGGCATTCAAGTTTAGAAAATTTCCTCTTGTCATAAAATTTTCTTCGTTATTAAATATAAATGAAGAAGAGAAAGATGTGACAAGAAAAACGATAATTTATCATTATCGGATTATAATTTTGCGAAGCATTTGTGTAAACAGCTTTTATAACTGTAATTCAACAATTTTTATGCTTATCATCAATTAAGTATTTGCATAAATCGTTGAAATGAAAAAGTAATTTGAATCATTTCGATTCATCGTTACAATACAATAATAAGAATAACATTTCTCAAGATTTGCGACATAGCACTTAGAAAAGCAAGTAAAGAAAAAAAAAAGATTTTGAACCGAAATTTCCGAAATTTACTTTATTCAGTTTAAGTTGACTGTAATGAATGCATCAAGGAAGAATTACAGAACAAAGAGGAAAAAGGAGTTACTAATGATATAGAGACAAGACGAAAATATTCACGAAATATTAAAAGAATTTTAAAAAATCTACTTGGCAACTAAATTTTAAAACAAACCAGATAGGTAACAGCAGTTAAGTGATTTTCTCGCAATGTCATGAAATTTGGTTTTCAGATAGATTTTTTTTTTTTTTTAATTTGTTCCATCAAATTCTTTTAGCTATAATGAACGATTAAAGACCATAAAATGTTTTGTGTTGAATGATTTCCCTTATTCATAACAAGTATTATATTAATCAATATTATCATAATGACAATTTCATCAATAATCTTAATCCCTAACTCTTACGATAAAAGTTATGATTTCAACATTATTTCATGATTTGGACTTATAATTTTAAAAACACATCATCGTTGCTTTGCATGATATTAAATGTAAAACAAATTAATATTTATATAACAATCATTCAGCTAACAATACAGTATTGATTAAAAGTTTAGCAATTAATAGAAAATTTTTAGCATGGAAATAATACCTTAAGTTCTTAAATTCTAAATTTTAATCGATATTCCAGTTTTTCTAAATAAAACCTTTTTAACAGACTTTTTAAATTCTAAATAAGGTTTAAGTAACAAGCCATCTGACTCCATCATTGCTATCTTTCAATAACAAATGATAAATTGTTTATAATTGATATTAATACTACGAGAATGTAGAATTACTTATATTTGTCGAATTATCAATTAATTAAATTTATGCATACATAAATCAGATGACTATGCATAAATCTTATAGAGTTTTTAATCACATTATTTATTCCATCACAAAAACTCTAAATATAAGAAATAAAGTAATCGTAAAATTTTCTTCTTGAGTGAAAGAAAAAGATCCAACAAGCATTAAAATTACTGAAAATACTTATACCAATGATGTTTGTGATATAGCAAATCAGTAAGAAATGTGAATAAGGCGATAACTTAGAATGATGCAGCTGATTATTCTTATAAAGATAAATAAACTATTATAGATTGCTTAATCGTTTATTTAGCCCTGACATTATTAGGATATGATAAAAGGAAAAAAATGCAAAGCATGGATACATAACGATGACAGCCCAACTGTAAGTAAAAAATGAAACGGTGAATTAATTTTTGGCCGGAAATACGCAATAATTAACGAAAAATGTAATAACATCAATACCTATTTTGTAATATTCTGAATCTATATGAATAAAAATGTAAATATTCGCCGTTATAAGTCTTAAATTTCCAAAAGTTCTTCACCGATTGGTTTAAAATTTTGAAACAATGTTGCATTTTTACCTCTCAAAACAAAAAACATGTTTCCCGCCAAAACACTTTGATTAATTGATAAACAAAGTGAGATCAATCAATTATAAGGTAACATATTGGAGATCAGGAAAGATGGAAGAACCCCGAAATGATTTAAATGGTTCGGATTTTGGAGCAGAATCAATTCAAGTTCGCAACAATTTGAGTTCAACAAACAATTCAGCATGGAGTTTCTACATCGACACAACAATATTTCTACAATAACACAAATCGACGTAGCAAAAGCAGCAAATTGACATCAGGGAGTTCTATTCTTCTCTGCAGGTAACAAAGGGAAGAATAATTCAGTATTAATTTGCTTGGATATTCTCAAATAATTTAGAGGACAATTCGAATTGATCTGCTTTAGTTCATCCAAATAATGGCTTACAGAAAATCAAACTTAGGTCGTCGTACTCGCAGAACGGAATCATTGCTATGATTAATTGCAAATCAAATTGAGAAAGAACGGGCATTAGCGAACGAGCGAACAGGACGATCTGTAGCCAGATCTGAGGATGCACGGTTGCGAGCATGTCGATTATGCTTTTGGCTACAGATCTGCTTCCTTCGGAACAGAATGAACGCGACAGGCTGAGAATGGCTGAAAGAAATCAATGAAGAACAGGCGATTAGCGTCAAATACGATTACGTGTTCAGCAATCACACGATTACAATCGCCTTACATTCCGGTACAACCCAGCTGATGATTATAATTTGAGCCTTCATACTTCGACCAACATTATGACTGAGTTGTGTTCTTATTTCAAGGCTTTGAAATTTAATGAAGAAATGAAAGGAATGTGTTGCGTGGAAAAATTAGAAATTTTCCTTGCCAGATATACTGCCGATTCAAAGCATTTCCTATCTATCATCAACAAATACAACTTTTGCTTAAATGACGCCGTTCAGTGTGGAAATCGTAACAGCACAATTCATGCCAATTTTCAAAGTGAAAGTAACTGATCGGAGTTCCAAGGGTTCCAGTTCGATAGTTTCAAAGCAACACAACAGTGGCAACAATCCAGCAATTCATTTGAACAGTATTCTTCTCTACTAGCGACAGAATAAGAATAACCCAATGATCAATTTTCCTGGATATTCTCTGATAATCGTTTGTCACGAAATAATCATTCCTTCATCAATCAATAAAACTTTTCTGAACAGCATTCATTTCTCTACAAAAGATACAAGAACCTCCTCATATCTATTGCTGATCTAACCGAATCACAATAGCAAGAATCAATCTTCAATCCAACCAACTACAAATCAAATTACAAATTACCGAATTTTTCCCCAACACTAGAAACATGCGCTTTCTCGTTCCTTTTTTTTCCCACTTATCCAGACTGAACTATAGCAAAGTGTGTGTACAAAAACATGCGCATATTCGAATACAAAGTTATGTCAAAATTTCAAAGCAACAGGTAAGAACTTTCTGATATCCAAGATTTCGAACTAATACAGATAAGGCGAGTGTTTAAAAACTTTCAGAGATTTTAGATTTTGAACAAACGAATATTCATATTTTTATTTATGTAGATTAACTGCGACCAGACACACAAAACAAGGCTAAGTGCAGAAATTTAGGATGAAGATGATATTCACATAGTACTTTATTTCTATGTTATTGGATTGTTAAATTTACCGTTTTTTTTTTTATCTGCTGACATTGATTATTCACTTATATGAAATTTTTTTAGTATAATTGATAATTATTAGCATTGAAAGATGAATAATTTTTTCGCACAAAGCATCGAGCGCTTGATGACATTGAATTTGGCAATTTTGATCGATTTTGATCTTTGAAACAATCATCAATTTTTATCATTTGATAAAATATGGTATTTGTCATGATACATTTCGACTGCTTCATTTGCTTTGAAAATTTTATTTATCAAACTGAACAAACAAAACTGTTTTCATTTGCATAATCTGTGATAGAAACTTCTTCCACTTGAAGAATTTTCATGTCAACTTGCTTACTACATCGCTGTCATACTTTCCGATTTTTTTGATATAATCATTACTTTTTAAATTCTAATTTCAGTTTTTCTTAACTCATGAGATTGCATTGATCTGAAGTAAGATCATCATCAAAATCTTCCAGTTCTTTCACTATCCAAGAAAAAAATGATATGATATTCTAGAAATGAAAAAAGGATTTATATGATAATTAAATGACAAGGTTTTATAATTATAAGAAATTATATGATAAAATTAAGTAATTCGAATAATTTAATTAATGATAGTACCGATGAGATGATTCGAATTGTATGAATTCCAAATAAAAATGAAAGTGAATATTCGAGATAATATCCAAAAAGTAGAAAATAAATGAAATAAACAAATGAGACATTTATTTTCTTTTTTGAAAATAATTATTGCTAAATTTGAGTTGATACTCGATTGATTTCATCAGATTATTTACGTTAATAGCAATTAGATTAATTTTAAAATAAAAAAAACTGCCACAAAATTTGCAGTGACAATGATCGGTTGACTAACAAACATCTTTTTACAGAGAAATTAGCTTGCGAATAGCATGTCAGAAGAAAAAATTTTAATAAACATTTGAAAAAAGAAAATAAAAGTGAACATCAGAAAATTATAATGAGGAATTAAAGAAGAAAGTGATGTAATCATGTTTGAATTGAATGATTATTCAATGAAAAACGACAATGAATTGAAAATATATGAAAAAATTAAATGAAATTTAATAGAACTTAACTTTATCGATTCAAGGCAATGCATGTAATGCGTCTTAGTACTTTAAAGTACTTTAAATAATGCCAGTTCGAACTGAATGATATATATCGTTGCAATTAAAAAGAAAATGATGAAACAAATTGATAAAGCGAATCGAAGACTTTTTAAATTTCTCATCTTAAGATTTTATCATTCTACTTCATTTTTTAGACTTCTAAAATACTAAATTAGCTTTTAGTTTCCAACAACCGGAAAAATGTTGGAATTTTCCTTGAGAGCATGAAAATTACAAATTTGTCACTACTGTTTATCTTATTTTTATTTTGATCTGATTGAAATCAATTAAATACAATTAAATTTGTTTATAAAGTAGCTAAGTTATTGTACCTATATTTTCTTAACTCAAATATTGTGATAAGTTATTTTTGGACATGGTTTATGATAAGATCAGTGAAATTTCACTTCAAAAAGTCAAATCTTTGATATATTTATAATAAATATACGAATTCTAAATGCAAATTTGTAAACATTATCATTATTTGTATGTTCAACAACGTTACTTGTGGACTTTGTTTGCTCTAACAATGTTTGATAAACATACAATTACAATTCCATTTCCATAAGCATTTCAGGATTTGTTTTTGTTCAGAACGACTTAAAACCTATTTCTGTCTTAAAACGCTAATCAAACTTTTCAGAAAATAAAGAAATGAAATGTTCGGAGTAATGCTTGAACGATTTCTACAAAAGAAAATTATTACAAATCCTACTTATACACTGACCAGTTTAAAAAAGAATAATAGCCAAATGTACAGTTATGTGTGCATGACATTTTATTATTCATAAAATCATGAATAATGTTATGAGTTAAAACAGGCCAAAGTCTTAAAATTCTATAGGTTAGGCTTAGGTTTAGCAGCTGAAATACAAACATTACTTTATTTAAATACCGATTTCTTTATATTGAAACTACAATCTAAAAGAACTTTTACAAGTTCATGCATTTTGAAATAAAACACAAAAATCGATCCAGCATGAAATATTAGACGGTTACACACACATAATTTATCTTATATACGCATAAATTTAATTAATTAAAAAAACAAGTGGATGTAATACATGAATAGTTCGAAGCAATCAAAGTTATTAGCATCAATCACAAAAATTTGCAGTTTGTTATTGGAAGATAACAAAAAAATAAATATTGTGGACATTTTGAGAACAGTAATTATTAAAATTGCTAAATTGTATAGAATATTTAGCTGATTATAAACCTGTATGTTATTTTTCTAAAAAAAAGACTGGATATCTATAGCGTGTAATACTAAGCAAAACAGAAAATGGGGATTAATAAATTTTCATTTCTCTAGAAAATGGGATTTATCAATCCCAATTTTTCATCGAATGTTATTTCAATTTAGAATTCGAGATAGATTCATCTTTTTTTAAAATAAAAACAACAAACATCTCGATTAACTTAGCAAAACAAATTACAAATTGGTTGTGAGAATATATTATTATTACCTTTTTTTATTGCATTGTACAAAGAAATTAAATCATTAAAAAAAAAAAATAACAACTAGATGAAGACAATAGCATCGCCTTCTTAACGATTTGTTTCAATTTTTGAAAGTATTCGGAATGAATTTACTAGGCTGTTTGACAGAAACATTTCATTCTGCTGTTTGCAATTTTTGGATGATAAACGATATATGAAACTTCTAAATGGAGATGATGACGTTTTGGCAAATCTTTCCAATTTTTTTTCTTTATTCGTTGTTTTCGGAAATATTTAAGAATCGTTTTTCTAATAATTACTTTTTGAAGAAATGAAAATCACATTTATAATTTTTTTCACAAATAAGAATCACTCTTCGCGTTCTATTAATTCGTGTCCAGCATTGCAATCTAATGCAGTTTGTATCTTTGGCCGAAATAGTTTTTCAAATTTCTAAAAAAAAATCAGTGACTTTGAAACTATCAAAAAAAAAAAATAAATAAATAAATAAGTAGATGTTGGACTATTTTACGAATGTTAGACATTATGTGTCAAAAAAATATTTTATAATATAAGCCTTGCTAAATTCTGATAGAAATTTTTAAAAAATTAGGATAAAAATGGAGTAAATGATCGAAATTATAGGTCTAAATACTATTCTGATAACATAACCTAAATAATCAATAGTAATCAAACATGAGGAAACTTTAAACGATTTATTGTGAACAATTCTCTTTTAAACCTCCATCACCTTCATTCCGAAAAAAAAAAAGAAGCTAAAGATCCTGATAAGATTATCAAATATGACTTTAAATAGAATATACATCAGAAGAAGTTCCATCGGTGATAATCCATAAGTAAATTCCGTAAATTGGAATGCAAAGCATCGATGAAAGAGAAAGAAACCATCCAAATATATGACCCCATAATGGATAATCGTAATTGTATGCAGCAATTCGTAACGGTTCGTATTTTACTAGACCAAAAATCAGTACACTCTGCAAAACGCTAATATTTATCAAAATATATTTTATATAATTTTAAAATAAAATTTAATCCCACGATTTATCGTTTTTGAAATTAGTAAAAAAAAAACAGTTTAAACAAATAAAATGATCTATTAAATTGTTCAAAAATCCAAATTTAATTACGATTACGCGAATTTTGCACATTACACGCCTAATATGATGCATCAGATAATTGTTAAATGATAAACAATACCAGCTCTTATTGTGCTCAAGAATTTTGTAATCGTAATTATATAATTATTTCTTCACCTAATAAAGAAGAAGGAAGTATATATAAAAAGAATGAAAAAAAAAAATGTCCAAATTTCAATAGATTATTGATAATAAAATTTAAAAGTTAAAATTTAAATTTAAATCTATGTTAATAGAATTTAAGCATTCCTAACCATACACACAATGGGAGTTGCATAAACCCAACAAAACTTCCACCATCGACTTGGATAATAGCCCACCATTGATCTGATGTGCTCGTACCATTGATTAATGCCTAAAACAAACGACAGCTTGCTTGGACAAACTTGGGATAGAAAATTCATAAACTTAACTTTCCATGTTCAGATTCTTAGTCTCCATGATTCAATCTTGATAAAAATGGCAAGATGTAAAGAAATGACGTTAAAATATGCTCTTAGTTTCTTAAATAAATGAGGCTTTTAGGCTTGTCCAAATTTTAAGCTTTCTGAACTGAATATTTTTGGAATTAAGCAAGTCAAGAATTGCAGATTCTGAATTTTAATCCTCAATTTTCTATTTCTAAAGCGCCTTTAAAACCAGAATCAATCACTGTCACCTATAACTTGCTGAATATATATTGACAAAATTTACTCGCTAACGAAAGATTAACTTCATTCTCTGAGTTAATTATCACTTTTTGTTTCTTTTTTCTTTTCTTTGTCAATTTAAGAGAATTTTAAATTCGTACACATACCGACAGACCATGAAATGGCGATGCATTCAAAAAATAGAAGCCATAGAAGTGCCCAACCAGATGCTGCATAAAAATCGAACAATTGAAATACATAGAAACCGCCCTGAAAAATCCTGGAGTAATTTCTAGATTCTACATATCTCTATCTATATTAATGCTTTCAACGACTAAATAGTGTATGAAAAGTTTAAATTAATTATTTCGATTAAAGATTTTTTTTCGACTTGAATCTTTATTGAATTCGATGATTAAATTTCATTGTTATGAAATGTGAAAATAATTGCAAGTGATATTAAAATTTTCTTTTCATCAATATTTTTTCATACTTTTTTCGATTCGTTTTTCAAGAAATTATCATCAGAAAAAAAGTAAATGTCAGCAGTATTCCAACAAAAATCAATCGATTTCTCAAATATTTCAATGCATAATTTAACAAATCTATACATTTTCATCACGCTAATGCAAAAATTTTTTCGAACTTTTCGGAAAAACTTACTCTTGTAACAGTACTTAAACCACATAAGTAACTTATAATACATACTCCGAGTATAAAGAATTCACGACCGTATCTCCTGGCTCGTATTAGGTGCGGAAATTCATCGATCACTGCTGTGAAAAAGCCTTCCATTGTACAAAACTGAATTTGATATCATTACTTATCACTGATATATTGCTACGACAATTGCGCTTTAATTTTTTTAAAATATATACTTTATGTATCATCAAAAAAAAAAAATAAACGCATAATAAACAATCCATATTTGCTTATTATTTCTGTCGAAATTTAATGATTATGTTGGAAATAGAATTCGAAATAAAATAAATATGAAAATGAATAAAGATATACTGTACAATAAAGTATTAATCTGTCCACTTATTAACATCTATTTGAGCAAAGTTCGCAAGTTTTATGTAAAATAAAGTATAAGTGACAAGGTGAATCTTGCAAATTGTTCAAATTTTGAAATATTATTAAGTATAAGTTGAATTCAGATGTTATAATAACTTGCTTGTGAATCAATGCCCAAAAATAAAACCATTGTAAAAAAAAGGATTGACCAAACATTTGTGTAGGGCAGCTGCAAGATTCCGGATGGATAAGCCAGAAAAAGGAGGCCTGGACCAGATTTTGCTACCTAAAATCACTCTTATCCAACAAAAATTTCACAAAATATTGTTAAGTATTAGATAAATTTACTGGAATTTTAAATTTAATTGAAACTTCAGTCTATGCACGAGGTAAATTTATCATAATCTATTAAAAAATTTTCAATAAAGATTGCGTTCGTAGTTTGCCATTCATCAATCGTTGAAGTAAAAATTTTCAACTGAATTTACAGTTGAAATAAGATTTGAATATGAACCTCTTCAACGGGTTTGCCTTGTTCAACAGCCATGAAGCCAATGAATGAAAAGATGACAAAGCCAGCGAAAACGCTTGTAGCGCTATTTATAAAACATATTGTCAATGATTGCCTATAAATTTGAGAGAAAATTAACTTTCCAAAATGATAAAAATGATAATTTAACGATAATACCTAGAATAAAAAAGACTATAATATACCTATAGATGTTATTATGATACGAATTGTAACTACCAAGTGCGACAAGAGCGCCAACACCAAGGCCATATGAAAAGAAAACTTGTGTGACAGCATCTACCCATACTTTACTCTCGAGAAGTTTTTCAAAATTTGGTTTCAGGTAGAATTCAAGACCTAAACCTGCACCCGGTAGTGTTATTCCACGTATCAGCAAGCAAATAAGCATTATGTACGGAAATGATGCAGTGAGATAAACGATCTGCAATTAATGATACTGATAATCTATCAGTAAATTAATCAAACAATAATAAATAAATTGAAATTTCCATTATATTCTTCTTAAGGCATTTTGCTCCGAAAATATTTTGCATACTGCAAGTTATCAATGCATTCATGGTTGTCTTTGACAATGTTCATTTTTGCCAATCAATTATGGTATCCTAAAAAAGAATTCCCGAAAAATTGATTTAATGAAATGAACCTTTCCAGTCCATCGAACACCCTTGAAGATGCATAGATAGCATATTATCCAAGCAAGTAGTAAATAGAAAGCAAGATTCCAACGTAATTCTACCGGTTCTTCGATTCCTGAACTGATACCAAGCACTTGATAGCTGGAATTTTTATTTTAATCAAAAGCTTTTTTGAAATAAAGTTTGATATGATATAAGTTTCGGGAAAAATTTTACACAAAGAAAAAAAAAACTCATTTATTTGAATTCAAGAAATATAAACAAACTCCCAGAATTCTTTGACAGGTGATTGTACATTCAGATCATCATCACTACAAATAGTCCAGTTCGATTTTCCACCGACGAAAAATTTTCTACTATATTCGTTCAAATGATCATTCGTCAGTACCTTAAATGTTCAATTTTTACACACACATTATTTGTATTTATTCATCAAATTTTATTTATTCTGTTTGAAAATTTCTCCTCTTCTGAATTTTTTTAAAATTTTTTGCTTTATGAAATCTTTTCTTAAAACATCCTTTTTTTTTTTCCTGGATATCCCTTAACATTCGTTTATCCAGATTCCCTAAAATTAATAGGAAATAATATTTGGGAGAAAGACATCGTTTTTATGGAACCTGCACATGGAAATAATTCGCAATTGTTCTGTTACTTTCGCAAGTTAATCGTTCATATTCACTGCGACAACGAGGAGTGTTCCATCTGCAAAATAATTTTTGATTTTATCATGCCTTAACTACTAATTAAACTAATTAAGAAACATCAAATTTTATTGAGCAATAATAAAATAATTTGAATTTCCAATTGATTTTATTATTATTCCAATATGAATTATTTGTATTGCGAATTAAAAAAAATTTATTAGCTGCTTTCGTTGCAATATTACAAACTTTTGAATACAAAAAATTGAAAATTTGAAAAATTTTGTCGATTTAATTTACATATGGTCACAACTTCGCCAAGGAACATTTGAATCCAATCGAAGTGATTCCAACAGATAGCACATTGCCCAACTTAAAACTACAATGTAATAAATATTGAGCCAAAATGCCATAACAGCAGCTGCTATTCCAACACCCTATAAAACTGTTTCACAGTGATGATGAACTTTATAATGAAAAACGAAATCAATTAAAATTTCAGATTAAAGATTAAAATTATTACTTTGAAAATTGGACAAATTTTGAACATTCCAAGTCCACCAATGCTCAACAGTTGACCCCATGTTGTCTCCAGGATGAAAAGAGGTGCTCCACAAAATACAAGCGATATCACATATGGTATCAAAAATGCACCTGATAATAAAGTGAAAAAAAAATGAATGATATGATTTTGGAGAGTAATTATAGTCAATATAAATACTCTTTATTATTAAATTGAAAAACTAAACTTAGTAAAATTATTGATTATTTGATCTTGCAAGTTAAAATAAGCAAAAATTTGAAATCGGTTCATCTTCCACAATAATTAATTTTGGCTGATAATTGATTTGCTTAATTGCTGATAAGTTGCATTCTGGATTAATTTAAATTCTTCTTTGCTCTCGAATTTACTGTCTTTTTTTCTTTTTTTTCAATAGGCATTTTAGCTGATTTGATAAAACAGATCTTTATCCATTTCATACTTCTATAAAACATGGTGCAGCATCTGAATCGTATCACTTATCAACTATATTGCCAATAATAAACTTGCATTTTTAATTGATTTCAAAAATTTAATAATTAATGATTTTCAGTCGTGAAATGTACTATAAAATTTTAAATGCTATAATATGGGGAAAAGGTCAACAAACCTCCACCATTTTGATAGCATAAATATGGAAATCGCCACACATTACCAAGACCAATGGCATATCCGATACAGGACATTATAAAATCGACCGGCGAAGACCATTGTTCTCTTGGCAATAATGAACTATATTGCTGTTCCATGGTATTATCAAGTTTTCGAGATCACTATCGAGATTCCAGATCAGTGCTATCACTGTTTAAAAGTTGCTATCGTTCAGTGCTATACTGAATAATGATTCGCTAGACTGATCTATCCTTATCAACTATCTCTTATAAATAGTTGCATATACTCATCAGTACTAATGATAATTATAATTAAATGTACAAATTATTTTACGAATTTAAAAATATCACAAAATATGCTTGACAACTAATTATCAAGTCAAATTTTTTATAGCAATATAAACATTTGGATTTTATCATTTATTTGTTCATTTGATTTTTCTTTTTTTAGAATCTTAATCCAAAGGAATTGGTTTTTATTTTGACATTTCAAAATTAGTAGCTCTTATTTTTCTGAAAAGAGAAATGATTTAATTATTCATTTGTGAAAAAAAAAGAAAAAAAAAGATAAAATAAATAAACAATGCAAAAGATTTTTTTCATAATTTCAAATGTAAAAAAATGTCAGAAAATTACATTTTTTTTTTCTTTTTTTTTTACTTTTGAGAGAGAGAAAGAGAAAAAAACTAAGAAATTATTGTTTGTTTAACGACATTGGAAGAAAAAATTGTGAAAAGTAAGGATTTTATTAAAATATGAATGTAAACTGAAAAAACATAATTTGATTTATTTTTAAACTTCAAAATCTATGATTCATTCAACTAGTTGTAATTGCTATTTAATATATTATGTAAATCGACAGATCATAAATTTTCTACTTTTTGTTAAATTATTTAATTATATTATCTTAAAATTAATAAATAACCTGACTATAAACTCAATTTCTTATTCAGCTTAAAAAAGTATTAAGGCAACTGTGAAATATAATGATATTCTTGTTGGTTATAGCATTATTTAGATTAATGGATACTATTTAATTCAGATATAAAACATTCAGAATTTCAATTATTTGTACTGCTAAATGATGCTATGGAGTTGAATTTAAAGTTTGAAATTTTTCTAAGAAAAAGCTTAAAATTGAGATGATATGAAAGACATTAAAGTTTTCATTAATAGTACTGAAAATTCGTATTTCACATATTCCTATATTATGCATCCGCAGTAATTATTGGAATATTTTATTCATCTTTGAGCTTTACTATACTTGAATGAAGGAAAGAAGAAAAAGATTGGCAAATTTTCAACTGTTCACAATTTTCACGGTGAATATAACTGAATTTATTGACAAATATATGCGCTCTTCTGGTTTCTTTAATTTTACAATTTTGCAAATTTATACTAAAAATCAGAATGATATATGAAAAAATTCAGCAAAGAACGAACCTTTGAAGAAAAGGAGAAACGGTTAGCATCCATAGTTTCATACGAAAATCCTGAATGCTTACTAAAAGAAAAATTTTTTTGATTATCAATGAAACGATTTAGAAAACAACAATAACATATCAGCTAATGCTTATCCAAACTTTAGCACAATCCCTTTTGTAATCATTTTATTTTAGCCTTTAAAAAGAGACGAAAAATTCTTGCACCTTAACAGACATTAATGCCTTTTAAATATTATTTTCCATTATCGTAAATATATTATGAAAACAGGAGTGAGGAATAATAAAAGTGAAGGAAAATTGGAGTAAATTGAGAATAATTCAGATCTGAGGAAAATAACCTTTCTTTAAATGGCATGAAATAAAATAATATAGAACATAAAATAAATCATTCGACATTCGGAAATATAAAATTCATCAAAATTTGTTATGACAGTTGGAGTATTTGAGAAAATGAAAATTTTAATCAGCAAAAAAGGTAAAGCAAATTAGCATGAAGCACCGAATCCGAAAAATACGCTTTCTTAAAGCAGCATTGCCTGATAGAAATAAATTGAAATATTGTCATGTTTTAGTTTTATTTTTTAAATAAGGAACTTTCAAAAAGTGGACTGTAATCATTCAAAACTGAACAATGATTCAGAATTAAATTCTTTGTGACATCATAGTATTGCACAGTTAAAGGTGATGAATTGCTTCACATGCATATTTTTGAGACATTTTATCATTCAAATAACTTTCTATCGATAAATTTCACATGACATACGTCAAAAAAACTCATTCTAATTTGTCTTATTCTTATAATATTTCGATTTTAAATCAATACTTATGAGAGCAAAGATTTGGAAGGAATTAAATGAACTGATTAAAATTTTGCCATTTTATGAAGAATTTTTGAAATTTCATAATGTTGAAAGAGATCAGTAGCAAAAGGAAATCATTATGATAAAGGAAGAAATCGAAAATGAAAAAAAAAAAACTATATTGATATTGAAATAATTACTGAAACATACTTTACTTTATTTTAGATTTCCATCACTCTTCATTTCTGAAAAATAGGAAAAAAGTGAGGAAAATTCGAAGGATTTTAAAACAAAAAAATTTTCTCATTCACATATGGTTCGTTGACATTCAATGCGTAAGTTTACTGTCTTGTCTCTTTCTTCTTCATTTTCCGAAATAAAAACATATTTTTCGGAGGATTACTACCATTGACTTCAACATGATGAAAAGTCAAGGAACAAAGGGAATAATATAAACAATGACTGGCAGTATAAACAATCATTGCTATCAAATTTAGTAACACAAATTATTTAGGAGGGAAAAGAAAAAAGCAAAAACTTGCCTTTTCCAAATTGTTTCCTGTTAAAATCCGATTATAAAATATCGGATTTTCAATTTTTCATTTTGTTTATCTGCAATCAACGAATGGGAATTTAAAAAAGATAGGTATTGTTTGTATCATCGCCGAAACTTAAAGTACCAATATAAATAATTTTTTTTCCTTTTTGGGTCACTATTGAAAAAACTCAAAAGAATTTCTATTTGACACTGATTATCAGAAATAAGCTCTTTTTCATGAACAAAATTTTTTTAGATTTCAGTCTTGAAATAAATTTTTAAAACCTAAGCTTAAAACTATTGCGGTATTTGAACTTTAATACATATAAATATGCTCAGTCATATTCAATAATTTCCTCTAAATCATAGTTCTAATGAAAAAAACATATGTATAATCGGAAAACAATGCAAGTGTTTCAAATTTTTCAATAAAATTAGATGATTCATCTTGCAATTGAAATTTATAAGACTTTGACTGAAATCGGAATTTTCTAAGATAAACTTAGTAATTTGAATGAAAAACTCATACTGTAATAAAAATTATTATCTAACAAATTATTTTGCATGATAATAATTTAATCCAATATTTAAACTAAAAAAAAATGCTTGTAGATGAAAATTTTCAATACTCAAGAAAACTAATAAACTACTGATTTTAATAAGCAACCTTCGTGAGCTATGAAGTATTTAATAAAACTTATACAAAATTATTCTGCAATTTTAAGAGAAGAAAAAAGCCCTTAAAGGAATTTTTGAAGGATTATTGCTGGTAGATTGGGAGGGATGAGGAGAGATTTGAAAGAAAGGCTTGAAACTAAATGAAGTTGAAATTCTCTTTGCATGTACTGATTATTGTTTCGTGTAATCCATAAAAAGAGCACTTCAAAAAATTTGGATGAGTTCCATTCAACTACTTTAATGTCATCTTTGCTTTTTAAATAACAAGCAGAACATGTTCTCATTTCTTTCATACATCGTCTGCTTATTCCGTTCTCCCAACAAAAACAACTAGATGAAGTCTGAAATTTTGGAATCAATTGAAACTTTCGAGATACCGAAGAATTTTTTGAAAATATGAAAGAAATTTTAGCAACGATTCTAAATAAACAATCTAAATTTTTCTAAAAGATTAGACAAAGAAAAATGAAAATATAACATTTAATGAATGTGACATAATGACTGGTTCAAGACAAATCGAACAAATTCTCGAAGAATTGATAATTTCAAAAAAAAAAAAAAAAAAGCAAAAAATGAATAGAACAAGTCTAGCTAGTTTATAGAGGCCGTATAAACTTTGAGTGGACGATTCCAACTAGTCCGTAAGTTCGTAAACACGCACTTTATCTACATGAAAACACGCATTCATTCAAATAAAACGTTATTTCAAATTTTCAAAACAATCGGTGAAGAAATTGAAGTGTTATGTAAACATGAAAAATGCAAAAAAATAGGTGTAATCAAGAATTCAGTCCACTCACTTACTTTTACCTGTCACAGGTGTGCCAGGTAAAAAATTAAGCATGTGTATATGGAAATATGTGCCTATTCGAATGTCAAATTTTCCAAATCAATCAGTGAAGAATTTGAAATGTTGTGTGAACAATACGATTATCTTTCCATTCCAATAGTTTTTAGCAATTTTCAAATTGTAAATTGAACATCCGAGGATTTCCGTATAATTGTCATATCGTATTTTGTGACACTGGCAGAATTTTTCAGTTATTGCCATTATTATCATCATTACCATCATAATTCTCATGATTACCTTTTATTAATATCATAATCATCATCAATTTCATCATCCATCATTGTCAGTAATTATCATCATTACAGCTCTGATATGCACACTTCTTATCCATTTTTGTTGTGCCATATCTGTTACTTGCTTTGAAATTGAAGTTTAAAATTTTTTCATAAAAATGTTTTGAACTAAAATTTAAGATATATTATTGCTTGAAATTTATTCATTATGATATTATTACTGTTATTATAAAACTTCAATTTGCATCATTTGCATTATCCATCAAATAATTCTAGTTTATTTCTGGTCAGATAATGTGAATATCATTTTGAGTGATTTTGTCATATCTTTAACATAACCAATACTTGTTGCAATTGTAACAATTCATCGGTATTCTTTTTTACGATCTTTTATTAGTTTATTCTATTGTTAACATTATTATCATTGATTTGCAAACATTTTCCATATAGTTATCCATTTATTTTTTCAATTTGTTATTTAGATATAATTAACATCCATTTTTTCGCAATTATCTTTTATTTTCATTTTTATCTTTTATTTTCAATTATATTTTATTTTCATTAATTGATGCCTCTCATGGATCGTTAATACTCAACGCTTATTAACAAAAATGAAGTCGATTGAAATTATTGAGAGGATGTAATAGATATCATTAATTAATGAACGAATTACTTATCATTACATCATCATTATATACAATTAATTATGATAATGATAGGTAAAAATGCCGTCTGAACTAAGTAAGCTTTGATTTAATATAGTATTATTCGCACAGTATATGTGGAAAATTAAGCATTTAAAAACTATTTTAAGAATAAAAAAAGTATTAAAATTGAGGAAAAGTTATATTTCATTCAAACAATTTTTCACTTACAACCGTTTCAAGTTTGGATAACGTGTTTTCGGATGGTAGCATGAATCTTATGCCTAATACGATCTTTGAAAGGTAATTCTGAAAAAGACTGGGAATGCCACCGTGAAATCATCTCTTTTGATCGTCTATATCATTATTTGAAAAATAGGAATGCTATGGAACGTGCAGTCAAGAACAGATAATACTATTTGAATTCACATGTAACATCTAAATTTAGAAAAAAAAAAAAAAAAAAGAAGAAGGAATGGAACGGAATGAAAATGAAATATTTATGTAGTCAAGTCAGATGTCTCGAAATTTTAAAATAAATACTCCGACAAAGAAAGCAAGGGTAGCATAAAAGGACACTGATATTATTCACATCACTTTCACTTATTCAAAACTCTATCATGATAATTAATGGATACTAAAGTTATGTGCTTATGAAGATTACAAAGAAGATGTCACAAACGGGATTTAAGCAAATTTTGAAATTTTCCCTACGCCAATTTTTGCCCTTTTTTTTGTTTCAAAATTCTTCGTTTTTTCTTCACGTTCAATTTCAGTGCATAGACAGAACCAATAGGATGGTTAAGTGCAAGGTAAATATATTGTTTCACGGATTTTAAATGTTTAAATTTGCATTGTAAATAAATAGTTTCTCTTGAGAATTTACTGAAGAAAAAGGCTTTCTTCTCTTGTTTTTGTTTAAAATAATTAGTAAATGACTCGAAAAGGAATTTTGGACAATTATTGAGCCCAATTTTTTTCCAAATAACAAAGGGATTCTCGAGAAAGTGCATGCTCATAAAACAATTAAATGAGCGTTTCATTCCTATCTTTTGCATCCTCTGATAAAAACATTTCATAAAAACTATGATGGATTGTTTGGTAAATGTCGAACAGCTAAAATCCATGATTATATCACAATTTTTATTCATTGAAACAAATCTTGACACGGTTGTCTATTCCATCCTTTTTTTTATGTACTTGAAAAATTTCCCAAATATGATTAGATTTCGAAAAATTATAATTAATTTTAAAAAAAAAGAAGAAGTTGGTGCAACGCTCACTTCTGTATATCTATACTCTATTTTCATTTCAAAGTATAAAGTTGATAAGATTAGAGATCAAATTTTTATTTCGATTGCTTACGAATAAAGATTTCCAACAAAGAAGAAATAGAAAAGCAAATAATAAATGCAGAGAAATAAATGACACAAAATTAATTCAACTACAACGAAATTATTCAATTCATGCTTTGATACTATAATTATGAGATAATAATTTGTTAGGGATAAGCCAAATCATTAAAAAAAAAATGAGGAAACAAATATTACCCGAAGATAAATAACTTGAATTTCTAATATCATAGATATATTTTCTTGGCGCACTTGTAGCAAAAATGAATGAATTATAAAATTATTGAAATGAAAGACAATGTTAAGATGCTAAAACAACTTGACTGGCTTATTTTGTTAAATAAAAGAATAAACAAATAGATTAGTGTTAAAAAGAAATAATCCTTTTTTTGATGAAATAAATTTTGCTGATGTTGTTTTGTTCCGAAAAATTTCCATGTCATATGTATTGATTGAGTTTGAAAACATTGAAACAAGTTTTTAAGAGAAATTGGAGTGAAATTTGAAAGAAAACACAAGCATAAATTATAAAATCTAAGCAAGTTTCTAAGATGAATTGAAATGGGATTCAAAAGAAAGCACCGGAATAAATTGCAAAATTTAGAAACTAAGCTTTTTTGACATAGTAAAAAAATATAGTATTATTCAATCCATCAAATTTTTTTTTTTTTTTTTTGAATTTAAATCAATTGCTTTCACTTTAATACGTGATACCAATTATTATTTCATGAGAATGCTGTAGTTTAAGATCACAAGTTTTTTTTCCACATTTCGCGAAATGAATGACGATTTGAGTACCAAACAAGAAAATATCGTTAAAAAAGTGAAATTGTTTGTTATTGTTGCTCATAAAACTGTCTTTTACTTATAAAATTGTTTGTTATTCATAATTTTTTTTTTTTTAATAGAATTTTATTGATAAATCGAATCATTAACCTTGCATAGTGCGTGAGTTTCATATTCGTAAACAAATGAAAGTGTAAATTATGAAATAAAATGATTAATTTGCTTAGTAATATTTTAAAAAAGTCAAGTCCCAAAGACTAACTGTATTCAAATGGAAATAATCAGCTAAATAATTATTCAGCTTAGTCAAGAAACTTCAGAGCAGTAACAAAAAAAAAAAAAAAAAAAGAGAAAAAACGGGTAGCAGAAAGTCCGAACTTCTTTTAAAGATTTCATCTTCATACTTTTTTTCCTACTTCTCGCATATGCATTCACTGAGAAACTGCATGTGAAAGATTCTCTAACGTCTGAAATGTAAATTATAAAGCATCAGTAAATTCAACTAATAACAATGAAAATAAAGGAAAAGTATTAGAGAACAGACTATTACAAGAAACTACTTCTAGTAGTAAGATAAGAAAATTACTAAATACAACAGTAACAGATTGGAACAGTTAGAAAGCAAACATAAAAATATATTTGATAAGTGATAAGACTGATCAGCGAAAAAAGTTGTAAAATAAATTGAACATAACAAAGATGCGAATATAGCATCATCTGTGGAAGAGTTAATTTATGCTTTACTCAAGTTACACAGTATTAATTTTCATTAACGAGTTTCTTCATAATATACATGCATCAGAGTGATGATCGCTTGCACATGTAGCTAAAAATGCTATAAATAAAATAGCGCCTATATTTAAGTGTCACATCCGAGATGTAAATTGTATTTTCGTTATCAAAAAATCAAGTCTATAATCTTGTTTATCCTTATTGATTGAGAGAAATCCATCTTCTGTTATTTTGCTGTTTTCAGGAGCTATATCTAAATTGATTTTTTTACCACTTTCGTTTATACGAAAACAAACTCTTGGCTCAGAAAAGGTAATTTTGTAGGAAGAGACAAGAGTGAAAACTTTTACTATGAATCGAATACAGGAAAAAGGTGGGTTGCATATAGTAGTGTTCCCGAACCTACAGTAATACCTCCAAAATAGCGCATATGGATTCATTATACTGATGATGCAATACCAATTAGTGATAAAAAAATAAAGATGAAACATACATCTAATTTGATGAGCACAAAAGATGAGCATCACACTAGCGAAAAAGCAAAAAATTATTACAAAAGCTGAAATCCTAATAATAATTAAAAACGCGATGATCAAGTATACTTGAAATAACTGTCAGGTAGTTTGTACTAATTCTCACTATTTTTCTGATTTACCTTGCTGTTGACAGACTGTCTGACATAAAAAAAGCTATAAGAATTACTATAAAATATATAGATTTTCTACTGATACTGGTGAGCATAGGACTAGACTTTAATATCAAGGTTTCTAGAGTAAATATTGGAAACATAACTAGTATATCACTTGATGAAATTACGTATGTAACATGGATTGATATGTGCATAAGTAAGACATAAAATTGTCAATTGATAGCCTAGAGCCTTAATAACCAGCAGTAGAGTTATGGTTAGCAGCAAATTTGTCAACATATTGTTTAGATTAGGTGTTAAGTCAATTTTAAAAGGTGATAAAATAAAGTATAAAATAAAGTATACTCAAACCGAAGAGAACGTAAATGAAATAATAGATAAAATTCCCGATATATTTTCAAAACAGGTCAATTCGTAGTAATAAAAACTACTTGACAAACTTTGCTAACCTTCTTGCTATGGTACTGAAGCCTCTTATTGATCTTAGCAAAATTTTTGTAGGGACTAATGACAAAAAACTTAATGTATTTGATGTATGTTATATTTAATTTTCTGTACTATGTACATCATATGTTTTTCACATTTGAAGTATAAAATGATCAAAAAAATATTTTAGTTTTTCAAATTTTTTTTTTAAAGACAATAAATGATAATGAAAGGAATTCTTCTAAGAAATGAAAATTTTTTGAAAATATGGCGGTTTTATTTGCTTGCTTTCTTATAAATAGTGAAATCGAAAAATTGATGGATGTTTTCATTAAACAAATTGACACAAATGAATGAAGAAAACTGAGAATTTGTGTATGTTCCATTGATAGATAATTGAAGTGATAAATGTTCTATCAATAGAAGTAATGCGTTATAAATGATAGGTGAGAAAGGTTTAATGTTTTGCTGTCCACAACTGATGACTATGCGACCCATTTGTTGATCTTTTCATTTATTATTGACCGATATTTTGTTAACACAAACAATGGCAATATCAAAGACCACCGCTGTGATCTGTTCAATGATTACGCCTAGTTTTCTCATTCTTACTGATATCTTTTTTAGAATCATCGAAGCCTGCAATCGATCAAGTTTTTTTATTTTTTTCTTTGATTAATTTATAATTAATTGTTACGAAAGTTATCAAAAAGAGAAAAAGATATTTCTGAAATAGGTCTAAGCTGTATTCAATGGGGACAAAAATTAAATACTCGGTCAAACTAAATTGTTAATAAGCCTAAGCCACTTCTTTTAAGTGATAGAAATTGCTAGATCAAAACTCGAAACAACTAATCATTGATCTGGAAAGTTTTTTTGTCACTAAATTTTATTATTACCAAGATCATTGTATTAAAACTCCGAGCCTTTCATTTATAGTGCGAAGTGAGAATTTAATAATTTTTGATATTTCTTATTGCAAATTTATTCCTGAAAAAATTCACGAAAATTTAAAAGACTGAATTTAGCTGAAATTCTAAATCATTTTTGGAAATCCCTGTATATTTTGCAAATGTTTCGTACAATATATAGATCGCGATATGCCGATTTCTTTCAAAACCTATGGAGTTGCAAATGATAGTTACAGTAAATACGGAGGATTAATGTTTGGTTGCTTGTTCCAAAGATACAGTAAGTGTTTAGGATGCTTAGCATTTTTGTTTTGAAATTTTGAACTGCATCAAATTAATTTCATTGGATTAATAAAAGTTTGTTAATTTAGTTATAAATAATATCGTTGGTTAATTGATGATTTTCGTTGAATGAAACTGATAATTAAAATAATTCTGATGCATATTCTAATGAATATGCATACATATGCGATCGCATACTTTGCATTTATTTTCATTTTTTGTAAGAATTAACGATAAAATTTTTAAAATTCAATTTTTCTCAATCTTTTGTTTTGCATTTTTCGAAATTTCTGTATGTGATTCACATGAAAATGACTGTACTGCTGAGAATTTGGGCGAGAAATTTTTTGAAGCGAAAAAAAAAATGGAATGCAAAAGCAACAAATTTTAACGATTAAGATTCGCTTCAGGCCTGATTTATTTGTTGTTTTCATAACCTTCAATACCATTAATTTTTCTGCCATTTAGATGATAATGTTGAGATTCGATGAGTAAGATCCTTAGTAAAGTTTTAAAATGTCATCATTAAATATTTTTATCAATAAAAGTTATTAAAAAATGTTTCTTTAATGATTCGTCTTTTCATAATAAAATTTTTAATTCGTAAACATTATTAGAGTTGATAATATTCAGCAATATTTAATGTTTCTGAAATTGGATGAAAAACTTTAAAAAACATTTTAGTGCAAAGTATGCTAATTCTTTTGGGTTAAAAAAATTTTTTGCATGATTATGATCATGAATGGACAGCCAAGTGCTATAATTCTAATTAAAATTGAACTGAATATAATAATCCAATTTATTTAAGATAAATCTATAAAGTAAATGAAGTGAAAAAAATGATAAAAAATGGAAACAGAAAAAAAAAATCAAATTATTGGTTGAAAATCTTTCATTCAGCAAATTGTCGAATTAAACTATAAAAATAATCAAAATGAAATGTTTAATTAAATAGATATTAATCTAATTTTCCTATTTCAAAAGAGAACTTCGATCGATAGGAATGAATAAGAAAGCACTTAATAATCGCTAATTAAGACTGATCCAAAATTGAAATGAAGAAGATATATTATGAATTTGAATTATGGAAAAAAATTCAAATAGTTGAAATTGAAAATCAATAGTTAAATTTTGAATGAAAAGTGACTCTTTTGAATTAGAAATTACGGTGGATCGTAATTACTGGCATATTTTATATTTAGATTGCTCTTATTAGGCGCAAATCTGCATATTTTTCCTGAAAATGACATTTCTGACATTGATTGCCAAATTAAACTGTTAGTCCAAAATGTTTCTTTTGATCTCAACTTTGTTTTTCGGCTTATTTGAAACTTAAAAAGTAAGTCTTCTGACAACATCAATTATTGACATTATCGGGATGAAATATTCTTCAGATAAAATTAATTGAATTTATTTCGAAAACCATAACAATTTTCTTAAGGATGTTATAAAATTCTGGAAAATGATGCGTTATGTTATTAATTCTCAAGGATCGACCATTTAAAAGGCATTCAAGTTTAGAAAATTTCCTCTTGTCATAAAATTTTCTTCGTTATCAAATATAAATGAAGAAGAGAAAGACTGACAAGAAAAACGATAATTTATCATTATCGGATTATAATTTTGCGAAGCATTTGTGTAAACAGCTTTTATAACTGTAATTCAACAATTTTTATGCTTATCATCAATTAAGTATTTGCATAAATCGTTGAAATGAAAAAGTAATTTGAATCATTTCGATTCATCGTTACAATACAATAATAAGAATAACATTTCTCAAAATTTGCGACATAGCACTTAGAAAAGCAAGTAAAGAAAAAAAAAAGATTTTGAACCGAAATTTCCGAAATTTACTTTATTCAGTCTAAGTTGACTGTAATGAATGCATCAAGGAAGAATTACAGATCAAAGAGGAAAAAGGAGTAACTAATGATATAGAGGCAAGACGAAAATATTTACGGACTATTAAAAGAATTTTAAAAAATCTACTTGGCAACTAAATTTTAAAACAAACCAGATAGGTAACAGCAGTTAAGTGATTTTCTCGCAATGTCATGAAATTTGGTTTTCAGATAGATTTTTTTTTTTTTTTTAATTTGTTCCATCAAATTCTTTTAGCTATAATGAACGATTAAAGCCATAAAATATTTTCTGTTGAATGATTTCCATAATTCATAACAAGTATTATATTAATCAATATTATCATAATGACAATTTCATCAATAATCTTAATCCCTAACTCTTACGATAAAAGTTATGATTTCAACATTATTTCATGATTTGGACTTATAATTTTAAAAACACATCATCGTTGCTTTGCATGATATTAAATGTAAAACAAATTAATATTTATATAACAATCATTCAGCTAACAATACAGTATTGATTAAAAGTTTAGCAATTAATAGAAAATTTTTAGCATGGAAATAACACCTTAAGTTCTTAAATTCTAAATCTTAATCGATATTTAAGTTTTCCTGAATAAAAATTTTTTAACAGACTTTTTAAATTCTAAATAAGGTTTAAGTAACAAGCCATCTGACTCCATCATTGCTGTCTTTCAGTAATAAATGATAAATTGTTTGTAGTTGATGATTACACTACGAGAGTTTAGAATCGTTAAAATATTACTTCTGTTTGTAGAATCATCAGTTAATTAAATTTATGTATATATAAATCAGCATAAATCTTATAGAGTTTTTAATCACATTGTTCATTCCATTACATGAACTGTAAATATAAGAAATAAAGTAATCGTAAAAGTTTCTTCTTGAATGAAAGAAAAATATCAATAAGCATTAAAATCAATAAAATACTGCTTATACCAATGAAGCTTACGATAAAGCAAATCAGTAGGAAATGCGAATAAAGCGATAATTTTGAATGATACAACTGATTATCCTTCCAAAGATGTCGGAAAACCCGAAATAATTTTTCTATCTCAAAACACACCACAAAAATTGTTTGAATCGTTATCAAATTCACATGCAAAATCCTGTATGTTAATCATATAACATGCAAAGATTCACATCCTTTATGCCAGTCATGTAACATGTAAAGATTCACATCCTGTATATTAATCATATAGCATGTAAGTTTTTTTACATCCGATATGCTAATTATTACAAAAATTATATCCTTTCTCATACCAATCTCTTACACAGCATGAGAAAGCTCTTTAATTCTCTTTTTTGTATTCTATAAACATACCCGCTTATCTAGAATAGAAGGGTTATTCAAAAATTTGGTTTGGCTAATACGGATGGAAAACTCGACTCCGATAAAATTTCGACTGTTGTAACTGAAACTTGTGGCTGGAAACTGTTATATTTCCGACCTTTATTTTTCGATTTAGTAATCCTCGGTTGTTATAATTCTTATTCCACAAAACTTTTACTTCTTAATTTACTATTCTATATATTACTATGCCATCAATTATTTGCGATATTGACAATAAACATAAAAATTAATTGTCCACACATTCATCAATTCGACTCATATCGTAAGTCCTTACTTTTCACTAACACTAATTCTTTTCTTCAAAGAAAAAATTCATGACAAAAGATAGATAAACTAATACAGATTGCCTGATGGTTCATTTAGTCTTGATATTATGGGACCTGATAAAAGGAAGAAAATGCAAAGTACGGATACATAACGATGATTGTCCAACTGTAGGTAGAAAATGAAGCGGTGAATTAATTGTTGGCCGCAGTACGCAATGAATTGACGAGAAATGTGATAATAAAGTAATTCTTTCGCTATCCAAATCAATTTCAAAACCTATTTTTCAATATTCTCAATCTATATAAATAAAAATGTAAACGTTCGCTGTTACAAATCTTAAATTACCGAATGTTCTTCACCGATTGGTCTGAAATTTTGAAACAACGTTGCATTTAAATAGACGCGTATCTCCATATAGATACACCCATTTTTTTTTTTACCTCTCCATAACAATAAACATGTTTCCCGCTGAAATACTTCGATTAATAGATAAAAAAGTGAGATCAACCAATTCTAAGGCGACATCTTGGAGATCAGGAAAGATGGAGCCACGAACTGATTTAAAAGGTTCGGATTTTGAAGCAGAATCAATTCAAGCTCGCAATTATTTGAGTTCAACAAACAGTTCAGTTCGGAGTTTCTACTTCGATTCAGCGACAGTTTTTACAGTAACACAGATCGACGTAGCAATAGCAGCAAATCGACAGTCAAGGAATTTCATTCTTCGCTACAAATGACAAAGGAAAGAATAATTCAGTATTAATTTGCTTGGATATTTTCAAATAATATAGAGGACAATTCGGGTGCAATTGATTTGCTTTAGTTCATCCAAATAATGTCTTGTAGAAGATCAAACTTAGGTCGTCGTATACACAGAACGGAATCATTGCTACGATTAATTACAAATCAAATTGAGGAAGAACGGGCATTAGCGAACGAGCGAACAGGACGATCTGCAGCCAGATCTGAGGATGCACGGTTGCGAGCATGTCGATTATGCTTTTAGCTACAGATCTGCTTCCTTCGGAACAGAATGAACGCGACAGGCTGAGAATGGCTGAAAGAAATCAATGAAGAACAGGCGATTAGCGTCAAATACGATTACGTGTTCAGCAATCACACGATTACAATCGCCTTACATTCCGGTACAACCCAGCTGATGATTATAATTTGAGCCTTCATACTTCGACCAACATTATGACTGAGTTGTGTTCTTATTTCAAGGCTTTGAAATTTAATGAAGAAATGAAAGGAATGTGTTGCGTGGAAAAATTAGAAATTTTCCTTGCCAGATATACTGCCGATTCAAAGCATTTCCTATCTATCATCAACAAATACAACTTTTGCTTAAATGACGCCGTTCAGTGTGGAAATCGTAACAGCACAATTCATGCCAATTTTCAAAGTGAAAGTAACTGATCGGAGTTCCAAGGGTTCCAGTTCGATAGTTTCAAAGCAACACAACAGTGGCAACAATCCAGCAATTCATTTGAACAGTATTCTTCTCTACTAGCGACAGAATAAGAATAACCCAATGATCAATTTTCCTGGATATTCTTTGATAATCGTTTGTCACGAAATAATCATTCCTTCATCAATCAATAAAACTTTTCTGAACAGCATTCATTTCTCTACAAAAGATACAAGAACCTCCTCATATCTATTGCTGATCTAACCGAATCACAATAGCAAGAATCAATCTTCAATCCAACCAACTACAAATCAAATTACAAATTACCGAATTTTTCCCCAACACTAGAAACATGCGCTTTCTCGTTCCTTTTTTTTCCCACTTATCCAGACTGAGCTATAGCAAAGTGTGTGTACAAAAACATGCGCATATTCGAATACAAAGTTATGTCAAAATTTCAAAGCAACAGGTAAGAACTTTCTGATATCCAAGATTTCGAACTAATACAGATAAGGCGAGTGTTTAAAAACTTTCGGAGATTTTAGATTTTGAACAAACGAATATTCATATTATTATTTATGTAGATTAACTGCGACCAGACACACAAAACAAGGCTAAGTGCAGAAATTTAGGATGAAGATGATATTCACATAGTACTTTATTTCTATGTTATTGGATTGTTAAATTTAACGTTTTTTTTTTATCTGCTGACATTGATTATTCATTTATATGAAATTTTTTTAGTATAATTGATAATTATTAGCATTGAAAGATGAATAATTTTTTCGCACAAAGCATCGAGCGCTTGATGACATTGAATTTGGCAATTTTGATCGATTTTGATCTTTGAAACAATCATCAATTTTTATCATTTGATAAAATATGGTATTTGTCATGATACATTTCGACTGCTTCATTTGCTTTGAAAATTTTATTTATCAAACTGAACAAACAAAACTGTTTTCATTTGCATAATCGTGATATCAACTTTTTCCATTTTCAGAATTTCCACGTTAACTTGCCTATTACATCGTTTTCATACTTTTCTACTTTTTTGATATAATCATTACTTTTTAAATTCTAATTTCAGTTTTTCTTAACTCATGAGATTGCATTGATCTGAAGTAAGATCATCATCAAAATCTTCCAGTTCTTTCACTATCCAAGAAAAAAATGATATGATATTCTAGAAATGAAAAAAGGATTTATATGATAATTAAATGACAAGGTTTTATAATTATAAGAAATTATATGATAAAATTTAGGAATTCGAATAATTTAATTAATGATAGTACCGATGAGATGATTCGAATTGTATGAATTCCAAATAAAAATGAAAATGAATATTCGAGATAATATCCAAAAAGTAGAAAATAAATGAAATAAACAAATGAGACATTTATTTTCTTTTTTGAAAATAATTATTGCTAAATTTGAGTTGATACTCGATTGATTTCATCAGATTATCTACGTTAATAGCAATTAGATTAATTTTAAAATAAAAAAAAACTGCCACAAAATTTGCAGTGACAATGATCGGTTGACTAACAGACATCTTTTTACAGAGAAATTAGCTTGCGAATAGCATGTCAGAAGAAAAAATTTTAATAAACATTTGAAAAAAGAAAATAAAAGTGAACATCAGAAAATTATAATGAGGAATTAAAGAAGAAAGTGATGTAATCATGTTTGAATTGAATGATTATTCAATGAAAAACGACAATGAATTGAAAATATATGAAAAAATTAAATGAAATTTAATAGAACTTAACTTTATCGATTCAAGGCAATGCATGTAATGCGTCTCAGTACTTTAAAGTACTTTAAATAATGCCAGTTCGAACTGAATGATATATATCGTTACAATTAAAAAGAAAATGATGAAACAAATTGATAAAGCGAATCGAAGACTTTTTAAATTTCTCATCTTAAGATTTTATCATTCTACTTCATTTTTTAGACTTCTAAAATACTAAATTAGCTTTTAGTTTCCAACAACCGGAAAAATGTTGGAATTTTCCTTGAGAGCATGAAAATTACAAATTTGTCAGTACTGTTTATCTTATTTTTATTTTGATCTGATTGAAATCAATTAAATACAATTAAATTTGTTTATAAAGTAGCTAAGTTATTGTACCTATATTTTCTTAACTCAAATATTGTGATAAGTTATTTTTGGACATGGTTTATGATAAGATCAGTGAAATTTCACTTCAAAAAGTCAAATCTTTGATATATTTATAATAAATATACGAATTCTAAATGCAAATTTGTAAACATTATCATTATTTGTATGTTCAACAACGTTACTTGTGGACTTTGTTTGCTCTAACAATGTTTGATAAACATACAATTACAATTCCATTTCCATAAGCATTTCAGGATTTGTTTTTGTTCAGAACGACTTAAAACCTATTTCTGTCTTAAAACGCTAATCAAACTTTTCAGAAAATAAAGAAATGAAATGTTCGGAGTAATGCTTGAACGATTTCTACAAAAGAAAATTATTACAAATCCTACTTATACACTGGCCAGTTTAAAAAAGAATAATAGCCAAATGTACAGTTATGTGTGCATGACATTTTATTATTCATAAAATCATGAATAATGTTGACTTAGAATGGGTCGAAATTTAAAATTCTCGAACAGCTGAAACACACAAACATTGTTTTATCCAAAGTATTGACTTCTTTCCATTAAAACTACAATCTAAAAAAACTTTTACAATTTCATGCATTTTACAATAAAAACACAAAAATCGATTCAGCATGAAAATATGACAGAATAAATGGTACAATATTTATTTTATACATATCTTAAATGGCTACATTTCAACTGCATTTTGTTTCAGAAATACCACTTAAAAAATATAATAAATAGAGTAATTTAAGAAAGTAAAAAAAATTTTGATGATCATTTTTTTAAGAATAACTAGATTTAAAATGGCAATTTAAATTTGAGTTTGCAATATTTTCAATTAAATTATACAAGATTGAAGCGATGAACAAGCATGGCAATCAAAAAGAATTTTCCGATCAGTTTTTATATTCCTCATTCGTTCCAGTTAAAAGGCTCGAAATTCTCTCAAATGTTTGGCCAACTGTATTCTTGATTAGTTTGAACAATGATCAACACTAAGCTTGGTTTATATCCCGACTTAAATTATGTTACTGTCAAACAGTATCAATAGTAGACATCAAATTATTCTCCAAAAAATAGTTTAAAAAATAAAACAACTAATAGTACCTTTAATTTTATGTCAAAATTATTCAATTTTAATTTAAATCAATTTAAAATCATTTATGATGAGAAAATCATTATAAACTGACTAATTTGTGCAACAATTCTGTAACAAGGTAATTATATCAGCTTATCAATTTGTGATCCAAATAGATCTAGGAATTATTTAATGATGATGTGGTTTCTGGGTATTTTCTTCGTGTGACTTCTCCTGAAAAGGTTCCCGTCGCCTTTCCTGGAGCGGCGGATCTCTGTTCACATCGGGATCTAAAAATGTACATATTTATTTTAATTGCTTATTTCTTTTCTCTTTTTTCCTTTGAATTTAAAAAAGAAATGGAAAATCATCAGTATAAATTGAATTGAGTTAATAATTTTATATGATAGAAAACAAAAAATGAAAAATATCAAGTAAGATTATAAATGAAAGAGTTAAGTTGCTCGATCAACAAAACTATGTACTATAAAGATATCACAATGAGTTCATCTATTCAAATGTTCTAAATTTAATTGAAATTTTTTCACGAAATTAATTAAAAAAGAAAAAAAAGTGGATTAAGTAAGCTTGTCAAGAATTTATTGTCAATGGCAAGCAGTCACAGATTATTCGATACGAATGTTTTTTCTTTTTTGTTCCTTAATAGACATTTTTTTGCTATGATTTTGCAAAAAAAGTTGTAGAAAATATTAAGAGAAGTATAATATCTTCAAAGTGTTTTACTCTTATATGAGTTCCATTTCAAGCAGTTTAAATTCAAAAATTGAAATTTTATGTATCCAAATCAATCAACCAACCTATGTTGAGTGGCGCATCAACAAATAAAGATTCACGTCGCAAAAGCATTTCACTCAAAGTTATTTCACGTCGCAACATGTACTTGGTATCCTCAAAAAAAGAATTTTTCACAGTTATTCATTCATTAGCATTCGCCATTAGCTATTAGCACAACTGAATCGATTTTTGAAACTGTTGCTTTATGTTTGTGATTAAATTTTACAGTAACTTATTGAATATTTTGCTACTTACTCAGCATATTTCACTAAAGAAGATAACTTTCATTTCTGCTAATATTCAGTGAGAACTTTTCACTGGATTTTTTATCTACCAAATTTTTCCCAAAATATTCCGAAATGATTACCTCATCCATTGTTTGAGATTTCTTATGTGCGGTGGGTTGGGAAGGTCGTTTTGGTGGCTCTGATGGAATTCTAGGCTGAAATATGCCAAATTATTTTTGGAAAAAATTTAGATCTAAGTTGCAAAAACTAAAATTCGGTGCCACACTTCCTTTCTTCTGTTATTTCGAAATTTTATGAATAATTGATAACTTCAAAATATCTGATTTCTGATTAATTCTTTTTGACATTATCTCTCGCCTCAATATTCAAATCACCATTTGACATCTTTTCATAAGTTTTTAACATACAAAGAAGAGTTACAAATACTGGTCTAATATCAAATTAATATTTCACGGTTTAGTATCAAATGCTTTTGCGGTATTAATTCGATACTACTGACAGTTTAAGATACTCATCAATGAAGCTGATATATTCATTAGCTTTTAAACTTATGAATTTGTTCAACTTCTTTTCATCCAGTTAATTTCGATCCTGATCTATTCATCTTTCCTTTTATCCAAGCAACATACTTCCGGAAATCTTTTCCGTGAGGGTCCAGGCTGTTCAGGATCTATTAAAGAAGAACTGCTAGGCTTTTTATGCACTTCCTGAGATGGCATACTTGGATTTGGTGCTGGGATTTGTTTCTCGGCAGGCTTCTTTGGCGACGACTTCTTCGACATGATTCGATGGTTTTCTCAATATATTTTAAGAACAAATATTTAAAAAATCGTAAAAATAAAAAGTCTTAAAAATTAGTCGTAAAAATAAGAGTGCTTGAATAATATAACTATCTTTACCACAAAAGCAAAATAGCAAAAACTCTGCGATTCAACTTCTAAACAAGTTTTTGGAACAATGGATAAGTTTTCAATATTCGATCTAAAGTGGGAAATGATATGGAGAAATTCCAAATTGTTTTGTTCAATATTCTATACCACAAATATCACATTTCCTCAAGGTTATATAATTTCTTTTGGTACCATATCCTATCTATTTCATATAATTCAACAATTTCAATTACTCTTCTCAAAATATTTGAGCCGAAATTCAGATGCTCCATCTGTAAAAGCTTACAGATGGAGCAACTGAATTGAAAAATTCAACGTTGATAGTTGCTTATCTTTACTCTACTGAAAAACCCAAGGACAAAAAAGAAAATTTATTAAACTACCAGTGACAGTTAATAGCAAATATACGATTTCATCCATAAAAACAATGATTGGCATAAAGAGAACTTCCTACATACCGTGCAAAAACAAGAAATGAATAGTACTTATTTTGTCCATTTCTTTTACATCCCACCAATTTATAATCATTTTTAGGAGATCAAAATAATATTTGATAAATGATTATGCATCATCTCTTCCACATAATCTAGTTGATCTATCTAGCTATTCAGTCCCTTTTTGTTCATCTATTTTGTTCATCTAGAGTCAATCTTCTTCTTACATGTCCAACTATTTCATTCAAATCTTCCGATTATCATCCTCATATCCGACTCAGTTCAATAGGTTAAACTATTTTTTTTTCGTAATAGTTATAGCATATAAATAATGTGGAATAATGAAAATTTGATTCTAATACTTGAAAACAAATCTGCAAATATTCCGCTGGAACCATTTGAAAATGGGAAAATGATTTGGTTTTTGCAAACTATCACGGTATTCGAACGACTAATCTGGCAATCTATTCCAACTACTTTCAACACCAAAATTTCTTGTTTCCACAATCAACGTCCATTTTTGCCAATTTCTTTTTAATTCTTCAGTCTCTGACTATATTAAAATAATACTAATATGCAATATTAATGTCATATTTTTATTAAAGTAAATAAGTGAAGCATTACCATGTACAGTCCCAACAATGAGTTTTCGAACAATCGAAATAAAAATACAAGCTTCTGATCTATTATTGTTTCTAGACTATTGTTTCGTCTAAATGATGCGTTAGCTTTCTCAATTAGTTTTAGTGTTTACTAAAAAATTCTGGACTGAAAGCCTTGCCTAAAACAAAAAATTTAAACTTTAAAGATTGCTGGTAAAAACCCAAAATTATTCAACTTAAACAGTCAAATATATAGAAATGAATAACAAATTCAAACCAAATAATGAAAAATAATAAAAGTCCAGAAAACTATATCTTTCAAAATATCATTCAAAAATCAATCTACATGGGCATAATGAAAAAGTCATAAAACAAAAATAAGAAAAATTACCCAACAATAAAGATTTAATTCTGTACACATGAATATCAGCTTATCAAGGCAAAATCGAGAATAATTTTCTCAGAAAAAAAAAATAACATAAATTGAATAATAAAATTCACCATGAAAAGTTCAAAAAAAAATTAAATAATCAAAATATGGCAAATTATCATATTTACCTAATAACAAAGAAGAACTGCAAAGCCTGAAACATCCAATATATTAAATCTTCGACCAACTTTATACTTAACAAAAATAAAAAGAGCACAGTACAAACCAGACAAAAACAAATAAGTAAAGAAATCTAAAATTATTCAATAAAATATTTTAAATCCAAAAGAAAATAAATAAATGCATATTATAGCTTTATGCAAACCAGCAAACAAACGCTTCACCGCTATTAAAATACCAATTAATATATTAAGATCGGTTCAAAACATAATTAAATACAATTATAAAATGCCAAAATACTCAAAGAAAGAAGAGAAAATATGGCAAATTAAATCGAAGGAAAAAATTATCGCAACAAATCTACAATGAGAATATAAATATATACACACATCAAACAATAATCAATATTTTTCTAAAATTGGTAACATGCAGAATGTCCAAGAATGTATCATACTAATTAATACTATTTAAATGAATATTAAAATATTGCTACGAGATAAGAAGATGAAAAGAAAGGGAAAAAAAAAAGAAATTAAAATTATAAAAATATACTGGATTATTTAAATATATTAAAATTACATAAATATATTAAAATTATATAAATGTGTCAAATTATATAAATATGTTAAAATTACAAAAATACATTAAAAAAGAAAGTTTTCTTCATTTTCTTGCAGTCGTTAAAAAAAAATTTTGATGACCACATTGGCATCATCATTACTTCCAATGGATTATTACATGCAGAAAAAAAGAAAAATAAATCCTTGATAGCATTCTAAAGGAAACATTTGTCGGGACAGGAACATAACTAAGAAAAGAAAAAGAAATCGGAAAATCTGGATCATTGTGAATGCTGTTTCTATTTCCAATTCGATATGTTAAAATTTTTTGATGGATTAACCATACTGTTTTTCATTTGAATGAGAAGCAGCTGAAGAGCACAGAATTATTAGTTTCTCTTTTCTGCCTGGAAAGAAAACTTCGCCTCAAAATTTGTTACAAAATTTGAAAAGAACAAAAGAAGCAATAAAAGTGTAAAATAAAGTAAATAAAAGTATAAACTTACAAAACTGCGAAGTAATGCATTTTGACCTGTTGGATCAAAGTTAAACGATAGAAGCCGCAAATTTTATTTCACCAGCTACTGAAATATATTTATAGGGAAATAAAAAGAATGTAAAATAAATATTGGTTACAAATTGCAAAAAATATGCAATAATTTCGAAAGCCAGATTTGATTTTCTAAATTAAATTATTATCTTACACAAAAAATGAATTATTACTGCAAGAGAATCCAAACCTTGGTTATTTTCGTGAGTCTCCCTGTTACCCAATATTGCATCGATATTAAACAAAGAGGGTCTCAGAATATTTCCCGCAGAGGTAAAACTGCTGTTGCTGTTGCCATAAGCAGTATGACTCATATTTGCAGTATCAATTATTGGACCACGTGGTTGTTGGGAAAAAGCCATCGATGACAACGGATATGCATTTAAGTAATTGAAATTTTGTTGCATAGGAATCCGTGTCGTGCTAACCCCATTATTCAGAAAGATTATGTTCGGATCGAATGGTAAAAATCCTGCTGGACAGATCGGCAATGGTATAAATTGAGTAAATCTCGGCTGTTGGACAACTGACTGCAAAGCATTGAAAGATGAGGACGCCTGGGAAGCAAAAACTGATCTTAAATCAGTAAATTTCTGAAAAAATTCCTTTTCAAAAAAAAATTTTTTTTTCTATAAGCATATTAAAGAAAGATTAAATCTAAGCTCAAGAATTCATCAACGGTTTAAAATCATTCCAACGATTTAAAACTGCATTGCGTTATGACACAATATGCAAAAGATCACAGTTGCTTAATTCAACTGCATCACCTATTAGTAGATTCCAGCGGTCAAGGTTCAATAGCGACTATGATGAAAAGATAGCAGCATTAAACTTGAAATAACTGCGATAATTTTGTACAACTAGACGTGACATAATGCCATTACTCTCTTAGATAAAAAACACAATAATGCAAATGGATTGGCAGAAAAAACAATAATCAATAGAAATAATATAGGAAGATCTAAAAAGATAAAATCCGAACCGATAAAAACAAGATTTAAGGTACTAAAAGATGCTCTAGGCCCTTACCTGAGGTTGAGGGCGTACAATCGATACGACCAAAGGACTGTCTGGTGCAATGCGCTTATTAATCAGAGTGGATGGAATATTCTCTTTACCGAAATCTATGCTTTCTCGAACTGGATCTGTCTCTTCAATTCGGCTTCGCTTCTTTGCTGGCTCGCCAATTTCAGCGGATGATTCGGCTTCTTTCTTTTTTTCCTTTCTAAACAAAATGTTAGTACTGCAAAACAACAGTACACAGCATATTCATTATACATAACGCACATTTTAAACACACGCATACGTTAATAAATTATTGTAATTTGAAAGTGCTGAATCACGTGTCTCTCGTTTTATTATGCTTTTTTAAATTCAGTGACAATTTTTGAGAATAGCAGATGTAGACATGAAATATTTAAAAACGACATAAAATCAATTCATTACTGCTTGCGAAAAAATGTTTCCAAATTTTCTTCTTCCACTTCATATGCCCTCTTTTCTTCTGAATTTTTCAATTTCACGGACAGTTTATTGAAGCGAATATGATAGAAGAAATCGAATTTACCATTTTCTGAAATTATTTTAAAAATCTTCTTCCATTAGACACATTATCAATTCATGGAAATAAAATGTATAAATTAAGAAATCTTGATAATATTTTACCAGTAATATTGGGACCACAGTAAACGAAGAGTGGAATTTTCTTCGTTCCAAAAGTAAACATTCTGCGTTCAATTAATCGTAGGGAAATCAGGACATTGGCAACATCGTAGATGCGTCGGCATCGACCTAATATTTAAATCCGAATTAAAATGATTTTAATTGAACCAATTCAATGAATTTTTGTAAAATTATACAGCTAATAATTTCATCTGCTCCTGAAATTTATTTTCATTCAAATCTTTGATTGTTCTAAGATTATCTCAGTCTGTTGTCACAGGTTTTAAAAAAGGATTTCCAAGAAAAGTGAATTTTCAAAAAAAAAAATTACTACGATCTGGTGGCTTGCAACCATCAATTTCGGGATCCTTAATTAGTATGGTACTGGCAACATCCAAACTAACTTTATAGTCAGGTTGATAATCCTGCAAGCATTTCAGACAATTGAAGGCAATATCATTTATTCACATATTAAATGAACAAAAAAAATAAAAAAAAAAAAAAAATTAAGAGAGTTTTCAACATTAACTATGGATTGGTCTATTTAACTTGACATTAAATATCGTTTTGTTTATTTCTACTTGCACTTTTTATCTCCGATTCTTTTAGAGATCATCTGAGAATAAAGTCATAATTAAGAATTGGAGAAGAGTTGCTTGTAATAATAGCAGATAAACTAACCAATCCGACAATTAAAATCTTGAAAAAATATTTGCATAAATATGTCAGCGAATTTAATCCACGCTGACGTTTGCTTTCTTTCTTCTTTAAGCCAGACTGTTTTGATGAGACAGACCCGCTATCTTTATTTCCTGCTGAATTCGACCGTTCCAAAGTGGAAATGATTTTATCATCAGATGTTCGCGATGGCCCAGCTTCACTGGGAGATGCTTAAGAGTACAACACTGATTATATAATTTTTTAAACATTTGCAGTAATTAACAAATTATTCGGATAACAATTACTCAAATATAAGGAATGTGATACTGTCATTAAGTCGAGGCCTATAAATTCGCTATCTATAAGTTTTCTGGTAATTCAAAATAATAAATTACTCAATGAGAAAGTATCTTTCAGTAATAACTATCGAGTACACATTTCTCCAAAAAAAGAAAGAAAAAACTTGATTATTTTTATGAACTGATTAGTAAAAGTTATCCACCATTAACATTTCCATTCTTATTGGGCACTTCCATGAATCGTGTCATTATATGCTGCGTCAGCAAAACTTTCTCATATATACCTTCCTTTTCTGCTTCTATCTTCAAAAAATTTCGAAATTAGGGATGTTTGGATGTATTACAAGTTTTTCATTATTTCATTTTTTGAAAAAACTTTAATGAAACATTATGATAAATTTGACATTTTACACAATTTAAATTCTGAAAGGCATGGCGAAAAACGTAGAAAATTTTTTGATTTCTTTTCACTTTCAACTGAAATACATTTAATTCGCTCAGCCGTATCCATTATATCAGTTGTTTCTTGAAAGGCTGAGGAAAATGAAAATCAAATTAGACGCATTTTTCAGAATCTTTTGCCTTGATTTTTTCAAAATTGTTTGTTGCCAAAACACACAGATTAGATATACCTTGAGGGTATGGAGAGTAGATGGCAAATTATCCAAACCCTTCCAAGTGTAGAAACTTTTATGTGATTTTTCCATAGCTCCCAGAGCTTCCATGACATTTACAACATCGTAGATTCGACGCTTCTCAACTTCTGAAACTATTCCAATCCGAGTTATTGACATTTAAATTTCTTTTCAGCATCTTCAGACTAAAAGAAAGCTTTAAGATACATCTTCGTCCAATGTCAACTACATTCTTTGATATGATATAGAGGAAGTACTACACTGATACCTCAAATTATAATAAAGTCCGCATATTATCACTGAAGAACAAATCTATCATCTCCCTAGTCTTACTGTTTCTTAATGTTTATTGATCTTTTTGATTTTTAACATACCCATAGAACATGCGATCACTTCGAGATTGATTTTGTCATCTCCGGAATCTACATATTCAAGTACTTTCAGAAAAAATCTGAAAGTTTTGGAAATGATAAAGAAATTCATAATCTTTCTGTTTTTAAAATCTTTCGTAAAGAAATGAATGGATACAAAATATACAACTGCAATTAACTTGAATTATTTCCAAATTTCTCGAAATTAAAATTTAAAATTTCAATTAAACTATATTTCTTTCTTCCTTTACTGCGGTATATGAATTCCTTAAAGACTAGTAAAGAAAATAAAGAAAATCCGAATAAAGAAGAAACAAATTAACAGTAAAAAATAAAAAGAAATGAAGAAAATACAAAGTTTACATTTTATAAGAAGTGAACGGTTGAACAATAACGAAATGTATTAAATATTTTCTAAAAACTCTAAATGATTAATTCAAGTCATCTTGAATTACATACCATTCGATATGAAAGTTGATTAATGATTAAAACGAACTTTCGACATAGAAGTCCTAAAGTTTTTGTCTTCCGTGGAAAACCATTGTTCGATTCTTCTTCGCCCTTTTGATGCCTAGCAGCATTTCCATTCTGTCCATTCCATTCCACATTCCTATCCGATTCTTCAACTTCATTTTGATTTATCAGGACATTTCCATTCCACTCGATCTCACCTCCATTTTCATTTAATTCTTCATCACGATTTTCACTTCCAAAGATATTTTCGTTATATTCAACATCATCGTTATTTCCATTCAGATTACCATCTTGATCACTATAGGCATTTCCATTCCACTTAATTTTATTTCCGTTTTCATCCAATCTTTCACCATCACTGTGATCGATCAAAATATTACCGTTCATTTTAATTTTATCTCTTTTTTCATTCGATTCCTTAATATCATTTGAATCTTTAAGGATATTCCCATTCCATTTAATTTCATCTCCACTTCCATCTGATTTTTCATTATCAACTTGATTTCTAAACTCATTTCCATTCCATTTGATTTCCTCTCTACTTCTATTTGGTTTTTTATAATCACTTTGATCTGTTAGAATATTTCCATACCATTTAATTTTGCTTCCATTTTGACCTGCTTCTTCATCATCATCTTGATTTCTAAGAGTATCTTCATTCCATTTAACTTTTCGTCCATTTTTGTTCATTTTTCGATAGTCTTTTTGACCAGTCGGAAAGTTCCTACCCCATTTAGCTTCACGTCTACTTTCATCCAAATTTTTATTGCAATCCCAATCTCTAAGATCTTTTTCGATCCACTTAGCTTCACCTTCATTTTCATTTGATTTTCCATAATCGATTGAGAAGTTTTCGTTGCATTTAATTTCAATTTCAGATCTATTTTCATCTCGATTTTTACCACCAAGTGAATCTTTTGAAGTGTTTCTATCCCATCCAACTTCAACTTTGTTTCTATTTTGTCCTTTGCCAACTAATCTTTTCAAGCGGTTTTCACCTTGTTCAGTTTTAATCATATCTATGGGTCGTAAACTTTCATCCACCACATTTCGCATTTTTAGAGCTTTTCGTTTCCGTATATCTTCGACACATGGATTCACATTCAAATTGATAGCTGAAAAATAAATTTCTAATTACTTGCTTCATCTTTCTTTTTTTTTCTTTCCAAACTTATACCATATTCAAAGATTATTTTGGACAATTCGAACTAGACTTACAATTTTTGACTTTTTAAATTAAAAAATGATAGTAAACTTCATAGTTTATATAAGCAGCAATGTTTGAAAAAATTTTAAGAGTAATGAGCCCTTCAAGACTATAATAAAATCGAAAATTAAATTATCATTAAACGGAAAAAAACGTGGATACTTGAAATTAATCAATCTACACATATCATCTAGTAAGTAACTTCTTACAGGACAATCTGAAACGATGGAAAAGAAATTTAACAGAGAAGAGCTATACTATCGTCTCGAATAATGCTACCATCACTAATACAGTACAAATAGGAGAAAAATAAAGTGCAATGCAACAATTGTCCAGGTTAGGAGAATGAAACGAACTGTATGAAAAATATAAGTGGAACAAAAGTATCCATCGATTCATTCCAAAGAAATGTCAGTAAATCTGTATCACTGCATCAAATAAATTTGTTGTTTACATTAGAATCTAATTTCCTTTTTTTAATCTTACCGTAGTATTCGTTTTATAAATATCATGTTTTTTGAAATATCAAAAATAGTTTTGCAACAATCGAAATATAGCAAATTTTTCGTAATATTAATTTGTTTTCTTCCATGAATTTAAAATAAGAACCAAATTTCAAGCAATAATCAATGGGCATACCCGTCAAAGTTGGTAAATTTTCATCGGATAACAATCCTTGCGATGTCGAAGAGTACTCTGAATCCTGTAAGTCATATGTGGTAAACAATCAGTCTTAACTATTGGTGATTACTACCAATAAGAATATTAATATTATTGGTTATTCAATTTTGAAAAGCGTCTTACAACTTTCGACACAAAATTATAGATGACAAAGCTAAGGGAATCCTAATTTTGCATGGAGCTTTCATGAAAAATCATTCAATTATTTCCACGGAACTTGGTATACTTACAAAAAAAGCATGTACCTGAAAGACTGAAACACGCTCTGTTCCTTGTACAGTAAATTTTAGCATTTGTAATCCGTTAAAAAAGTGCGCAGTTTCCCCTGAAAAAACGTGCTTGAATAAATTATTTTTTAAAAAAAGTAATGAAAATATAAATCCATTAATATAAAATAAAGGAAAATATAGATCAAGCAAAAAATAATTAAATTTATGTCAGATTTCCATACACTGTCTGGAAGTTTCAAAAGAATTACGGATCTAGAAATTCATTTCATCTAAAAAATTTAAGCAAGCATTCTCTTCTCCATGATAAGTTATTGGGTAAATTTTTGATATAAATGCTTAATATAGAAGATTTTCAAAATTTCAGTTGCTAATTACTCAGGATTCCTTTTATAGCAGAATTTTAGGATTAAGCAGCTAAGTAGAGGCATGAAATTTTGGAAACTCAAAAGACCAATTCAATTCAAAATTAAGTCCTGACATATTGGGAAATTTTTCTATTATGCTTCTGAAAGTCAAAAATTAATATATTATACTACTTTAAATACACTATTTTAGATTTTGGGGTAAAGCTCTTTTGAACTTTAAATATAAGCAGTTTTATTCTGAAACTTCGCTTTGATTTCATCCTTGCAAACATTATAAAATTTCTTCAATAATCTGCTTAGATGTTTTGTAACAAACAAATTTATTATACTTAAACATTTATATATCAAAAACTCCAATTTAAAACTTAAAGTTAATCTATATAAATAAGAATGTACATGTTCATTGTTCATTCTAACACAACGTTTCAAATTCTTTATTGATTTGGAATTTTGAAACAAATCGAATAGGCATATGTTTTTATATAGACATATATACTTTTTTTTTTTCACCTGTTACATCTCCAACATGCAAAAGTAAGTGAACGGACTGAATCTATTGACCACGCTTATTTTCTGTAATAGGATGTACGATAAACCAATCATAAGGCGATCTGTTAAATGAGAAGAAATTCCGAAGGATTTAAAGGGTCAGAATTCGGGACTTCAGTCATTTTAGTCACACACTTCGAAGGCAGCAGGAGTTAAGTTTAGTCACAAGTCAGTTTCAACTTTGTGGCGACATATCAGATGTTAAAACTAACTACAAACATGCGTGTTGCAAAACAGTGGATCAGCTGAGGTATTCTCACATCAATTGCTGGAAATCGGAGAAGGAAAGGAGCAGTTGATCTGATCTCAGGACTAAATTCATTGCCTCATAAGTTCCGCAATTTATTGACGTCAAAAGAAGAATTAATTGAAAAAGTATTTTTCCATATTCAAACCAATTATAAGAATCACGACTGGTTGAGTGGACGAGCTATTCTTGCGGTCAAGAACAAAGAGTAATAGACTGAGCCATGCAACGCATGTATATAAAAATTATATAAAAATAAAAAAATGCGCATATTGCGCATAAAAAAAAAAAAAAACATGCGAAAAAAAAAAACACAGAAACATGCGCATATTCGAATGCAACGTTGTGTCAGATTTTCAAAGCAATCAGTGAGAACTTTCGTTGATTCAAGATTTTGAACAAACGAGCATTTCCATTATTATTTTTATAGACTAGATGGACCAACCATGCGAAGGTGGCAGTCCAGCTAGTTAATAATAAATGTAAACGAACCTTTCGAAGATACTGGATTTTTAATGAATCTCGCTTCACGCTGATTATATATTCCATTCTATAATCACAAGTTGTATAAAATTAGCAAATATACTAAAATAAATGCTGTACATAAATAAACAACTGATCACTAGTTACTGTGATTATCACTCAAATTATTAACACTGCCCGATCTCTTCCAATACATAGGACGCGAAAAACTTTTCATACCGGCATCAGACTTTTATGAAAAATCATCTACCAATCTCCAAGGATTCAGAAATTCTCGCAAAATAAATAGAATAAACAATATACTTCAGCTGAATCATTTTTTGGCCGCCGGTAACCTCCGAACGTTAAAGATTGTTGATGCATCCAAAAGGAATGATCTGTAAATTTTACTGAATATAATTTCTGCAACTAAAAAAAAAAAGTGAAATACCATCGACTGAATTTAAATGCTGAAAGAATGAATTAAATCTGATTATAAATATGATCACGTTATCATGTCAAATTTGATAATATGATCATCATAATCTTTCATGTTAATGCAGAAATCCGCAAATTGTGATCAATTTGAAAATCCCTCAATTCAATTGCTTTTTGAAGTATTTCTGAGAGAAAAAAAAAAAAAAAAAAAAAGAAAAAGTATGAACTAATAAAAATAGGAAAAGATAATAATGAAAATCTTAGGAAATTAAGAAATCTTCAAGTGATGTACAAAAGATGTACATCTTTTTTTTATTTCTAGGAATCTTTAAACTAAAAGTATAACAGTAATATTTTGATCAGCCGGCATCCAATGTTTTTTTTTTCATGAAAGGAAAAAAAGAATTATTTTGTTATATATTTCAGAATAAAACAAGTATGAATCCAAACCAAAATCTAATAGTGTATCTAACAGTCATTATGTAATAATTTTTCTAGAATCCAAATATTTAGCAGTTAAGACATTACAATATTTTAAATTCTAACAAATGTAATCTTGATGAAAAGTTTTAAATGCTTGATTTTATCTTAAAAGAGATCAGTGAAATTTCTCCTCGCAAACTGCTATGATAATAATGAACTAACAAATCATAATTTTTGCTCTTCTGAACTATTCATTTTTTTCTGTGATATTTTTTTACTTCATATTGGATATTCGCTTTCGTACTCAATTTAAGTAATCTGAATGTACATCTCGGGGCCATATAATATACATCTATGTTTAGCAATTATTGCGTTTTTTAGCTACAGTTGGCCAATTTATACCATATAGTATATATTACTTACCTCTACAATTATTACACTACTTCATTTCTTACCTATACTTGGGTAATTATCGATATGTATTCATGCTCTATATATATATAAATCCAATATTATATATTTAAATAATCTTACTTAAGAATACTTACTTAAATTAAGAATATTCATTTAAATTTCTACTTAAAGAATACTTAAATTTCTCTCAGTGTTATTGACTATTCACAAGAGCAGTGCGAGATATTTCCCTCCTACTGTAATATATGCAAAAATATCAGTTCCAGTAAAAAAAAAAATATCTATTAGCGGAATTATTGGCACAATAGAAATGGATCAAACGAAATGAGCCAGATTTAGAAAATAGAAGATGGCACTGAATAAGATAGAGAAGGAAAAAACCGCAGAATAGATTAGAGGAAAAAAATTTGTGGGAAATCATTCCTCCATCTATATTCATCGGTTAAAACAACACCGAGCGGCAGCTGTTTTTGTCCTCTTCCATCTCTTCGACCCCTCCTAAGTGTTTTGCAAGAAGTTGAGGTAAAAGTGTTCGGTTATGAGAACTTATAGATTAACCACTCGGGTAGAGAACCATTTAAATCGCTTATCCTAAAAAGAAATAATCTTTCGCCTCTTTCATGGAGCTCTATTAGATTCTCCAACAATTCAAACCTTTTTATTGGAGTTGCTCATCTCCATTATCCGCTTGTTGTTGGAACTTTATTAGTACTTTTTTTTCCTTCGATTATTTTTAAAATCAACACGATCAAAATTACAATTGAAATCTATTCTGTAACACTTACCGAGAGCTACTTTTTACGACTAATCTATATAAATAAAAATGTAAATGTTCGTTGTTCATTTCCACATCCAATTCTTCACCGATTGCTTTGATATTTAGATATACCCACTAATTTTTTTATCTGTAACATCTCTGATAGGTAGAAGTAGTGAATGGACTTAATTTATTGACACGTTTGCTTTCTGCATTGTTCATTTTTATACAGCATTTCAGATTCTTCACCGACCGATTTGAAATTTCGAAACAACGTTGAATAAGAAGAGATGCGTGTTTTTACATAGATAAGGCGCGTGTTTACGAACTTCCAGAGATTTAAAATTTCGAACAAACGAACATTTACATTTTCCGCTGCCGTCCAGCCAGTTGCTAAAAACTGGCGGGAAAGGAATCGGTAGAATTCCTTCTGCAATTAATTTTCTGATTGTTTGTTCTTTGTTTGTTCCCAAGGATCATTCAGTTCAAACGGAGATATTTGCTTCTTTCCTCTTCTATTTTAGTAATATCAATGCTAAAACAACAATCAGACCATCCATAATAGCTTACTATTTAGAAAGACTACTAACTGAATCATTTAAAATTACCGTTTCATCTGTATGAAATACGTTATTCTTGCATTATAACTTTTGATATCACAATCACAATTACATGTTCATGCATATGTAAATGATAGTGGAGAATTTTTGCATGAACACAAAATAGAAAACGTACGGGAATCCTAAACTGAAGAATCAGTTCTAATTACCTTATCAGTTACTTATCTGCACATTACTGCCAATTGTTATCAAATGATATCAAACGCCTAAAATATCTGCACATGAAAACACTGTAATACTAGTTTAGGATGCAGACGATGATTACATTATTGAGTTAATTTGACTAAAAAACTTGTTATTTTCCAATGTTAAAAGCATTTTGAACTTAGGTTAAACTTGTTATTTCAGTCAAATTTTAGAAATTTTATCAAATATCACTTAAAAGAATGTTTGTAAAACATATTTCAGTGTTACGTGATTATTTGATACGCCAATGAAACAGGAATAGTACCTTAATGCTTTGCATAACAGAAATCAAAAGCTGAAATAATCTCGACTTGAAAAAATTATTTTACACCTTCCTTAAATAAAAAATCGATTAGAGTGGTTCAATACACAAATGATAATATCGAAAAGTAAAGTAATGCCATCAATAAAGTGTTAGCAGTATTATCATCATCGCATCTTTATAAAACGATATATAGGAACATAAAAGGTGAGAGTTCATTACAGGAAATATATTTTGAACTGAAGATATCGGAACTTCTTTTACATAAAGAGAATCAGTACTATAATTATATATATATAAAGGTTTTGATATATATATAAAGATGAAGTTCCGATATCTTCAGTTCAAAATATATTTCCTATGATCTATATGAAGATGCTGCTGCAAATGATAATGAGAAGGGAAAAAAGCTTACAATTTATAACAATTGAAATTAGGGGAAGAATGACAATAACCATTACTTCTAATTTGAATTTATATTAAATTGTATTAAATTCGCAATTCTAGTAAGAAATTTGGACATTTTATCTAGAGTAACTGGAAAAACCATTTCATTTGCGAAATAATATTTTATAATATATGGTAAATCGTTTTTTCAACAATATGAAAGTTATATTTTCAACCAAAATTTCAAACAAATTTTACTTATCAATTTAAAATTTGAAAAAATAATTGAAATATCCGATCGATATACCCTACTGATGATTTGTTGATAACTTAAAATAAAATCTGAAAACACAAGATTTAAAGGATATGATGGAATAAGAATGGGAACACACATACACTGCATAACAGTTGGGTACCCATTTCGCGCCTAAATTTATAGTAATCTATCGGAGGAAGGGTGAAGAAAGAATTAGTATTATTTACCTCCTTTTCACCTCTCCGCTTCCCTTTTCTATGCTCTTTTCTCTGTCTTTTCTCCTTTTCCTCTCTTTCTCCCCGTATATCTGTCTCTCTCTCTCTCTCTTGGAATAGAATTACAACTGCTAGTTAGAACGAACTATTACCGGGAAGGTCAATGATGTCCATTTCAAATCGGTAACCTATCGATTCGATTAAATTCAAAATTTGTACAGTAGTGCAATGAAAGAGCGAAAATTGATGCCTAAAAGAGGATGTGAGTGGTAATGTTGTGGCATGGAATAACGATCTGATAATTTGACCTCAACGAGCGTTATCATCGTGGTGACTGATGTCGCGCGAGCGATGACGTATGACAGATATCAATCTCATGGCGACATCCTTCCCTGTCGTTCTTTTATCAATTCACCACCGATCGCTCGAATCATTCGCCATCAGGTTGTCGCTTTTGCGCCTATCGCTGCTTCCTTTCTAGCATAGCAGAAAGATGGATGGATAGGTTGGAAGGTTGTCGTCTAAGCAAACAATCAGAAATTTGGCGCCCAAACTAGTTAAATTGGGAGAAAAGAGAAAAACGTAGAATATCAATCTATCATGAAAATGGAAGGAAAGAAATTGGGTGGTACCGTGAAAGTGATACTCACCAGAGGGAAGGACAATGGATGATGTGTCGTTTGAAAGTAACAACGGACAAAGGGACGAAGATTCTTTCATCTTCAAGGCATTTACCGCAACGGAAAAGATGAAATTAAATCGATGATAACATTTCTTTTCACTTTTAATCAATGAAATGGAAGGTATGAAGTTTTTCGTTGCTTATCCAATTATAATTAGTAATTTCTAGAATGAATGAATTTATCATTTGAACTATACAAAATGATAATCAATGTTATGTCAGTAACTTGACTGAGAGATAGAAAAGATTATAATGTTTATTATTTGTAACAAAATTAATACCGTACCTCAGATATATTTCGTTGAAAATAAAACCAAAGAATAAACCCTAGCATAAATTCGTAATAAAAATCTCAGCACAAAAATTTTGATCTCAGGTAAGAATGAAAGCATTTCGTACCTCCATTATAATAGTCAGTACAACATATTGAATTATCAAATATAAATAAATATAGCAATTTTTTCGACATATAGCTCATGAATAAAACATAAAATATATCCCGAAAATAAGTTCCAAGTGTTCTTTGGAGCAAACATTGTGTAGAATTTGATCTCATTTTCGATGTAATATAATTGTTGATATTTAATGAAAATTCTCATACTCGAAATCTGTGCAAGTTTTCGTATTCATATTTCTAAATTCTGTTATTCAGCAATATTTAGAATTTTCGTATTTAGCTATATATGATTGGCTATCAATATTTCGATGTTTTTTCGAATAGAATAATCAGTTTAAAAATTCCCGAGACTTATAGCAATAATAAATGGAAAAAGGACGAGAAACAGCTTATTCATATATTTTTCGGTTAGTTGTAATTGTAATAACTGCAAAATAGTATATCCGCATACAATTATGTTTACAGCTAATGATGATAATTTGATGGTATTAAGAATGTTAATCAAATTTATGATTGGATAATAAAAGCGACTGATAGAGTTATAAATTCAATTATTGAATTCAATTTCGGAAGTTGTGCAAATCCGAAAAAGCGAAGTATCATCCTTACCAAAAATGCATCATTTTTTTTTTTCTGAACTATTTATTCAACAATATATCAGATCGAAAGATGCTAACATTTTGAATTGGTTTTTGTCGGAATCATCGCTTTTTATCTGATTAGTTATAGTCGTTAAGTTCGAAACTATTCGATCAAAACTGGAACAATAGTGATAAAGAATAGACGAACAGAAAAATTAATTCGTAATATTATTTGGTCACTCATTGCATATGTATGCGATTGCTCACTTATCTTCCGAAACGTATTATGTAATCATTAATCATTTTACTAACCTATGATCTCTTATTTTAACTATCGACGACCGAGATTATTTGTCTCAAAAATGCCGAAAAATATAGCGGTGTCTTTTTTAATTTGCTGAAAAGCTTACAAACATATGCCAACCATTTGTGCTACCGAATATATGCTCAATTACTGCAATTCCTACATTTGGTAATTGCTTATAAGCTTATTATATTCGATTATAATATATATTATATATTATAATATATACTTGATGAAAAACAAGAAATTTGAAAATTTTCAAATTTTCGAAAAAAAAATTCCTATAGGCAAGTAGATAGGTAATCCGTTAAATCAAACAATCATGGCGCTAAAAATAGGAGGTGTTAAGTTGTGAAGAAGTTAGTGGCATACAATGATTAATGTTTCTTTGGATAAGATGTACAGAAAGATTGAAGCGATAGGTAGTAATGCAAAGGGCAAAGGGAAGAATTATAAGTTGAAGTACATCTTTTCATGACTTCTTAATGAAAAGATATGCGAAAGTTGACAGTGATCAAGGGACAGCAATTATTCCCACATATTATACATCGCCAAAGATGCAATTATCGGCAGACCATATCTGCAGAACGGTTTAATATTACTTTCAAAAATTATTAGATGACCTCTCCAGCCATTCATCCATCCAATCGTCGTTCGTAAATATTTGTCGGGTCATTTTCACAATGTTTTCATCAACAAACTAGACTATTTGACCTAAATAATTTCGCCAACTATTCTCTATCCGACGATATGAGTATAAAGAATATCGATTTTTCGAACTATGAACTTATCATGCATTTAAATAAACTATATCTCAATATATATATATATATATAACAGAATAGCATTTAAAAACTGATAAAATCTATCTTTCACAATGATTACAATGATTTCAAAACTTTCGCTTGGAAAATTAAAGCATAAAAACTATGAAATTATAAAATTTACACTAATCAATGCTGAATTATGAAAATCGGTCGAAGAGATACTTTTGATAAAATAGTATGAATAGGAAGTATATTCGAATTAAGATTACAATGTCATAATATATTAATTTCAAGAAGTAATCCATGTGATCTTGAATAATTCTCTACGAGAATTGATCCATAATAGCGCTAAGAATTAAATACTGCACATCGAACTATCCAAAAACTGCTAACATTTCTTTAAATGCTTATAAAATTTAATGTTAAGAATCAATTTAGCTTATTTATATGACAATTTATTTACTCATTCAATTCAATCAAGCATTTCATATCAAAATTTTGCAAATTTTCGAATAAAATGAACTTATTGGAAGAAATTGATTGAATAGCTAGTAAAAATTTGTATTTAATAAAATTTTAGAAATATCACAAATTCTATCACAATATATAGTTAAAAAACTGCCATCCGGTAATTCTTGCTATTAAAATTTCAAATTTAAACTTGAAAAATATAGTGCAATAATTATAAGAAGATGTGATAATTAATCAAAATAGAACATTTGTCGTAATTACATAATTACAAACTCCAGAAAATTTTTATGCCAAATTAACGGGCACAGTTAATTTATATATTTTAACGTGTTTTCATGGCTTAAATGGCCTTCAAATCTTGAACGAAAGTCTACTTATACTATGAAGTTTAAATTTCTAACAAGTTTTTCTATCCAAAAGTTTCGTTTTCAAACATTATTTTTAAATTACAACACTTTGTTAAAATTGATAGACACAAAGATGGAGAGAGACGAAAGGAAGGAAATAGACAACCGGTTTTTTACGTCATTCATTTTACCGATATTCCAGATTAAGCGGTTTTTTTCATCTTCAAAAAATGTCAAAAATCTAAACAATCATTTAAAGTGTAAAGCATTACCACGAATCGACTACTTGTAAAGCGATTACATAAGAAACTTAAAATTTAGATTTGAATTAAAAGAAAAAAACGGGAAAATATGAAAAGAAAATTTAACCAGTATATCCATTATAATGAACAGATACTTTTAAAAATCCTAATTATTGAAAGAAATTCTTATTCAATGAGAAATGGATTTTACTAATGATAAAATATCAATTTACAATATATTTTGATTAATTATCTTCCTAATTACATAGTGTCTTCAATGTAATACACTGACATATGTTTATCATCGATAATCTGAGAAAAAATATTCGATCGTCATTTATGTTACATTATTATTGAGTGATAATTTAGAACTGATTAAGAAAAAGAAGAAAAATCGAAGCAATTTAATTATAATTAACAAGATTTTATGCTACTTTTATAATTCTAATCTTTTTTAGAAAAATTCAATTATTAATTCAACAATAATTTAATACTTGAGAAGAAATTGAATTAAGGGTGTTTTATATAAACAAATATTATAAGATGCATCGAAGAAAGTTTAAAGAATAAATTATTGCGCCATCATAACATTGATATAATCGGCCGCATTTCGAATTTTATGGCCTATCTGTCCGACTTATTCATCCATCCATTCAATCGTCGCTTCATTCACTTTTTATTTGCCCCATCTTTTCAATTTTTTTCTCCATCTTCTTCGAACATTTATCATTCAATGAGATGATAAGAAAAATTCTTATCAAAAACATGCAATCTCTTCGGTCATCAATACGTGACATTCTAAACTTTCCCTCTTTTTTTTTTTTTTTTTTATGAAATTTAAACAATAAATCATTGATTTCGTCATATTACACACCATAATAACAGGTTTTAAAAAAGTTTCAGAAATTTTGAAAAAAAAAAGAAAAAAAGAATTTTATTCCCATAAAAAGCTCACTTTACATCAGCAATAGATAATAAATGTTTAAAAATTATATTCTCAGAATATAAATTATACGAGTTATTTGATTAAATTATCATTTACATAAATAGCTAATTTGAAATGAGAAGAAATTTTCGAAAATTTTGTGATAATAATCCAAAAGATTCTAACTTGTCGAGAATGAAACTACTTTAAAGGACAAATCAGTTTTTATAAGAGCAGTTTTTAAGATTATTGATGAATATTTCATTATAAATTGCAAAACATGCAAATAAATACATTTAAAACTTAAATTTACAATTATTTTGAGAAATTAAAGTTTTGATAAAAGTTGATAAAGCAATTTCTCGAAAAATAAACTTTCTCTTATTAGCTAACTAACGAATTTCTCGTAATAATGTCAGAAAAGATTCGTCAGGAAAATTTTGATAACAAGCATACCTCAGAATTTTTTTTTTTTTTTTTGTCATTTTGACAGTGGTAAATGAAGAGTAAAGGACACACATATAGCAATTAATGAAACATTCATTTCAATTAGAAAGATAGAACTTAAAAAAATAAATAAAATTTATATTTTTTGAAGTTAGGTTAGTGATGTGACATTGTTTTATACAAAAAAAAAAACAGAAAAAAAAACACAATTTGGTTGACGCATAACACCAAAAAATTTATCATTTTTCGAAATTTAAATGTAAATTCAATTATTTTTGAATAACGAAAGGATATTTTTTTTACATAGATTAATCGTAATTAAAATCAATATTTGCATTTGATTTGTCTTGTTATTGTTGGAGAAGATTGAAAAAAATTATATCTTCACCAATATTACTTTAATTGCCTTTGTCAGATTGTCGATTTTTAGTCCCTGGTTTTGGAGTTGGAGCACGATTCTTAACAGATCTTAATCGATTTTGAACTGTTGATACTAACGGATATTTGGGCAGTGCTGCAGGTATCACCATAGGATCTGGATTCATTTTCACTACAAAAAAAAAAAGTTGAATTAAAATATGCTGTGTGTTAGAAGAATTTAGAGAAGGAATCTAAATTGCTTTAGAGAAATTGTAAAATTTAAAATATTAAATTTTAGTAACCATGCATTTTTCTTTTTGATGGTTTGGCTTTGAAGATACATGATCGTGTAGAGGAAGGGGTAGTTAAATTCGATGATGATGCTTTTGTAGAGTCCGATAAATTGTTGGTTGTAGCTGCGGCTACAATACTTTTCTTTACTAATCTAAAAAATAATAGTTGATGAAATAAGTAACAAAAAAAAAAAAAAAAAAAAAAAAAAAAATAAAAAAAAAAAAAAAAAAAAAAAAAAAAAAAAAAAAACAAATGTTGATGTCAACGAAAGTTTCAACTTTTATCATTGGGAAAATCGAAAATGTTTTTTAAATTGATGGGGAAAAGGATAAAAATAAATATTCAAATGTAAACGATAAGATAATGACAGGTAAATTTATAATTTAGCCTGATTTAAAAACCTAATTAAAATTGTTAAAACTATGCTATTTTCAAAAGAAATGTAAGAGTTTAGTATTCATTAATTAATTTAAAAAAAAAAATTAGTATTCATTAATTAAAAAGTTAGATTTCAATGAAATAGAAGATGTATGGTGCTAATGGAAATTAATTTAAATATTTATTATAGTGTGGGACATATGGCCAGAAAGTATTATATTTCATTGATCAGAAGTTTTTCGCATGAATAAAGAACAATCATGGCCTATTAACTTCCGCTAATTATCTCTTTTTTTCTCAAAGAATTTTCATTTTTTTTCTTTTTTAATGCCATAATTGGGTAAAAAGGAGGATTTAATACATTATATTCTTTTCAAAGGATTATTTATGAAATCTTACTTCTTTGCTTTCTTTTTCTTATCTTCCGGTGGAATATTCTCAATCGATGACTAAAATGAAATGTTTTTAATTACGGATGACAGATAATAAGCTTAAGTTGAGTTAATTTCAGACTATCATTTTTTCATAAATTAGAAGGGAAAAATACTAAAAATTTCTTTGAAATCAATCTTAGAAAGTTCAATGAAATGAATCACCTGGTTTTGTAATAGCATACTGGATTTGTTTTTCTTCTGTTTCGTATTTTCTTTGCCTTCCATTTTTTTCAAATCAACACTTCCCCACTTTCGTAATGGAAGCGCTACTTTTGTCGACTTAAAAAACATTTCATCTGTTCAATATGTCGGAATAACTCGTTCTTTTAAACATGTAATAATTGGATTTGAAATCTTATAAATAATTTTAAATGCATTTATTTTCCGATCGTTACTCAATTTCACAAATTCCTTCATTTTTTTTATTCTAGAAGTTATGAAAAACTGCTATGAATTTCGACACTTAATATCAATTAATTTAATTTCAAAGTTGTCAAGCAAAAAAAAAAGAAAAAAAAATGTAACAAGAAAAAATAACCGTTGGCAAAACATCGGAATTTTCCCTCAATATTCCGGTATTAGCCGTTACAAATTTCATTTGTCCATATAAAAGTGGAATAAAAATAGTTGTTGCTGCTACATATTCCTAATAAAGTTGTATTTTTTAAACAAACTTTTATTTTTTTTTTTTTGAAATTAAAATTCAAAAGAAGAAAAATATTTTATTTCCACCGGTAAGATGGCTTATATTTGATGATAATTCGTTTTAAGTTATCAGTTTTCTATATTTCTTTTTCCATTCACAGTGAAGAGGTTCAGATAAGTTTAGAAATAATGTCAGTAATTGAAGATGAAATAAATAAAATCAAAAATTATTAAGATTATAATAGCAATAATACATATGTTTTATCTAAAGTTAGTCGTGAAATTCCGACAATTTCAAATTTAAATTTCAAAATTTTTTAAACAGCAAAAAAAAAAAAAACCTTATTATCATTTATCTCATCCAACGATTGAATAAGCTGCCCGCTTGTTGTGTATAACTTTTTGGCACCATGTTTTACATCAATTTTCTCGTTTATAACATCCAAAATTGCTTGCATATTTTTCAATTGATCGGTATCAATGATGAGCTAATGAAAAATACTGTTAACTTAGTATTGATTACTTTTTTCAATTTTGCAAAACGAACTGTTTGAATATTTCTTGAAAGAATTATAGAATCTAAGAATTGCGTTCGCCAAGCAATTAAGGATTGTTTATAATTAACATCCCAGCTTTTTGTTTCTTATTTTTTCAAAAGATTTTCAGGAAAAGTATTCCATAAGATTCAATAAGCAGTACTTTAAATTTTCTGTTTTTCTAAAATCTGTAAATTCTACCAGAAAAAAAAAAAAGATTACAAAAAATTTGAAGAGATCTTACTTCAATTCCTTCGAAAGAATCGTCACCATTTTTATAAATTTTCACTCTTTTTTTGGCAACTGTTGTATTTGTGGACTGTCGTCGAGGTATTGTAATTTGTGACTCTCGACGAGATAGTGGGGTTTGTGACTCCCGACAAGATCCTCTGATTTCTGACTCTCGACGAGATGCTGTAGTTTGTGATTCTCGACGGGATGCTACAACTTGTGATTTTTTACGGGGTGCTGGAGTTTGTGACCTTTGACGAGGTGCTGTAATATGTGATTCTTGACGAGGTGCCATAGTTTGTGATTCTTGACAAGGTGCTGTAGTTTGTGATTCTTGACGAGGTAGTGTAGTTTGTGATTCTTGACGAGGTAGTGTAGTTTGTGATTCTTGACAAGGTGCTGTAGTTTGTGATTCTTGACGAGGTGCTGTAGTTTGTGATTCTTGACGAGATGCTGAAGTTTCTTTCTAGAAAAAAAAAAAAAAGTGATTTGGATTTTAAATAAGAAAGACGAAGAGTTAAGGAAAAAAGATGAAAAAATTAAGCATATAAGCATAGAAAAAAGTGCATATTTCTTGAATTTGAGCATGATTTTTCAGAATTGTTACGTGATTTCTTTCAACTCGTCGCAAACATTTCATGAATTTAATGCGTAGAAATACTGAAAATCAAAAATGGACACCTAAGATTAACGCTTCTGTAGTGTACGTTAAATGTCAACGAATTTAAAATTAGAGATCAACAGAATCTATGATAAAATAATTTTTTCTTTCTGTTTTAATTTCAGCTAACTTTTTACCATATACATTGTATACATTTCCATCTATGTTCCATTTGATTTATTCCATAAAATTAAGCAAAAAATCCAAATGCTTGATGATTTTAATGAATTATTAAAAGTTTCAATAATAGCACGTCGGAATTATTTTTAGAATCTTTCTCTCATTACCATATCCATTTCATCTGGTAGCTAAATTGATTGCGATCAACGGAATTATTAGTATCTGGAAAATTGTTAACCTATCATTCAATAATCAATAAAAATTAGAAATTAAGAATTTACGTAGAATTGACGTGATAAATAGTATAATTATAGAAGAAATAAAGGTATCTATCAGTTTATTTCATCAACAACTATTATTTGTTGTAGTATTTATGAATGCTCATTTCTGCAATATTTCTTCACCTTAGAAACGGGATAAATAATTTGTTTCTTTGACATAAAGCAAATATATTTGCTAGTTAAATAAAATAAAATTGTTGGGAAAGAATGCAATTAATAAGATTTGTTGAAAATATTGCATGCATAAATTCATAGACATTTGAAACACGCAAATTTCTTGCTTTTTTTTTTCTCAATTTTTTTAATATTACATTATCCAAGTTTTTTTTAGGAAGAAATAGAAGGATATTCAAAAGACTTTTTAAGAACACTTTCTATCGATAGCTTTAAAAAAAAAAAAAGCAAGTATAAATAGCTTACTTTGCTTTGCCCCAAATAGTTTTCTTTTTTAACTCACCCACTGAAGCTAGCTGTTTGAATTTAAAAAATTTTTTAGAAAATATGATCAAATATGCTACGAGCATTTATCATTTATAAATGATATGTTAGTATGAAAATTCAAAAAAAGATTTCCGATGAATAAATAACGAATTACATTTTTCAAACGATTCCATTTTCTGTTTTTATTTCTTTAAAATTTACTTGGGTTGTTTAAAGCACAATTTAATTAGTGATGAATAAAGATGTTTTTAAGAATTTTGAATTTTTTTATTCAAATTTTACTGCTGGCAAATCAAAACTTGACCAAAGAAATGGTTGTTCATTGAAAAGACATCTTCGTTTTCTTTTTTTTTTTTAAAGACTTTTAAAATTGAAGAATGGCTTTCCGGACAATAACATAATTGATGCTTTTGTCAAAAATTTTCAGAAATTTTTCGGAAAGCTTGAAAATAAAGAGAAATGAAAATTTTAATATATAATTACTTTACGAAACTATGAAATGCTGTTCTTTCTATTTACGATAATGTCTATTTTCGGGAGTTTTCCCTTCTTCAGTAATGAATTTTTTTTCTTTGCAGAGATTTTAGAAATGAAACAAAGATTTTTAATTTACTAATTTAAATATTGTGGATTAAAAAATTCGAATCATTATTAAAAGTTAATGATTGATTAAAACATCGAAAATTTTCTTACAAATACCGATTCCAGTAATAAGTCTGAATTATTGTTATTTATATTTGATTAATGAAACTTAATATAGAAAAAATAATTTATTCCAATTTAAAATAATTCAAAAAGCTTGAACAATTTAATAAAAAAAAAATTAAGAGATGAAAAAAAAAAAAAAAAGAAATGAATGATATTAAAAAAGATATGTCTACATTAAAACTTCACTCTTTTTTTTCTTTGATAAACTTTATCTGATAACAGAAAAAACTTAATAGAAGATAAACCTCTGAAGGATGAAAGAGGGAAGTCTATTCATGTCAATCGGCATTTTCATTAAATATCTTGAACATTAGAAATAGGTAACAATTATATGCATATGCAAATGGAAACATAGATACAAATATACATATGTTGATAAATTGTGCACATAAATGATATGTTTACGTAATGTATATATGTTTAATACATATCTTTTCATACGTTTACATATGTTTTATTTACGTACATAAATGTATATAAATATAAATATGCAGCTCATCTGCATAAATCATAAATAAATTATAGTAGATAAAACTAAGAACAAATAAGCACATAATTCCATTTCTAGCATACATCGAAGTATCTTAAATATAAAATGTAAACTTGTTTTGCTTCGACAATTCTTCATTATAATCACACGTGACAAATTGATTGATTAGATTAGAATAAAATGAATTAGCATGCACATGTCTGAAGCACTTTATCTCTTCACGGTGTCATAAAACTTATATTGAGACATTAGCTCATAGTATTCTAAAGCAAGAATTGTGTTCTACATAACAATAGAAATTATCAGATTGCTTAACAATCTATTAGTTCAACGTTCATATAGAACGGACTACTTAACTAAATTTTTATTCATTAAATTTTATTCATCAAATGGATTATTTAACAAACTAAACTTTGTCCACACCAAGTGTAGAAATTGTGAAAAAGCAGTCGGTTTACAGAAAAAGATTCTAAAATCTTGGTAAAAGAAAAAAGAGAGAGAAAACGATCAATCTTATAATTTCAGTATATCAAACTGATTTCATTTTCTAACTCTTTCAAATGATTTGTTTTTATTCGATAATATTTAATAAATTGTAAAGAAGTGTTTTACATTTTTATTATACTATGGTGAAAAATTAAAAAGCAAAATATAATATGCAAAAAACAATAGCTGCATTCATGCATGAGTTAGTTACCAAGACAACCAATTAAATATTTCAAAAGTGCTAATATAACTGTTAAATAGCAACACACTATTTAACAATTATGTGTGTTAAATAGAGTCTGCTTCCTTTAAAATGAGTCAGAGATACAGGAATGTAATGAGATCAGATGAAAATGTAGTTCAAAATGTAATTCTTAAAGATAACTGAAATAAGACTCCTAAAATTATTCTTACTCGCAAAGCTTTTACTGAACAATCACCATTCATAACATAATGGTAAATAAGTAAAATTTAATAACCAAGAAGCAATTTTCTTCAAATCAAAAGAGAAGATATAAAATTAATTAACAAGAAAACCACATGAGGATATATAGAGAAATGCAAAAACTTTAAAACAGGCAACCAATATGTGACAAAAATAACAAATTGGAATTTAACATATAAAAGAATTCAATACAATGCCTTATGCTGGACGGCATAAAAACATGAGTCCTACTTTTTTAAATTCTAAACACCTGTTGAACCAAATCCATCCGCATCACGCTCACTTTTTTCTAGCGATTCAACCTCGACGAATTCGCAGTGTGAAATTTTCTCACAAATTAACTGAGCTATTCGATCGCCTTTTTTCACCTAGAAATTTCTAATTTCATTACGATTATTAATTTCTGAAATAATATTGAGTTATATTATGCTGCATAACATGAACTATTAAAAAGCTGTTCTTTTCTTTTCTTCATAATTATTTTTGCAAACTTAAAAATCTTACTTGAAAATCTTCGGTACCAAAATTGAAAAGCACTATACTGAGATGACCTCTGTAATCCGAATCAACAACTCCAGCACCAACATCAATAAATTTCTTGGCGGCAAGACCTGAACGCGGCGCTATTCTACCGTAATAACCTCGTGGAATTTGAACTTGTAAATCTGTTCCAACAGAAGCTTTACCTATAACAATATTCTTTTAAGCATAGAATTCGTTTTCAAAATAATCATGAAAGGATGATAACATATCAAACATTAATTTGAAGTGAAAAAAAAATAAAAAATAACCTTTTGCGGGTACCACACAATCATAGGCACTGTATAAATCAGCTCCAGCTGCCCATTCTGATCCGTAAGTTGGAATGTGGGCATTTTCTGATAACTTCTTGAAATAAATAGATTTCTTCTCCGCTTCTGTGGAAGAAATGATCTGAAAGTAATGATGAAACGAACAGGAAATTCTACTTATTTCAGAATTTTAAACCTATCTCCTAGCACACTGTAAAGCACGAATAGATCTTTCGTCTTTGCAGATGAAAAAAAGTCTCTTGTCTTTGCAGAATTAAATCAACAACCAACCATTTAAAAGTCTTGCTACAACTAACAAATAACAATTCAATGATTAATTACTTTGATTAGCGACATCCTTCTACGGTCTTCATATTTGAAATTAAAATGATCCCAGGTAAGCTAATAATTACATTAGGAAATAACTCCTGAATATTATGGACCGGAAAAAGGTTATAAAATCAATTTATTACAATTCTAAAGATCAAAATTATTTTTTACTATATTGATAGGTAAATTATACAGTTAAAGAATACCAATAGCACTGAGCTAAATACAATCTGAGAAATGTTACCTCCAGAATTAAGGCTTTTACAGCCAGAATAACGTCCACTTTCTGTTTTTTTGTTGATACCGGATTTTCTACCTCTTGTAAGATATTTTCGAGTGATTTTATTATATCATTATTCTCCGACATAGCAGATTCTGCAACTTAAGAAAGTTCAAGCAAAAAAAAGAGCGTTTTGTTGATGCCAAAAAATGTCGCGGCATTACAGTTAATCTCCCCTCCTCCCCTATCATATTTATCCAACATTTCATAATTCTACCTTTACTGAAGGCGCTGAAAACCAAATAGTCATATCTCATATAGCCAAAGGAACCAATAAGACGACGTAACAGCATTGCTATTCAGAACAGTTTGCTTGAAATTTAGTATTAAAATCAGTATTAAAAATTATTCCAAATTTCAAAAAATCAAAAACAATTTTATCTCACTCTTGTTTTATAACTGCAAAATATCCTCACAACTCATATCATTATTAGCTTTGGCTTCGAGGAATTTCTACGAAAAACAGAAAATTGAAAACCGGCCATTCCGAAAACTGATTTCAGAAAGAATAAGAAATCGAAACGACCCATTTTCCAACCAGTAAATCTCCACACTAACCACTTCCTATGAATCCCTGGACAACCGAGTCAATTAAAACAATTCGCGCGCAATCAAATTTTATACGGGCTACAGTATCGTTCCGGAAGCGTACTAAAATACGGTTCGATTTCAAAACATGTACTTATTATGAAAAATCAACGTCCATCTACCTAATCTTAGTTCTTATCTGAAATCGATTCGTTTGGTAACGAATCCAAAATGATCTCACTTGCGTATTGAAATAGTATATAAAAAGAACTAGATTTAAAAATATGAAATAAATGACGAGTCAAAGTTGTCTTTTCTTAACAAATCATTATTTCATTCGTAGGGAAATTATGTCGTTTTGTTTTTTCGATTGATTAGTTTTAATAATTTATCAATTGAAATTGTTGGAATATATGTTTGTCATTAAAAATCAACATTCTAATAAACTATATCTATAACGAAAAAAATCCATAATGATAAAGCATTTAATGCAAACCTCATATATGATCCTCAATTTAACATCTGAAGAGGAATATTAAAATTTTTAGCAATCAATTGTTTATCAGAAGAAAAGAAAATTGATTTTATCAATAAGATTAAACGTAGAAAGTTTGCAAGTTGACAGTATTTTGCTGATTTTTGTAAGTTTTTAGTTAGAATAAACTTCTGATAAGAAATAACACAATATTCGAAGTGCAATCCAACTAAAATCAAATAATTTGCTGTAATAAAATGTAGGAAGAGTTGAATTTTTAAACTAGTCAAAAAATTCGCTCAATGTTATTATTCTTATTAATTTTTTTTTTTTTTTTTAGTTATCAATATTTTCAGAAATTTTAATCCAACATTTTGTTTTTTCATGTAATTTCAAACAGATATTTCAATTTCTTGAAATCTTCACCATCCATATAACAAAATAAAATTCCCAATACATTCATAAATAAATATATTTATTATTAGCAGCAAGAAAAAAAGACAATAACAAATCATAAGAGAAATATATATATATATATATATGAATTGTTTTTAAAAGTAAGCCTAACGAATCATAAACAACAAATTTTAAATTATAAAATCATTCATATTTTAAACTACGAAATTTCAGCCTTAATATAATGTTGCTTTGATTTGATTCATTGATATCTAATTAAATATTAATAATATATGATACGTATAGCTTTTATTATGATAAGAGATTATTTGGCTTCTTTATTCAACCGAAAATAATATACTTGACATTCGAAGGAAATCATCGAATAAATTTTTTGCAAATCTAATTTTTGTTTGTAAAATTTCTAATTAATTTTGATTAAATTCTAACATATATTTCTTAAAAACCAGATGCCATTTTCCATGTAAATCCATGCTAGTTATTTTCTATCCAATATCCAATTTACACTATTGGAGTTTGTCAAATTAAATGTTTGGTTTTCAGGAAGAAATTTCCATATCATTAATGAGAATTATTTCTTACATTATATAAGATCAGTTTCAAGATTTTATTAATACAATATTTTAAATAACTTCTGCTTAATTTCCAGGTGCAAAACTTGTATTTTTTGATCTGTTTTTGATTTTAAATATTAACTTTGTCTTTGATTGCTAAATAAATACTCATCTTCTTAATATGTCTACTGCATTGATGCTCTTATATCAAAAATTTCATTTTGATTTTAAATATCAGGTTGCTGATTTTCTTGCAATCTCGTGATAATGTCTCGTTGATTATTTTATTTTATTTATTTTTTTTTCATTGATGCTGATCTCGAATAATAATTCAATTATTATTTGCTTTGAATATTTTTTGATGAAAGGAAAAATAATACCTAATTGATGCATTTTTTCAAGAACTACTTTTTTTAGATCCAATAAAATTAAATAAAAATGCATATCATTTTCAAAGGCAGGCACTTCTGCCTTTCTTCCTACAACCGTAAGACTTCTTCGACTCTTCTGATATCTTTTTCTAAGGCTTAAATGAATATTCATCTCTTTTTTCCATATATCCGCTTACTATTATCACGAATACTGATATCATTCCATAAATGTTGAAGAGTTCTTTCTTTTTTTTTTTTTGGATTTCAAATTTTTTCGCTAGTTAATTGATTTATTATTTGCTTGATTATTCATGCATTCATAATTATGTTTATTTCGTTTACTTTTGCACTCGAATTATTTGTTTATTTTTTTGATTGCTCATTTGTTTACTCATTTATTGTTTTGCTCATTTGCTTCCTCTATTTCTTTCAACAAATGATGCAACAATAGATAGAAATGAATTGAAATTTTGAAAAACATACCATACAAATCGAAATATACTTCAGTTTAAAAATAATTCAATAATATATTACTACTGCAAATGCCCAATACTAAACATCACTCATCAATATTTAATTATGCACCGGATCAAATTCTCCAAATAGTTGATTAAAATTACTGATAGTGTAATAGAAATAGGAGCATTTGTTTACTTTTAGCTGTAAACTTCAGCAGACTAGTCGTCCATTATTTAATTTGAAATTTTGAAAAATTCAAAAATTTGGCAAAATCTTCGGAATTAGAATGCCGAATATATTGTAAATAGGTTTTTTAAAAATATTTATCAGTTCAACATGTCTTTCATTGCAAAAAAAAAAAAGTAAATGTTATAAACAGCAAAAATTTCAAATTGCGTTTGAAAAATTCCAAAAAATTTCCGATCGGAAATCTTGAACTTTTATAGGAAGTTTTAAATATTATGATCTCAAGGAATTTTTTTGCAATTTTTTGCAAAAACATTCTACAGTTAGTATTACTTTTATATCTTACCTGAAATGAAATCGAGAATTCTCAAGGCTATGAATACATTGTTATTTAGAATTTGCTGAAAATTAACAATCATATTCCATTCTCCCTTGAGACAGTGTTATTCTCGGAAATGAAATAATGAATAAATTTTTGAATCGTATTTGAAAATACATTTCAAAATATCAGTTACATATTTCATGCTTATCTTTTATTCACTCAATTGTTATCTACAATATCAGTATTATTATCATTATCAATATATCATTTTTTAATTCATCAAATATTTTTCACTAAGCACATTTTAAAACCAGTGTTTCTTAGATCTTTAATACACGATAAGAACTGAGATTCAGTGAAGTAATTTTTTCTTCATTCCATCTCCCTGATAGTTATCATTTGTTATCATTATCATACATTATTATTATTTGCATCATTATCATAATTTAATTTTTCCATTGTAACCAGTGCATATACCAAAGTTATTCTATGAACTTTTTCAGGTCGTATTAATGTTAATCATTCAAATTTTTAATTGGAATTTATCAGAATTGAAAAAAGAAGATTCTAATTTGAAATGATACTTGAATTGATAACAATTTCCTTACTACTTTTGTCAAATTGCAATGCAACATGGCGTGTACCGCAATGTGTGCTGAGATGCAAGGATGCACACATGCAGCAGGTATGTTTCATACGATTCATTTATGAAATTGTTAAAACAATTCAGCAAAAAATGATTAACTATCGAAGAGATGATTAAATGAGCTAATAAGTCCTTGATAAAGCTGATCTTTGACCTCTTGGTAAATTTTGAAATTACCTTTAAAATATTTAAATCATAATCCAACAGAGCTTTCTCCTCCCTTTTTTTTTTTTCAGATGGAAAAAGAATGGTCAATGAATTTCGCATTTCCATTATTGTCTCTTTTGAAAGCTACTCGGAACGAAACAGCTGCATTCAATCGGGCAATTGAAATTTGCAGGTAGCAAATAATTTAATTAGTTTGATTTAATGAAGTTCTATATTGAAAAGGACAAAAGGATGTATTTTTATTGTATATCAAATTTCTCTCTGTTTATGTCCAAAAGAATTCGTAAGTATGAAATTAGTTTCATTTAAATTATTTAAATTTTCATTATGAATTAAATCTAAACAACTTTGAAATTTTTATCCAACTTTTTTTTTCCATTTTATTTGAAAAAGTTAAAATTGCATACCTCCTGCAATTAAATTGCAAATATTTTCTGAAATTTTTATAAAATTCAAGAAAAGATCTAAATTGTTTTTTTTTTTCTTGGTGATAATAGTTTAGAAAAGAATTTCAATTAAAAATTAATTTGAAATTATTAACTATATACTTCTTTTATTCAGTTCTGTAATGACCTGAAAAAATGATACCGTAATTTGCGCAATCTTACAGCAACTCATATAATATAATTATCACTCTCTTTTTGTCTTGAGGGAATTCTATGAATTAAAGAGAGAGAGAGAGAGAGCGAGAGAGAGAGAAAGAGAAAAAGAGAAAGGATTAGAATTCTTTTACTATTCTTTTATCCATGGGAAACATTAATTTCCTTCGTAAATTAGGCGCCATCTATTAGTAGAGATAAGTTTATCCATCCTATTTTTATCCTGAAATAAAAAGAAAGATCCATTTATAAAAGTTATTTTGGTGATGGCAATTGAAAGTTCTAAATCAAATTTCGATGCTTGTTAACAACATCGAAATAAGTGAGAAAACCACTTATATGTGTATTCCCTGAGGTAATATACTTTCATCAAGATGAAATGCACAATTTAATCATGCATACTTTTCAAAGAGCCAAAAATAAGGGGGAAAAACGAAACTTTCTCCTAAATTTTATTTAATTGTAACAAAACTATAAGCAAGAATTGCTTAAAATAAATTTTCGCTTTATAGTATTCGTGAAATTAATTCATATCATAAATTTTCCAATAGTAAAAAAATTTTTTTTTCTATCCAAATGGATAGAAAATGAAACATCCGAAATTTATTTTAATGGCATTAGTTTTTAAGCCAACAAATATTGATAATGTTGACAGTACTAAATATGTCTAAATGATGTTAATAATATTGAATAGAATTGAAATGTCAAATTTGACATGTTTAATAAATTTTATCAAAAAATTCAGCTTTACATTCGTATCAGTGAGAATATAAATTTGAACATTTTTTTGAACATAATTTTCAAAACGATTTAATCTTTTTTTTTTTTTCTTAAGACTTATTAATAATGAAACAATTATAAAGATTCGTCCCTTTTAGCAATTTACTCAAAATTTGACAATTTCTCATCAAAGATTTAGAACATTGGCCTAAAATCGAGTTGTTTTAATTAGAACATCTTAACGCCTCTTATAATTTGCTTTGTTGAGTGTAACATAAATTCCTTCATACCAATGATGACGATGACAAATATGCCAAAATTTATGATGGATTGTGCACCAAATACTTCATCATCTTTGATGAATGCGAAAAGATGAAATAGTTACGACATCATCTAATAGTTTCATAAAACCGATAATCGCTTTAATCAGTCGCATTCAGAAGAAGTCGCAGAGATACGCGATAATTGATATGCGATAATTGACGGCGATTATCTTATCGCAAATTATCACTTCTAATATACATAATATTAAGTAGTATTCTGGCGTAAATTGCGCCATCAGTGCATTGCATTTTTTAATAGAAAGATATTCGGTAAAAATAATAATCTCTTCATTTTGAGGGACTTTCTCAAATTTTTTTTTTTCAACGAAATAATTTAATCAAATATGAATATTTTTAATTTAAAATTGAAATAATATTCAAAGAATTACTTTTTATTTTTAATATCGAATATTTTTTCAAGAAAAAAAAAGGAAATTACATTGAAAAATTAATGTTTTTTTTTTTTTTTTTTTTTTAAATATTTTAGGAGTAATGATTTACTAATCAGATGTCTTGCTAAATGTAATAAAACAAAGGAACGAAAAATTATGGAATTAGGACTTTTACCCTGGCAAGAAATATGTTCGAATATACGTGGTATGGCATGCTTTTCCTCTTTTCATATTTCATACAAATTTTGAGTTTTTACGAAATTTAGCAGCCTTTCCATCTTATTAAATACCAATTTTCAATCGGCCAAATGTAGCTTTTTCTTTTTTGCATTCATTCGTCGAGAAAAGCATTTTTGATTTAAACATTCCAATAGAAAAGATTTTTCATACAAGTGCTGAATATTTATTTATTTATCCAATTATATTTTAATTTAATTTACATTTAAATATTATCTATTAGCATTTTTAAAACTATCAGAAAATTTGGATCCTATTTTCATAGAAAAAAAAAATTGATCAAAATTTAGCTAAGTTTTATATATATATTTTTTTTTTCATCAAATTTTGTCATTTTCATTAGATTTTTTTTATTTATTGGAATTGTATGAAAAGAATCGAGAAATGATCGGATAATCAAGAAATTTCATTTTCATTTCTTTTCGATTGATGATATTATCCCATCTAAATTTCAACATACTGAATTTGTGTATTCTATTATTTTTAAGCAATTTAGTCTTACTATGAAAAGTTAGTTAAATAATAATTGAACAGGCAAAAAAAAAAGGAAGAAATGAGAAGTTAATGGATTGACAAAATTTGAAAATGAATTGAAATAAGCAGAAAAATTGGATTAACAAATAAAATAAAAAATATACCAATAAAAAAAATAAATAAATAAAATTTCAGTACTTCGAGCACAATTCCCATGTTGGCGATTGAATATCAACAATTTGACATCAAATTGCCGTAAAGAAAGTTATGAACTTCGAGAAGGCATCAAATTATTAGCAATGAACGAGTCATTAAAATCCCTTCAGAGAATATGCTTGTTAGTTCATTTTTGAATTGTATTTCAAATATCACTATAAACTTAGTTTTCAATTATGTAGATTTTCAACAAATTATCTAATTGCTCAATTTCTACAAAAAAAATTAATTAAAAAAACTTCCATAAAAGTTGCTCACTTTGAATTGATAATTGCAATTTAAGAGATCGTTTTTCTTAAATTTTAAAAGCAATATTAATTTCGATATCATTTAAATAGTTTTCTAATTTCTACAGAAAAGATTCAATTGATCGACAGTTGTAATCAATAAATTGTTTATTTCTTAATTTCAGAAATTTGGATAGATTTGCTGATTGTAGCATGCAAAATTATGAACATCTCTGTGGACGTAGCAGTGGAAATGTAAGATTTTCTTGTATTATAAATTATTTTCGAATATTGTGATGCATAAGAATTCCAAGATTTATCAGTAATTTTATATTTATAAAATTTATATCATAAAAAAATTGCTTGATGATTTCACAAAAAATCATTGGAGAGGAATTTTTTTTCGTTTCAAATATAAATGAAACTTAGTCTCCTCTTGTTGGTCAAAAAATGTCATATTCATGTTATGTTACCCACATTTTGGATGGTACTAAAATCACTTTTGAAATCTGTCATTTCAAGTACCTCTTTAATTGCAGCACTTCAAAATATCTTCTTCAATAAATTGTCTTATTATTGATTTACGAAATTATTGAAAATTGTGCATACATTTCAAATTCACGCATAATTGCTTTTAATTTCAGTTTATCAGTCGATTATTTTGGATCAGTCACAGTGCAATTTATGATATGTTGTCGATCAAATGGCCTGTTCTTCCACCATCTTGTAATTTTAATTTTTCAAAACATAGAATGAATATATTGAATTCAGTTTCTGCTGACAGTCAATTGTGCTATTGTAAAGCATATAAATTATTGATTGGCTGTATTATATCGATTTTTTTCATGATAAAACTTTTCTATTGATGTGTTGCTTGTAGTTTAAGTTTTTGATTCATTGCAACATTTAAAATAGAGCCAAAAAAGAAAACATACTGTCAAAATTAGCAGACTGTCAAATTGATGGCCAGTTTTGCATTAATTTTCAAGAAATAAGAAATTCGAACAACGAAATTTTTCTAGAAGAAAATGATCGTCGAGAAATTTCTTCATATTCATAAAACTTTTACTTTCCAAAATTTCGCTTTTTTTTTTTACTTCAATATGGAATCGTTCATGGAATTGTTGCTTTCCAAAAAAGTATAAGAATTAGGTAAAAATGCAACAATCACATGTGAAATAATTTCCCAGAACTAGGCTTTTTCTTATGAAAACTTTGAAAAGATTAAATTTTATTTCAAAATTTATGCTTATTCTTGGCAGAGTATTATTTTCATCAGCTTTTTTCTTTGCTAATATTTGATACATCGCATTTAAAATAGCTTTGAAAGCTCAGAAATATTCATCACTACATTACTGATATATTGAATGAAATTTGAAAAAATGATAGTTTTTATTAAATAAGTCTATAAGACCAATGATAAGTTAGAAAGTCAACTTAATTAAATTTAAAATATTTAAAAGCAAATTTCACTTGACATCATCTTTTGCAATTTACTTATATGATAAATTAAAATATCTATAATTACGATTAATTATTGGCTTCTAAAAGATAGCATTATGATTACTTCCGAAAGTGCAAAAAATTTGTCCAATTAAAAAACTAATCCCAATTAATTTTACTAATTGCGAATTTTTCTTTTTCTTTTTTTTTAATTAGATGGAATAGTTTGACAATTATTATATTCCTTCGCATGTACTAGCACTAATATGTATGTATATATATTCCTGAAAAACGATTAATCTTAGCGAATAATATTTTCGATAATTTAAAAATTCAATTTATCCGTCTATTATATATGTTATCGGATTTTTGAATTGAAAAAAGAGCACATATATTATTGCATTTGTCAATTGATAAAAATTTGCTTATTGGAATGCGAAAAATGATCATAAATTTTCCAAGCAAAATTTATAAAATATCAAAAATGAGAGTCGAATGAAAGAACTGAACTATTGCTTGTCACGTATGTTCGAAGAAATTTCTTTTTTTAAATTTCTGACAATGAAAATATTTCAATTCCTGCTATTGCCATAATTGACTTAAAAAATTAATTTTCGTTCAAAATGCTTACAAAGAGAAAATGTTTGAAAGTATTTGTTACAGTATTGTTCTATTCTTTTCTCGTTTGCATTATTATTAATTCGAGTGAAAACTTTTAAATTTTAATTAGTAATGCTAATGTATGAAATATTTTGAAAGCATAATATGCAGTGTTTTATCTTTAATTCTTTTATAAGTAAAAACTTAGGAAAATAAATTTGATCGTTGGTAATTTTTTTTTTCCAAACTTAGGAATCAAATGCATCTTTAAAATTTCAACTTTACGAAAAAAAATCTCACAAAATTTGTGAAAACTTTTTTTAAATAAAAAAAAATTCAAAAATTTCGAATGATTCTCGAGAATTTGTTTACATACTATGCATACATATCTTTTCTACCCTCATACCTTGAAATTATTGAAAATTTGTTTTGATATTTCTCATTAGTATCTGAAATTCAATTAAGCTCTAAGTTCTAATTAAATTACGAAATTCAAGTAGTTTATTATCAACACATGAAAAACAAGAAATTAGGAATTGGAACCTTAATTTAATTTCAGGTACTGATAATTAGTGAGGCTTCGAAAATATTTTTTCATTGGATTATGCAAAATGACATTATCGATTTGTCTTCATGCATTTCCTAAAAATCTCTTCGCTTCTTTTATTTCCCTAAAATTAAATAATCAGGGCAGGAAGATTTTGAAAATTTCCAATCCAAATATTTACTGAAATGATTGATTATGTCTCAGTTATATTGTTTTTATTATCAATATTATAACTAAAATTTAAATTTATCTTTTGAGTTGTGAGTAAATAATTGTGATTTAGCGAGACTCATTTCATGAATAATTTAAATTTAGCCATTTTGCCACTCCATCATCCACAACAAAACTAATTTTACAACTATTTCTCTATATTCATAAAGATATTTTCATTCAAATAAGAAAGCAATTTAATAGTCGAAAATTACTGCAAAGAAATAGAAAACAAAAGCAACAATAACAATAATAATAATTTTTTTTTGTTTCAGAAAAGAAGAAATCATCAAAAAATTTGTATTTAATCTATCGATTCAGTCTTTCGCATTCTTCACTCCTCTCAATCAATCTGTTTTCTGGAATCTTTTGCTTACTCATCCATAAATTTGTAGATTTTTGAGCTGACGAATAAATTTGTCAGTTAATAAACCTATTAGAATAGATTTTGTCTGAATTATTCATTTCTCAACAATTGTGAGCCTTTATATTTCAATTTTAAAACTTTCAAAATTGCAATTTTTAAATTCATTTCTTTGCTTTCGAATAGGATAAATTGTTGTATACTTTTACAAATATTATTGTAAATACTAATATTCTTACATTACTATAACTAACATTATTCTTGATATTGTTATCATTGTTATCAATTTTATCACTTCAATTATCGAAATCTAATTATTTCTATGGCCATTCATCATTTATTATTTCTGTTTGATATTTCTTCTGCAATTTTTTCTCCGAAAAAAATGTAAAAGATTTAAGGGAGTGTCTTAGAGATGCATATAATTAAGTATGCAAATAAATAGACGAGAGTTTTTAGAGAAAATTTTTTTTTAAAAATTAAGTGGAAAAAATCAATAAAAGAGACTGATGAGGTCATCCATTCTCTGGAAGTATGGCTGAAAATATAGCATCAATATGTAAATTATGAATTTTAATCTTCTTCTTGTGAAGAAATATTGAAAAGGTCAAGGAACCCAAGGTTAGTTGATCACAGACATCTTTTTGAAATATATTACCCGCTGATTTACGCGTCTTCCCGCTCTCCGCTTTTTTTGCCAATAATAAAGTTCATCAGCACGACGTAATTTGGTCACTCTCATTCAAGAATCATAGGACTATTAAATTCAACTTTATCGCGGCCTGAGGTAATTTTTAAACATCGATTTTATTTTTATTTTTTTAAACACTATTTAATATTTTAAACATTCGATACAGTTTTCAGTATATATTATTTATCTCATTCGGAAAGTTTGAAAATCTTCTAAATTAAAGTTCAATTGAATTACTTTTCTTCTTTTCTTGATTTTTGATTATTTCTATTTTTTTTTTCTCCATGTTTTAGTATTACGGAAAGAAAAGAATAACAAAAAATAGCGAGAAGGAATTATCACATTTAGAATATTGTTGAAAATTTTAAGAATAGTATAATTTTATTCAAAAATAAATCCATGGGTTAAAAATCTTATGTATTATTAATTCAAAAATCAATTTTCATTTTAAACTTTTGCGAATTTTTTTTTTTTGGGATTTACTAAATGTCATCGAATATGAATGTTGTGTGCAGCGAAAAAGACGGAAAAATCATTTTAGAATGAAATGATTGTTATAAATAGAAAAAAAAAAAAAGAAAAAAAAACGAAAAGTTTCTTAAGTATTGATTGCATTTATTTCTTTTTCCATTGTTTATACAATATTCTATTCTATTCTATTCTATTCCATTGTGTTCCTCTTGGATTAGTGTAAAAAACGCAAACGAATAAACGAATAGTACACTTTTAGTCTTCTCGAAATTTCTGCTATAATTAGGTTAGTTTACTCCTTTGCTTAAATATTTTATCTGCTCCAATAAGTTCTAACTCAATAGAAAGAAAAAAAAGAAGAAAAATCATTTCTGGTTTGATATTATCGGAATAATTGATATTCCATGATAAGTAAGCCGTTGAAATGTTTAATTATACTCTTTCAACAAGAGAATTTAGAAAGCTTTAACCTTCTGATTATAGTATATATTTAACATAAAATGATTGATAAATCTGCTCATATAAAGACTATAAAACAATGTAGAAATAATTGATTAGTGATAAATTAAATGTTGGCTCATGGTTATGAAAAAAAAAAAACCTAAGTAAGACTTGATATAATAAAACTTTAAAAAAAACTTTTTTTTCTTTTTTCGTTTTATTCTATTCTTATTTTTTAAATTGTTTAGTTTGCAATTTTAATGTATATACTTTTTTCCCTTTTCCTTCCTTTTTATAATAATTAAACAAAATTCGAGATAGCATTAATAAGCAGCAGGAAAGCGAAGCAACGAAAGTAGTAATCTTTTGAAGTGTGATAAAAAAAAAAAAAAAAAAAGAACATCGATGCTCTTTTCTAATCGAACTTGCCAGTTGTGATTCGATCGAATGTTCTTTAGTCAGCTTTTTGAAGACCTTTATGAATGATAAATGAAATATGAAAATCCTTCTTTACTAGCACAACCATTTGTTCATTTTCTTCTTTTTTCTTTGCTTTTATTACACTCCAAAATATAATTTCATCAATATTTAGTATTCATTCTCCTTTTCATCCAATCAATATCGTTTGAATTTAGATGAGAAAAAGAAAGAAAGCAGAATATGAAATATCTATAGAAAATGAAAAAAGCAAAAAAATATGACTTCTTCAATTTAAGGAATCTCGAATTTTCCTTCTCTTCGCACTTGCTAATCTCGAAAATCTTCAACCAACCAATCATTCATCCATCCCTCAGGAATATTTGGGTTTGTTGAAAAAGCACAAAGTTATAGATGAAAGAAGAAATTAGAGTAGGAAGGAAAAAAAAAAAAAGAAGCACGAAGACATTTATCAAATTATTTTCAAACTTATCCCGGCATTTATCGGCTCTTTCACTTCTCTTCCTTCGCCTTCTTCTTAAACTCATCCAGACGACCTCTGATTTTTCCGTCCAATAATTCCTTCTTATCTTTCCCTCTTTTATTTTGTTCAGTTAATGATCTAGTGATATTGTCGTCTAATATCATTATCATTCCATCCTTATTCCAATTTCTTTCTTATTCTGATCTCCTTCATTCCAATATGATGTATAAACTCTGTCTGATTGTCTAACTATGTTAATAATAATCTGATTGATTGAAGAATTTTAGCAATCTTCTCATTTCAAATTTCAAAATTTACAAAATTGTTGAAAATAAGTTCAATGGATAACCAAATGACAATCGCACACACTTGATAATATGTGCCATCAAACACACACCCACATACTCATCTGTTATCATATCGTTGTACAGTTTCGAAGAATGATGGCTATGGGTTGTGGTGAAGTTTACGATGGCATATAATCCTCTTGTTTGAACAATAACAATCGACAAAAAATTCTGATAGTAAGTTAAGAGAGGACTGATTATCCTAGCATTATTATCACCTTGTCAATAATATTTGTTGATAGTAAGTTAAGAGAGGATTGATTATCCTAATCACCTTGTCAACAAATCTATCCTCTCAAAATTTCGACTGAAAATCTCATTTTTTCATTTCTCCTTCCCTCTCGTGTTGGCCGTTCAATTTAACCTTTACTCTTACATTTGCTATTCAATTTTTCTGGCTGAGAAGGAGGAGAGAAAAGGGCAGGAAAAATATTTCGAAGATTTTTTAGCCATCGCATCCACCATCCATCCATCGCAACAGATCATTTCACCAGTTCTCTTCCATCCTGTTCCAATAGATTATCTTCCTTTCCTTCAATCCATCTTGATCTTATCCCTTTCTCTGATGGTCATCTTCACCTTTGCTTATATTCAAATGACCAATGACCACACAGTTGTTAATCATTTATTGCTGCATATATTATTTGTTCCATGTAAAATAAACATCTTTTTACATTTCATTAGATAACAAATGTAACTGACCATTCTTCTTTACAAAATGGACAGTTATGATTTGATCATATCACTAAAAGTGATCATATCATTTTTCTCGAATTTTTGAATTGATATCATCTTTCGTATCAAAGTTAAATTCACTTTTTTGAAACATTTAATAATTTTTAATGACATCGCATTGTAAAGAGCTTATTTAAATATTTGTGATTAATTATAACGAACTTTAATTTATTCAAGCGATAAGCCAGACATCTTTCCGATTATGAAAACAGTAAGTGAGATGCGTAAGATCTTGGAGTAAAATGCGAAGTAAAATTTTGATATTTTAAAATAAATTTCAATTTTTGATGGGAAAAATTAAATTTTAAAAATGGAATGTGAAAATCTTAAAATCACTCATTGCTTGTATCGATTACCTATTTATACAATTCGTCGTCTTGAATATCAATGTAATGGAAGGTAAGAGTATAAATGATCGATCATATACGAATTTGTAATTTTGTTTTAACTTCTATTCTAAAAAGAAAAGATCCTTTTTTGATTTATTTAAAAATACAAAATTTTGAGGAAGAATGCTGAATTGTTAATTGTTTGTATTTGTTACACTGCGTTGGGAATTCTTTTTGTGGTTTTCATACATATGCTCTAAAATTAATATTTCTTTGGAAACAGTGCATATTGGAAAAAATTAAAATTGGCATTTGAAAAATTCAAAGCAAAGATCTTATGGTGTTTTTTTTCTTCTTTTTTTGTTTTGGAGGGAGAAAAAAGTTTAAAAGAGAAATTTTCTTAATCCCAACTTTAATTTAGTAAATTGAAAAAATCATTACACTTCCGATCGATTATTTTCGAACTTTTTTTTTTCGTTTCGGAATCTGGAAGAATATAATATATATACATTATGTACATATATTATCCAAAGTTTTGCCCAGTTGGAAAGTTTTTTTTTTGTTGTAAACAACCAAAAGATTTTAATTAGTCGTGACAGGAACTTTAAACTAAAAAAGTAAAGAGATAGCTGTTTATGCTTAAATGCTAGAAATGAGGCTTCCAACTGAACATCATTTCACTTCACTTCATTCACTCCAATACTCCTTTCAACCACTTTTGATTTATTATTCATTTCTAGTTGAGACAATCATTAATCACTCATTCAAATTTTCTTCACTGATAAATGTTTTCCATAAATTAACAGCTTCGTTTTAGTTTAATTCTATTTAGTTTTCGTTTAGTTTCAGCGGTGAAAATGATGATCTTAGTTAGCATGAATCGTTACTTCAAAAAGAGCTATACGAACGTTCAATTGCTTTGTTTAGAGCGTATATTTTAAATTGAAATTTCTTATCAGACAATTTCAATTGTACTGATAATTGATTTCTTAACTGCTCTAGCGAATGCAATTATTCTTCTCAGAAATGGAAAGATTCGACTGAATGAGAAATATTGATTGACTAATCGGAATGAATAATGCTTAATAATAGAATGATCAGATGATGACTTTTAGCATGTCACTCATAAACGATTAGAGATCAGGTTCGGTAAGAGATTAACGAAAAGCATTTGTTTACCGATTATGGGGATGGGATGGGGTTGACAATGGGACAATGGAGAAAGAGGATGTTATTAGGATGGGAGGAGGATTGGATAATTTAATATGCAATGCTAGAGGTAGTAAGTGGTTCTGGATAATAGAGAGTAGGATGAGGTACTATAGTACTAGATGGTAGGAAGTAGGACAAAGTGGTACGGTAGTAGACGGTCGAGAACTAGGATGAGGTAATTATGGTACTAGATGGTAGAGGGTATAATAAAGTAGTACGGTACTGAAATGACACAGGATAGGATGAGGTAGTATGGTTTGGAGAGGGGGGGATTTAATTCAGGATATAATTTAAGATAGTGGAGAATAGAAATAGGAATAAGATGAACTAAGAATATATTTCTGTCTCTGAATGGTAATCGAGAAATCTCGGGAATTTTGTAAAAATTTTAAATTAAATTTAAACGGCCGAAGCCATGAAATGCCATGCAGGTTGCTCTTTTTTTTTTTTTTCCGGACAGTTTCATGAAATCGATTGGGGCAAAAGGAGATGAGACAGGTGAAGGGAGAAAGGGGAAGAGAGAAGAGAGAAGAGAAGAGGAAGAAAGGAGAAGGCTGGAGAGTGAAGGGAGAAGGGATAAGAGAGGAGGTGAAAGGTGAAAGAGGGGAGTTCAAGAAAGGATGGCGTGATTTTTGATCGAAGGGAGGGTTCGGTTGATAGACTTGCCATACAGATTGCAAATGTAGCTATTGCAGATTCGTTGCGTGCAGTATGGTATTCTATATTCGGTAAATTATTGGACAGATGTCACCTTTAGTCCCTTGTCTAGGCTTATTTATTTGTCCTTGTTTAGGTTTATTCAGCCTGATTAGTTTTCTCCGAGATAAGCCGAATATTTGGGATTTTTAAGATGGCTTTAGAGATACCGGAAGAAGCGTCCGACTGTCTTCATTTACCAGATTGTTTAATTTTAACTTTCTATTTTCTCAATGGCTAGGTTATATTCGTGAATTTAAAAAAGAAAGCTAATTGAGTTATTTTAAATAAGCTTTAAAAGAACTGATCCAATTCTTCAGCCGCTTGAACAAGAAGATCTGGTGCAGTTACCATCGCAAGCCGTACCATCTGAAATGGCTGAAACCAACAACGTAAGTAATTTCAACTCAGTAAAGAAATTTTGAAAGATTTTTTTCGAAGAAATGACTTTTATTCATTCAGAATCTATTGAAAATTAAATTGCGACTGATAATTCACAGATTTTTAAGTGAACTTACGCAATGCAATTATTTTACAGAAGCCGGAGAACCATTACGGGCAGTTAAAGACTGAAATGCCCTTAAATGACGAAAACCACATTGATGGGAAGAAGATCGTTGCACGTCATATACAGGGCACCGTTAAGTGGTAAGCATGCCTAAACTTGTCGTTTTACTTCTTAGCATTTAGGATTAGTCATTAATATATGGTAATATATGGTAATACTGTTACTGAAGAAGCATAATGGAAGCTTTGTTCAGGTTCAACGTCAAGAACGGCTATGGGTTCATAAACCGTGCTGATACAGGTGATGACATCTTCGTTCATCAAACGGCTGTCACAAAGAACAATCCAAATAAGTATTTGAGATCACTGGGCGATGGTGAGAAGGTCCATTTTATTTACATTTTCTTGATCTTTGAATCAGTGATTTCGATAGGTAAAAGTAGAGGAAAGGAAGGATTTTCTTTGACAAGGAGTTGTCCAAGACGATCATTAATATGTTAAAAATCAATGTAGTGAAAGTTAATGATGAAATGCGATGGTAGAACTTAATTAGAGTAAATTACTCTTTTGACTTTCAGGTTGAATTCGATGTCGTAGAAGGACAAAAAGGCCCAGAAGCAGCAAATGTCACCGGTCCGAACGGTTGTAACGTGGAGGGTTCGAGATATGCAGCTGATAAAAGTGATATGCGAGGAAGAGGACGAGCTTATCGTCGACGTTTCTATTATGGTGGTTATCGTCCGGGCAGAGGTGGAGCTAGACGCGCAAATTCTGAAGGTGATAGAGCTGATGGTGAAAATGGCGATAACGATGAAGTGAGGAATTCTGAATTTCTTTCATGCAGTATTGACAGAAGAAATTTGTAGAACATGTGGTTTTGATTTACTAATTCCAAAACAGTTGTTTTTATGTTTAAAATCAGAAAATGTTTTAGGGTGGAAGACGCGGACGTGGAGGATTCCGTAGTCGTGGACGCGGTCGTTTCCGTGGCCGAGGGCGTGGTCGTGGTGGACAGCGTCGCCGTGCATCGGAAGGTGATCATCAAGATGCCACTACAGAGGACCAATTAAATGGTGAAAATATTCCACGGAAAAATTTTGGCCGCGGACGTGGTCGTGGAGGTACGAATTTATTTACTTCAATTTTTTCAAATAGGGAGTGGTACGAAAATCTTGGAGGAGACAGGTTAAAATATATAATAAATTACTCTGACTCAGCTATATAGATTCAAGATTTTTTTTAGAATATGCTGTTGGAACTTATAAATCTGAACTGTAAATTTCAGGCAGAGGTCGTCGAGGCGCTCGTAATGTCGATGCTATGAATGGTGAAACCGAAAACAATGTACGCGTGTCTTGTGACGGCGAGAGCAAAGAGAATGAACGTCCAATTGCTGATACAAAGCCGTATGAACAATAAGTTACTCTGACTCAGGTAAATGAATTCAAAATGCTCTTTTTAGGATATATCTTGGAAGATTAAAATAATCGTGGAATAGATTGACGTGGTTGTTGACGCTCGGTAGTCATTTTTCGATGATGATTTACTTCAAGGAAATTACTATGATATATCGGACTTGCAGTTTTAGATCAGGTGAAAGCTTTATTAAATTGAATGATTACTTTAGCTTTAAATGTTTTGTTTTTCAGCTGAAAATTGAACCTGTTGTGCTTTCCCCAACTATTATCAATTTGTCATGAAGCTCGCCCCTATTACTGAATTGACGTCTGCTTCATCTTTTGCTAGGAAATGTCCAGTTCTACAATTTCCTCTTGGAACAATCCTTTTTCTCGTATATGCTTCGAATTGGCGATAATTATATGCTTATTTTGTAAGTACCATATCAGTACCCGACTACGGTCAGTCTCATTTTATGGATGGCCTCATAAGTGTATTATTGGTGTAGATGATTTGGAAATTTCATTTTTTAAGAAGTTGAAATTAATTCACTCGGAATTTCCGCATTCACTTTTTTTTTCTTTTTTTTCAAAGAAATATTGCAAAAAGTTTTAAATTTCAAAATACGAAGCACTCGTTTTTGATGCTAGTGAAAAATCGTTTATGATTCGAGCTGCATGCGTTCAATCACAATAGGTGCAGCATTATTGTCATATTCATTATTTCATTGATCCCCATTTTATCTTTATTAATTTAAGTCATTCAATGAAATATTAGGGATTTAGAATCCCCTGAAATATTCCTTCTGAGTTTATTTTGAAAATAAGTGGACAAAAATTTTAGTTTGGGGTAGATTTAGATATTTTTATTTATACAGATATGAAAGTGGTCCGAAATTTCCTCTTTTTTAAACTTGATGTTAAGCTTTAATAAGCATTCTTGATAACTACATTGTTGTTTCTTCACTCATGATTTCCACTTTTCATTTTTTGAAATTTTATTTTAGTGGTAATAAATTGTCTTTACATAAAATCGTAAAATGTGATTACAAATAGAATGCATGCCTTCTATCTGTTGAGAATTTGGAAAATTTCTATTCACTTTCCGTTTTTGCAATTGTTTTTATTCATCGTAAAGTATATTTTAAAAAAAAAAGGTTCTTTTGATCTTCGCCATTTTGAATTTTTTGAACAGGATTTGCTAGTAGACTTTTCTCCAAAGATTCATTCATCCCAGTAATACAAGTTTCTTACATACGAATATGATAACTGCAAGCATACGATGTTTTACAAAAGGAGGCTTGAAATTCATTTACGGTTGAAACTTTTTTTTTTTAATGGAGTTCTATCGTTCACTATAATACTATGTTTAAAAGTTGCATGAGGAAAGTAAACTGGTTGCTTGCAAGATATGCATTTTTTTTTTTTATTTATTTTTATTTTACCAGTAAATAATAAAAGCGAAGCTCAAATTAGAAAGTGGAAGTTTGAAGATGATCAAAGTTTAGGAATGGAAGGGTTCAAAATTGAGAAATGAAAAAAAAAAAAGAATAGAGGCGAGGAACAGTGCGACTGAAAGCATAAGAAATTGGAAGAGCCGTAATCGTGAGATCGATGATTTTGTAAGCAAAAACTATCGCATTATTTTAACAAATGCTGCGATTTCAAGGTAATTCTGAATTGAGTAGGGATGGTGAAGACTAAAAGATCAGATCGCTACTAGTGACTAGCTCATTATGTCATCAATACACCGACTTACGAAGACGAAGAGAGGTATTCAGTGGCGAAGAAAGAAATTGCTATAAAACATATCAAAAATCTGTTGTAAGATAATGAAATCAAATTTGAAATGTGTAAAACTGAAGGCAGTGAATAAATATGTAGTATTTATATCAAAGTATCCTTTGCTTAGCAAAATAAAATACCTAATTTTGAGATTTATTCAGAATCACTTTCGATAATCCGTGGTTTGCGCGTTTTTTTTACGGTAATATTGTCGTCTTCATCGGACAGAGATATGATGCTAGCTTCTGATTGTTCCCGTTTTCCAAGTATAACCTGAATCCCATCAGAAAACTTGAAGATAGTAGTATCTTATTCAAGGAAAGTTAAAATAATTTTCAATTTGAATTCCTGTTATTAACTCGTGAATTTTATCTAACTTTTACAAACATAAGATGTTATCCAGATTTAATTACTTTAAAGGACTACTTCCAACTCAATATTAAAATTATTCAGGCGGTAAAACCTTATCATCGTTGTTGTTTATAACGACATTTTTTTTTTACAAATCACAAATTATAAACGATTTGTTAACCTCCGTATTTCCGTTTAATTTGGGATTCGCATATCCGGAAATATCTGAACTAGTAATGCCATCGGTAAATTTAAGATCTATCTGGAAACCAAATCAGCAAATAAAATGCAGTCTATTAAAATTCTCAAAAATCTCACTATAAGAGTAATTATAAGAAATTCAGTATTTCTCCGCCATAATTAAAAAAAATTTTACTAATTGGTAAGCATCAAATGAAGAAGCGAGCAAACAATTTCTAGCGTGAAAGACGAAAAATTTTCAGAAATTTTTTAGGAACATTCAACTGAAAAGTAATTCTACAGGAACGAATTCCTACTGTAATCCACAGTGTATTGCTCTTTTTGCTATATATTTCGTCACTGTTTAGTTGCAATTGTACCAACAAATGAAGTGAATTCCATGATAGTTTCTAGCAGTATTATCTCAGCAGTTAACGGATATATTATAGTTTGACGGGTTTTTCCACATGAAAAGGATCAAATTCATAAAAACCAATCCTTTTACTGCCATCATTCGCAGTCAGTTATAATGGGAATTACATAATCAGTACCAAACTAATTTTATAGTAGTATGATTAAACAAAGTAATCACAATAAAAATGAAAAAACGTAAAGAAACTTACTTCTCGTGGAAGGCATATCGTAGATCTGTTTGTTTTATTTCGCTTTCTGAAGATAAATAATGAGTCTTAGAAATTTACATCTGAGATTTATGATTCGGAAAAAACAGAACAAGTCGTTGAAGTTCTCTGACAAAACTAGTTACGATAATATACGGAACTTACTGCTTTTTTTTACATTCATCGTCACGCTGATAAGAGTAATCAATTTCTGGCATATCTGAACCTGAAGTTATAACCAGGCTACTTCACTGATGCGTAAAGAATAAATAAATGAAAAGCAGAGAAAATCAAACCTTTGAAAAGCTCATCAATCTCTTCATTTGATTCTTTCTGTCCAATTAGTTTTTGTGATTCTTTTGAACGCCTAAATGAATACTGTAACTAATTAATCTATTGCTGCAACTCATTTTACCTTCACATATATTCAGCGATACCGGTGATATATACAAATCTAATTTGGAAAGCTATAACAGCAAAAATCTACAGCATAAAGAAATAGCAGGAAAGAGGTTCACAAATGACTATAAACGCATATCAACAAGCCATACAATAAGAAATATGATGCAATGAATAGTAAGTAGGATATTTGTATAGAATAGTTCAAATCATTCATTCAAATCCTGAACTTATTTTCTTCAAAATGTTTTTGTTCCGGACTTTTACTCATTCTAATTCTTTGGTCAATGGTTTCTCCGTTTTAAGTTCTATATAAAAATTTTTTATTCGCGAATTTGGTTACAAAATAGATTTTTCAACATCCTGTAAAAGTCACCACAATATATTTATCTTAGAGTTGAAATAAATCTCTCTGAAGCATTATTCCTCCCATTTTACAATAAAATGAACATTCGAGATGTATTCATGAAAACTTGCGAACGAGAAATTTAAAACTGAAATCCAAAAAATGTATTTCAAAACATGATATTAACTTGAAAGTAATTCAGTTTCTTACGAACTTTTTTCTTGGTGGTGGTTCATATTGTATATTTTCGTATTGTAATTGTTTGATGATTTTTACTCGTGTATATTTCTCTGTCAGATTATTACAAATAAAATCGACCAAATCATCTGAAAAAGCAATATCTCATATTGTGCTCGGTAGTTCTCGAAATTATAAATGATATCAACAGTTCGGAAAAACAAAAAAATGTGATATTCAGGAACTTTTTGTAACCAGTTGAAGATGTTCACATAGCGATTAATTTCAAATATTTTCTGCAATATTCCTTAAGCTCTTCTTTTGGACGTTCAGTTATATTTTAACCTCACAACTCTATAAAAAGAGGTTCTTGCGGAACCTTTACAATTATACTAACCTCCCAGTGATCGATATTTATATCACACAAAAAAAAATAATAATAGCCCGTTCAGATTTCATACGGAAAAAAAATATTTTGTTCAGCTTCTCTTCAAGAAAAAAAAGCATTTTGCCAAGTTGAGGATAAATAGAATGCATGCAGTCTTTTCTGATATCCTAATTCGAACCTGGTCGGCAAGAAGGTGATTTTGAATTAAATTCTTTGATGAGATTACGCATTTGGTTGACGATTTCCGGAGTAAAAATTGATGACTTAATTCCTCTCTCCACATTTCTACAAAAGAAGAGCATAAAGAATATTACAAACTTTCAAATTTATTTTAGTCAATTACTTGAATTTTTCTAAGAGATATATTCTTAAAATAAAAAGTTTTAACTGAGATAAGATATCATAGACAAATTCAACTTTTTATACCTTCTCTTAGGCACATCTTGACTTTAGAAGATTAAAAAGACAAAGAGTTAACCTAAACAGATTTAATTTTTCATGAAAAAAAACCAAATTTGTTTACCTTTTAGTACTTCTAGCACTAAATGTGTCCAACCCAAGCATCTTCATTTGCCGAATAATTTGTCGACGTCTTCGAGGTCGCGATAAACCTTGCTCAATGTATTCAACGATGTCAACACCTAAAATTTAAAATCTTCACCTATTTTTATATATTTATCGAACTATAGTTTACAAAATTGCAAGAAAAACAACTTGAGACTTCTCTTTTTACCTTCAGGTTTTTCCTTAAACAGTAAATATTCTTCATAAAGGATTCTTAGTTCGTTATCCAGTTCTTCAGGCCATAATATTTCTTTGCCTTTACTGCCATCTTGCTTAATTCTGAAATCAAACTTTGTTTTCAATCTTGTTAATACATAATTTTTTCGTTTTTTCTAGAATTTCTAATCTGTTTCAAAAATTCATACGTTTTCAAATATATATTATTTCTTCAAAATGAAGATGAAACCTGATCCGAACAACTCTAAAGAACACAACCAAAGATAACCAGTGCATTACTGTCTAATCATTCAAAATTTACTCGAATGTTCCATATCCATTAGCAATTTCGTAACATTCTTTGGGGCCTTTCCAGAATAAAAGTTCCGGAATCAATTTCGATCCAATTTTCTGATAATCAACATAAAATCGTCGCAGAACATGATAACCGAATTGGTATATTTCAAAATACTGGCTTTTCTTGATCTCACTTACTGATTGATTTTTGAAACACTGAGCAAGTCGATTGAAGATTACAAAAAGGGAAAGCTGTAATTAAGAATTAATATTTAATGACTGAAATATCTGTAAAATTTTTAATGAAATCGAAATTCAATAAAAATGCTTCATGTTTTTCAGATTAACAAAATAAAAATGAAAAACAACCTGGTACAAACGTGAAGCCATTTTCAAATCAAAAGCAACTCGATGTAGAAGTTTCAAGATTGCCTTATTTACCTCGACTGTATTAGATTCGAAATCAGCTAGGAGAAAAATATACCTGTAAAATGATTTCAAAATAGTCCCAAACAGATAATGTAATCTGAAGCACAATAGCGCAACTAGCCATGCGAAACCGATCCAGAAAATATACACTAAAGTATAATGGTAACATTTCAACAACAAACGTTTTCATTGGTATATCAAACAAGAACAAAATATGACAGAATTTCAAATTTTTTGACTCAAACACATTCTGCTTTTTTACTGGTGTCAGTCCTATCAGAAGCATTAATCAACTTTGTTGAATATTTAAAAAAGATTCAACATTTAAATCACATCGTTCTTCACCAAACAATAAACACATCATCAGTGATGATAATAAACTTCTGAAGATAAATAGTGATTTTTTTGTATGATAAAATACTCACTGTATTTTTGCTAATACAATAGTTAATCATTTGTTGTACAAAATATTAATTTTGTTGCATAAATTACCATTTCAGAACGTCCGTTCGTGCGAATTTTGCGATATAATTGTCGAAATGAAAGTCGATTTCTTTCTCGACCACACTCGTTTCATCATCGGATTCACCGCTTTCTTCTTCATGCTCTTCATTGAACTCATCAAGTTCGACACTGAACAGGACATTGTTTGTCGTATCAGAATTTAGCTCTGGTCCATATGTTTCTAATCGACACTTCTCCCAATTTGCTTCAACCTGCTCGTTTTTCAGACTTTATTTCAATTTAAATTCAGAATTTTCATTTTTATCATGTCTAAAGATAAAAAACAAAGTTGACTACTTTCAAAAAATTTTAAAAATAGATCCAAACATCTGAATCTATTCTTATCTTTCAGTCTGGATTACAAATTTATTAATCTGAGCAGGGCATTTAAAACCAGCTCAAGTAAAATGATTCACTATAGATAGCTAAATAATCAAAAACTGGAAAGAATTCAATCCCCAGTTTTCGGATTTCGATAATATTAATACTGAAGCATATTCCAAGCATAGCCACTTTTCCTTCTCTATTAAACGGCTTGCCTTTTTTTCATTAACTCCTCTTTTCTCTCCGTTCCAAGATTAAAAATAAGATAATCCCTTTGTATCAAAAAAAAAAACTTTAAAACACAAAAATGAATATTTGAGAATAATAAATCATTCTATAGCTGCCTTAACTCAGCAGAAATTGTCAATAATAAAAGCTGATTAAATGAGGAAAATGGAAAAAAAAAAAAGAAAAAAAAGAGGAGAATGGAAAAGAGTGAGGGAGATAAAATAAAAAATGACTTCTCTAAGATCCACAAAGTATATAGCCCGTAATTCGAGGAACTCATCCTCGGGAGTAATGTTGTTTGTTCCAAACACACCATCTGTAGGCCATAAATCACGCGCTGATCGAAATATACCGACAGCATCCGCTATACGCCGCTGCCAAAGTGCATGTTGCACCATAAGCATTGCGAACTGTCTAAAAATAAATTTCTAGAAGTGGGAGCTTTTAAATCCTCGAAATTCGCATGGAATCTTAGCCGCAATAACTGTTATAAAATAAGGGAAAGTAAGAATAAAAGTTATAAAGAAATGTCGAATGCAATAACACAAGAGAAATAAAAAACAGTAAGGAAAATAAATAAATAAGTTGGTAAATACTGATGAAGACGGTCTTCGACATTCAAAAGCACATCGATGGCACTAATATCAACAGTTGGTTCAACATATCCAAATATGACATCCGATAATTCTTCACAAATATCATCCCATAAATTCCAATCTGGTCTTCTTGATTCTTGTGCAATATTTTCTGAAAGAAATCCAGTAATTTGCACTAGGAAAAGCAAGGATCTGAAAAGATATAAAAAAATAATTTCAAACCAATTCGGACTTTCAAAAAAATAAAATTCTTCTAGAATGTCAAAGAGAAATAATTACCTAGTTTTTCTTTCCTTTTTGACTTCCGTCTCCGGATCTTCTGACGCTTAACTACCGTCGATAACATTCCTTTCTTGGAAAACTTCTCAATCAAACTAATATATGTGTGATTTGCAAGCACAATATTTCGCAAGAAAGTTTTCGAGAATACACCGGGCTGCAAGTATATGACCTTAGTAAAAACTTGCAGCCGACCACGGAATGTATTTAACAAAATAATTATAAAATAACTAGAAGAATTCAATTTATAGGAGTGATTTGAAATCCAAAGCAGCTCAAAACAGGAAATCAGGGCATGTGTTTCATTAAATGAATCTTCTGAAATACTTTAACATCAACATAATATGTTTAAATAATAATTCTTTAAAAATCGAAAACTTCGAAAGATCAAAATTTGTTCGTAGCAGAAAAAAATATAGTGCATTGAAATTTAACTAACCATAAATCTACGAATAACACAACTTGACAAATCTCTATATTCTTCAACTTTTAATATATGCGAACAAGTTGACCCTATTTGTCGCTTCCATTCCTCACTTCCAGATTTCAGGATTGATACTAGCCTGAACTAGTAAAAGAGCTCAATGGATTAAGAAAATTTACCTATTTGAAATGAAAAGTGAAAATTTCCAAAAGAAAAAAAAAATAAATGAAATAAAGGGAAAAAATTTACGTAAACAATAATTCCTTATAAGCAGCTATAGCGTACTGTGCGCGTAATCCGTGAATATGGCCCTCTTTTCGCTCAATTCTAGCTCTTTCCAAATAATTATCTAGTTGAGTTTGGACATGATGAAATGCCTCTATACTGAGCGAAGTTTTTATCTAAATTGATCATACAGATTTTATTTAGACTATGAATTCAAACTATGATCTATATGATCTGTACCGATCTTTATTTTTTTTGCCATTAATTTTCCACGGAAAAAGGAGAAAAAAAAACTTCCCCAAAGAATTGGGACTTGATACTTGCAATATCTATTAATACTTACATATTCAGGAGATAATCCAGCCAAACGGCAGAATTCCAACGAGAACTGCATCAAAACAAAATAATTTATGTCAGTTTTGGCTTGTCCCAAAGTTCGTTTTCCAGAAAAAGCCTAGAATGATTTCTACTAAATATTTTGTGTTCTCACCTGTATTCTCCGATAGCTGTAAAATACGACATTGATCGAATTATGATGTTCTTATTAAAATGGTGGAAATAGAAATCTAAACTTGATATGTGCCATTTTATGTGAAAAAATTCAAAATTTGCATCATCTTTTACAAATAAATTAACTTACACTATTTTTGCATCCGCATATCAGTCGACAGTACGATTTTTGTAGCATTTCTACACAGAAAGATCGCAAAACCAAACGCACGTTGAGAACCGAAATATGTTTGCTAGTTTCAATGTCAAATGGTCGCCGGTTTTTCGGAACTCGCTGTTGAACCTTCCGTTTGTTTAAATGATCGATTTCATCACAATTTTTTATCACTCTGAAAAAAATGAAAAATGATACATTAATTTCCTTTAAGCTTGCGAATTAATTTCAACCTTTTTCAAAGTGAATCTCCATGCTCGTCCGTCCAACCATATTCCTTGCAACAAATTGATTAATATCCACAAGTTTAGTCATAATTTACAGGGAACATATTAAACCATTTTTTCCTTGCTCTATCGCCAAAAAACTGATTTTAATCTATTCATTACACATTTCTGACATAAAATTAAATTCAAGGAAATTACAAAGAGATAGTTTTAATGTTAAAAATGTAGGAATAATCTCAATAAAATTCCACAAGAAATTAACTCAAAATTCTAATAATTTTCTTGTTCATCACTTTCCTCAACTGATTTTGATGAAATAGAAATCAAAAAACAGAACTTGTTGATAATCATGTCGTTTTCTTTATTAATGGCTTTCAATCCTTTCAAAATGTAAGATCCAGCAAAAGCGGTATGTCTGCTCGACATATTTCGACGCTTATTCAGCTGTTTCTCCATTTCTTGTATAACAATTTTTTGCATTTCAATCTCTTGTCTTTTCCTTTCTTCTGAAGTATGAATATTTCCAGCTTCAACGACATCCCTTGCTTCCTGAATTTTCAGCTCTTACTATTTGAGAAAAAAATCGAAAAAGAAATTCAATAATTTAGCAAAAACTTACGTATTGCTTCAGCAACATGGCAAAAATCTCCAAAATATACAAGTGAAAATCATGTTCTGTTGAATTTTCAGATATTTCAACAAGCAACTTTCCAAAACCACTTTCCAAAAAGGCCAGAACTAATTGATCATGACTGTTCATATCTTGTGGAAGACGCTGCAAAACTATACTGGTGTGTAATCTGGGCAAATGTATGGAAAAACTTCGAAAAAAAAGAGAAAAAAAGAAGAAAAACTAATTCAAATGAACAGAATGGACATCTATAAAATGTTTTCTGAAATGAAATTCTTTTCCCTACTTCCATATCCAAATCAGTGTCACCAACAGCAAGAACATAACGAGATAAAGCAAAGATTCTTTCGATCAAAAGTTTCGTTTCTTCATCTCTTTCTAACCAGTCCTGAAAAGAAATGTTCCGAAAAAACGATATTTTGGTACTCTTATTTTTGTTTTTCCAAAAACAAGAGAAAAAAAAAACATAAAGTCAAGAAATCAGTGAAATTCACTTTTTAATTTTCAATCAAACTATGTTTAAGAGGAAGATGGGACAGGATATACTTTAACGAATTGAATTGCTTCAAACTAAGCAGATTGGTTAAATGAATCATTGTTCTATTCATGCAGTCAAAATATCTACATTTTCAATCTCAAGATATATTTGTAATTCTAATGCTTTTCTTCTCAAGGTTTTGATTTCCGAAATATTCCAATCCATTTGATATAATTGTTCAATTCATGTCTGTAAGCGAAATTTTTATATATACCTGAGCAAAATAGGCCGAAGCTTTTCTTTCAAAGATTTTGAACAACTGAACATCACCGAAGGCTTCTTTGGAATTTCTGAGATTTTTCTCAATCTGCAACCAAAGTGTTATTTTCAATGTCAAAGCAAACGACAAACAAAAAAAAAAAAAAGAATACGCAAAGATCAACTCTAATTAATAAACATCTTGATTTAACATCAAAAATAGCTTTACTTCTTGATAAACCAGCCAAGTTTTCTCATCCTCTGGATGTCGTTCACCAAACATTAATGCAACTGGTTGGCATAAATTTATCGTAAGCCTGAAATGTATGTAAAACAATAAGACTAATTTTGACACTTTTTACCAACTACTTACATAAATACACTGAGCTGGCCTGACAAAATATTCTTGGATTGACTGAAGCATATATGATATGCTATGCTAATATACAGTATGCTAATCTTATTTATATTTTATTGTTAAACCAATGGCTCTTACCATATTATAAAAAAAATAGAAATCGAATTCCCATCAAAAAAATTTTCGGGCTTTTTTGAATAAGTACTTGATTTAATTAAATTTAAATATATAAACGATAGAAATTAATATTTAGTAGCGTAATAACATCGAATTCAGTTTGACAGATAAATACTCTGGAGCAAAATCTTCAATTGTTAGCAGGAATTTATAAAAAGAAACATACTTTCTTCGGATTTAATTAATTATTGAATTTAATTGCATTAACATTTTTATTGCCGAAAAAAAAAGAATGAGAATAAATACCTTAAAGCAATATCAAATAATTTATCAGACGTGCTTGGTGATTTCATGATCGGAATCAAATCGTATCGGATAATATCCGCCATAGCCGTATCATTTCGTAAGAATCGTATCAAATCACGTATACTTTCTGATTGAATTTAAATTGATTTGAAACAAAACTCTTTCGAAAGTTTGCGTTTTTAAAGATTTCAGTGTAAGATTCTGCATAACAAAAAATTACGGTTAGGAAAATAGTTATCTTATTTAGAATCTAATAAAAAAAAAAAAAAAAAAAATTGGCAAAAATATAGAAATAAAAAAAAAAGTTTTGTTCCGAAAATATACCAAAACAGTCTGGTTCCGGATAGTAAACGCCATTTTCCAGAAAACCCAAAGCATTGATTGTTGATTGAATTATCCGTTCCATCGAGAAAAAAATTTGAACATTTATCAAAACTTCTGAAATGCTTATTATATAGTGAAGTTAATACAACAAATTATTATTAAAACTTTACTACTGACACGTTATCAATAACTATCAGTATCATCAGCAATCAAAAAGTAATACCATCATTGTCCAACAATTTCAACGACGATGGACAAACAATTTAAATTATTCAAATTTCAAATTTGACTATTCCGCCACAACTAAGAAGAGAGATAATTGCGACAATGTGAGAGTAATAGGAAGAGATGAGAGCATTGTGAAATGTCCGATGCAGGAAGATTGGTAATTAAAATTTCAAATTTCAAAAAATTTTTTTGAATTCCTACGCATGATATTCTTGGATTTAAATAATCAGAACATTCTTGACAGGATTTTTTTCGTATGTTTAGTTTTAGTGTACCGAAATTTTTGTTTTGATTATCAAATTTTTTCTCTCGATTATGAAATTTTGATCAAAACTTCTGAAATTTCCATGTAATCGTCGATATTATATTATCAAAATTGCAAAAATTTTAATGTAATTTTTATTCTAATTGTTGGAACTCTAATTTTGTTTATCGAAATTAAAATTTAAGTTCTCGAAGCTTCGGTTTGAACTGACAAAATTTCGATTCAATTCTCAGTTGTTCTTTTAGCGAATTCGATTTATCAACTTACGTCGGATAACATTGCAAGCGAGTCAAAAAATCAAAAACTGCTGGATGATATTAAAATCAAGTAGTCGTAACTGATAATTGGAAATATCGTGAAAAAATTTGAGACTGGTTTTGAATTTGAAATTTCAATCGGTAATCTTCTCCCTTCTCCTGCTTGGATCCTTTGCTAGTTAATCTGAAATTATTTTTCCTATTTTTTACGAAATTTTTTTCCATCCATATCAAATATTGTATCTGTATTTTTTTCATCTCTTATTATGTATATTTGTCAAATAAACAATATTTTTGGATTGATTTCTTCTTTGATTAAATAACAATTCATCTTCTTCAGTAAATTATTTACTTTTTTCAACTTTAAAATTTTCCATTTTGCCGTATGTCAAATAATAACGAAATAAGATAAGCTAAAATTTCTGGTAGTTTTAAGCGACAGAAGAGAAGATAACAATAATGGTAAAAGAATGTCCCGAATATTATGAATAAGAAACAAAAACGATTTATTGGGATAATTCAGAATCTCAATTTAGCCAAGTAGATTTCATGATTAGTAGTTTTGTTTAAGCAGGTAGAACTTGAGAATTCAGCCTAGTCCGATACATTTCAGGGGAATAATTTTGTTGGAACAGGTAAAGTGATAATGATATTTTATAATATTTGCTGAAACATTGATATATGACGCTGTTCAATGTATAATTAAACTCGAATATATCTATGCTAATAATGATAATTTAATTTATTAACAACTATTCGCTGTAAAACTTAAAATGCAATTCATTACTTGTTAATAGTAAATTAACAACAAATGTCCCATTGTTTTTGAAATAAGAAAATGTAGAAATTAATGCTGGATAATTCATTTAATAAAAAATTGGATTTAAAAAATTAAATTTTTATGTTTAGAAGAAATCAAATTTAGCAAATTTTTTTAATCTCGAATAAATTAGTCATGAATAATAGGATTTCGGAATTATTTTGACCCGAAATATTTTGTCTTTATCTTTTTTTTTTCCTTTTTTTTATTACGACTTTCAGAATTTTCAATCAAGAAACAATATTGTCGGTGATATTAGAAAGGAAGTACTTTCAAAGGAATTTACACTGTTACATTATCAAGACAAAAATGCCATGAGCCACAAATTATATAATTGATTTAATGGCAATAAAATTTTCAAAATTCATCATCACACACGTATATTACAAATATATCGATTATAAAATAATTTCTTAGCTAAGCAAATTACAACAACTATAAATGTTAGAAGAGAAATTTGATCAATAAATCGGTGTATAACATGCAGCACCTTGTGCTGGCACTGTACCCACTACAGTAGCCAAAATTTCACAGATAAATTCGAATTCTCCTAATTGAAAAACATTGACAGCAACACAGCTGAAAGCTAAACATGCCTGTGAACATTGATCAGTATCCTGGAAAAAATTCATCGAATATTACGGTAAAAGTAAAATAAGTAATACGGTAATCTACTATAAATAGGTAAGCATCACTCTGCATATAACAACATATGATAAGAGTTAATTATAATTTAAGCCACTGATAATTATAGATAAATTGTTCGATACTTATTTGGTAGTAAAGATCCTGAGCTTTTGTTTTGATAAGAATTCGAATTAGTAATGAAATACCATTTACTATTGATGTCTAATGAATGATTTAAATTTTGAAAAATAATTACTTATGAAAACACAATTATTTGCATTTTCGATACTGTCAACACTAAAAGTCGACATTATTTCATGTTGCTTCATTTGTTGTGGATGTTGCGAAGCATACATTGAATTGGATTTAATTAAGTTTATTCAGATTTGAAGAATACAATTATCATTTATTACTTGATCAAAACTGAGTAAATTATCTTTAAAAAAATCAAAATTTAATTTCGTTTACTGAATTTTCATTAAAGTTTGTAATTACATTAACTAATAAAAAGATTGGAAAAAAAAAACTGCTACTGAGCAAAATATTTCGTTCCATATCGCAACAAGAATTTGAAATAAAACTGACTGGAATAAAATTTCAAGTTAATTTATGCATGTTCGGAGCAATGTGATAAATTAAGTTGAAAATTTTACCAAAACTCCTTGTATTTCATATACTTTGCCACCCTTACATTCTGTATTTTGATGCAATTGAAACGTAACATCGCCATAGTTCAAAAATGACGGCAGTGCTGCAATTGAAACTTGTTAATTTACATCTAAACAATTAACAAAATAGTAACTATCATAAAAATAAAACTGGTTTTTTCCAATTGCAAAAAATTTAGGAATGGTATTGTTTGCGAAGCAAAGTTAAGTCTGAAAAGATTATCTATCATAGAAATAGTTTTTTTTTTTAATCCAAGTTTCATATTATAATTGAAAAGAATTTAAATTTGATTTCAATTTCTCACTTATTTTTTATTAATTAAGTTCTTAACTTAATGGCCAAGTTGGCTATTTTGCAAATTTTTCCTTAATTTTGCTCTTTTCCTATTTAACCAATATGATAAATTTATTACGAGAAAAATACACAGTAGAAAAATGTTTTATATTTTTAAGAAAAATTTTTTTTTAATTAAAAATGTACTTATTCTATTCATACCGAATATACTATTTAATGAATATTATTCAATTCATCGAATCAATACCTAATCTAGTACAGATCTTCTTTCTTCTCATCAGAATTTTTGTAAATAGTAATTATGATAATAATAATGATAATGATAGCACTATTAATGACGATCACTTACGCATACAAGATTTTGTAATAAGCGATAGCTGAAAAATGATGAAAATGATAAAAAGTTGTTGATAGTGCTTCATCATGATAACTGTTTGGCCTTCGAAAATGCAACACTCTGGAAAGATAAATTCCGGAAAGTTTTATGTAAATGCTTTTATCCATGCATATGAATGATAATTTCATATATGATAAGAAATTTTTATATACTGAAGCACGAGCTGAAGCGTAGATTTTGTATTTTTATTATTCGATCGAAAATATATTTATTATTGGAAAACGAAGATTTCTTTCTTCCTGCAACTAGCAGAAAAATCTCTTTGGAATCCATCAAATGTAAATATATTATTGTACAACAGCAATTTTGGATAAAAGAAATAGGAAAAAAAAGAGGAAAAAAATGTTGTGATGAGAATTCGACGCAATTTTTCCGCCCTATATATGCATACTTTTAACTACAGGTTGATGAATAATTTTCAAGAATATTTTTATTTCACACATTTTTTGGTCTTTTTTTTTTCAATCATTCAGTTTTATAAATATAAAAAATTGTTATAGAAAAAGTTCCTTTGTATTAATAATATTTCCATTATTTGTTTTTCTTTGATGGAAATTATTTTCTGCAATAAAATATCTACAATAACAATTTCTGTTGAAATAACTTTCTGATTAGACGATCAAAATATTAATTCCAACAAAATATTAATTCCATGTGCTATTTCTGAATTGGTCAAATATTCTTCCGAAAATATTATTTGCTGCATTAGTAGTAAAATATTATTTCTGGATAAAAGTGCTAAACACAAAATTACTTCACTCTTAATAAATAATTTTTTATTTCCTGTTGATAAGAGTGAAATCTTCACATGATAAAATGATCATGTTTTTTTCATTCGAACACATTTTTTCATTTGAACGCTCACGGATTGAAAATTTAAAAAGATTTTACTATTTGAATTCTGAAGATAAAATGAAGCATATGAGTTTAGTGAATAATTTCTCTCATATAGGTTTTTTGAATACATGAATTGATCTTATATTAGTACTTTCAATTACTTTCTTAATTTTTAATAGCAATAGTAGTAGCAGATTCTACTATAATTGAGATTGAAATATAGAAGATTTTATATGTTGATGGCAGAAAATTGAAAAAAATCAACGGATATTCGATGAGTTATGCAAATATCCAAAATTTTGTTGCGGTAAAAACGAAAATTATGCAAAGGAGCCGGGATATATTATCCGAATTATTATATTATATAAAGAAAACTTGGCCAAAAAAAATTGATATGATTCACGATTAAACAGATGGTAAAGATTACAAATTGTCTGTCAATAGCAGTACAATATCTAGCGACGCAATTATCATAATTACCAGCAATAGTCATAATCAATATGAGTATTATAATTCGTATTAATGATCATAAAAAGCTGTTTTACTGAAATTAGCATATTTAGAATTATAATTTTTTAATTATTTTTGAATTAAGTTTATTGAAAATTTGAAGTGCGCTCACCAAATCAATAATATCGTGAAATGTGATTTCTGATCAATTTCAAATCAAAAGTAAAATTTGAATCTGATAAGATAGGAATTCCAGCTAACTACTACTAAGACAATAATAGTTGTGTTTCAGCTACAGTATTTACTGATAAAGGTACGAAATTTTAGGATGTTTTATATGTAATAGTATACAATAGTACTATCGGCTTATCAAACCAGTTCTGTCACATAATATCCACTCTACCGTTCCTTTCTACTACTTACAAAACCACTTTTTCGAGTACCCAGCTGTTATTTTATCATAAGAATGATGTAATGTGCAGAAAAAAAAAAAAAAAAAGCGGTATTTGTCTGGTTTCTTGTTTTTCGATATTCAATGTTGACAACTATCAAATTACTGAAAATATTTGAAAGTAATGTTAACATAAGCTGTGACAATTCATGAAATCTCGGACTATTGGCAGAAATGTTGAAGATTTCGAAATGTGCTACAAATGTTATGCCTCCTAGCTATATGATGAACTATCCAAGTTACTCAGATGTGTTAAAATTGTACATGTAGGAAATTATTCAGTAGAATACCATTCTTGCTTTCTATTTCGTTCTTGCCAATTACTTATTTTTTTTTTTTTCATCCTGAAATATGTGTCATTCTTTCTTTTTACTCTTTCAGCGACTCATTTCACTAATATAAGGAAATATCATTTTTATTTCATCATTCCAGTAAGCAACAACAAGAAAAGAACAATGGGAAAAGATGTCAAAGTATGATCAATAAAATACAGAATTATTCCGTTTAATCAAAAACTAAAAACATGATTATTCGGAAATTTAAACTCAAGTAATGAATATTTTTATTTATAATTCACTAACAAAATTTCGCTAACTTTGAGCATTTCTGGTGCAGATAAATTTTCCAAAATCGAAACCGATAAATGAAAAATTCTTCAGACATGGCAAAGATAAATCAACAATTAATCAAATCTTAATTACTAGAGATGTTTCAATCTTCTCTTCAACTCTTCCACCAAACTGTCACGAGGTATGTCCTGTAATGCTACGATTTTGATCCGAAACATTCAACAACAGCAAAATATCGTTTAAATCATTGTTTTCATGAATAATATTTTAATTATTAACTTAGTATATGAAGGAGCAAAATTTGTTTATTACATAAGCAGGACTTAATTTTAAACTAAAATCAAAATTTGATTTTTAGAAAACTTGGAATCAAAATGATACCTGTTCGGTACGAGAAGGCACATCCCTCAATTTCAAGATGCCTTCTTCTAACTCGCGTTCACCAACAATTACTGCTAGCGGTATCTTATGCTCTTCACAATACTGCATTTGATCTAACATCTTCGGATTTGCCTTTAAAGCCATTTCAGCCTGAAATCCAAAACAACAAATAAAAAAAAAATGACTAAAGAAAAGAATTGAGTTTTTAAAAAGAAATATGTAGTTTCTAGATTGCATGAACATCTTAAGCCATGAAACACATAAGATGAAGCTAATGAAAAATGATGGCAATCAAATTTATTCAGAGTCAAACCTTGATATTATTATCCCAAAGCAACCGACAAATTTTCATCCTTTCCTTTACCAATTTCTTTTGTGCAGAAACTACAAGAATTTCTGTATCTTTTGATCGCATATGCTCCATCTAAATGACAGAAACACTGTAATAAGAAAAATTTTTTAAAGATGAATTGAAATTCAGACTTGAATTCCTAAAATTCCTAAAACTTTTAGGACTAATTACCTTTGATTTTTCTTTCATAATTGTAAAAAGTCTTTCAATCCCGATCGATATTCCCACGCAAGGCACTTTCTGCTTCGGTAAAAACATTGATACCAAATTATCGTAACGACCACCACCAGCAACTGATCCTATATTCACAGCTTGGATTTCTTCATCGGCATTACCATTTTCCATTGGTGTTTTCTCGAAAGTATCTAAAATTCACTTTGTAGTTCCACTATATGCATTTACTTCTATGCCAAATTTTTATTAGTAGTCAATCTTCAATTGAAGTTCTGTGATGAAAAATGCTGAATCTAAACTAGCTGAGTTACATGCATAATATTAATACGTAGATCTAATTTATTCATCAATTAATTAGTACTCTATTAAGAAATAAGATTTTAAATCAAGGAAAAAAACAACTAACCTTTTAAAGTAACTTCAAAAATTGCTCCCGTATAATAATCAAGACCTCGTGCCAATGACGGCTCAATAGTAACAGTCGAAAGAATACCAAAAAGCTCACAATATTCCAAAAGTTGTTTCATTTCAGATACCGCTTTTTGTATATCATTATTTTTCGATGTCGTTTCATCTTTCTCAAACCAGTTCAATAAATCGAAATTTGTTAAGCTATTGTCATGTTCTGTAAAAAACTGAATTCTAATTGCATTATCCTAAATGAGAAAATACAGAAGAATTAAATATCGTATCCCAAAACTAATAATGTAAACACAGTTAAAAGACGGATGAATAATGGTAAAAAATTAGTAATTGACAGCAATATTTATACAAAAAAATGATCAGTAAGCAGAAAGATACAACAAAGCAGCATACTGCACCCTATTCTTTTTAATATATTCTTCGAAAATAAAATGTGAAGCCTCAAATTTTGTAATGTTACCGGTATTTATATTGCATAAAAACGAAAATCCTTTCTGTTGCCATCGTTTATTTAATAGCAAATTTCGTTCATAAATATTTATCTCCCGTCAAATTTCCTTCTTCTTTATGTTTAATAAAGGCAATTATTAGTGCAAATTTTGAAAAATACAACAACGAACCTCGTAAACGTACGAAAGTCTCCAGTTTATTGACAACATCAGAATGAATATGCTTATCAGTACATAATTCATTCCGGATATTTTCCCATGGGAGCTTATCTAACTTATCGATCGAAGAACATACCGTTTTAAAGTATTTTTTTGGTATACCACAAACAGTAAACATGCCATCAAGTAATAACCTATGGTTTACCTAAAAAAAATTTCTGAAAATGTAATAGCACAAACTGAAGTTGAAATTATTATATAACTTACACTATTCTACTGGTAATTAAACGACATAATATTGCCCCACACAAAAAAAAAAAAAAAAGAAAAAAAAGAAACTAATATTCTAGAACTTAAAATATAGCACAATGAAATTAAAATGAAACTTGATAACCACAAATAGTAAGTTTTAGGGAGTAACAATATAATAATTAATAGCAATGATAATCAAAATTTCAATTTACTTACTTTGATTTCAAATGTACCAATATCCAACGCATTTAATATTTCACTAATAATTCTTAATAATTCAGCTTCCGGAATCATTAGGTCATAAGAACCAGCAATATCAAAATCCTGAAAAAAAAAATTATAACAGTTATTCTTAGAACAGATAGATAACAATAGCTAAAAGGCAAAATCATGCAGCATAAAGTCTTCCTTCAATACTTTCATCTTATAGTTTTGTAATTCATGCGTTATTTCATGAAATAATTCACCAAAGCATCCAAGACAAACTTGCCACCATTCCCAATCCTCTCTATTTTATTAAAATCTTATATTTCCAGCCAAGATTAGTAGGATCTTCGTTCCCTAATCCTGTTAATTCTCGAAATTTGTCTTACAATATTTTAAATTCATTAGAAAATGAAAATAAAAAAGATAAAAATATTAACGCATTGATAAAATTCTCGGAAACGCCCTCTAGAAGGATTGTCTCTCCGATAAACTTTTCCAATATGATATCGTTTTAAATACATAACGGTTTTATTCATAGCAAGATAACGAGCGAAGGGTACCTGAAATATAGTAATTTGAATATCTTAAGTTTAAAGATTCGATGTCAATTTAAAATTATATGACAAGTTTCTTTGACTATAAAAGAATGCTATTATTATTTTAAAAAATGACGAATGGAAACTGGGATTTAAAACGAATGATATTCGAATTGTTTTAGAATAAATTCTTGAACTGAAACTTTCTTAAGGACTTCTAACTAGAAAATTATTTTTCCTCCAATTTTTTAATTAATTTCGAAATTTACACAGGTTTTCTATATTCTAAAACATAAAAATTATGAAATGTAGAGTAATGAGCTCAGAACATATCATTCAGCCGAAAACGATAACTATATCATTAATAAAAATAACAATCTCTCAATAATAAATACCGTGAGGTCGTAACGTAAACTGAGAAGTTCACCTCCTTGATCAGACAAATCATAAATCAATTTTCCACCTTCTTCACCATACTTTCCCATCAAAATATTGCGTAATTCGAACACAGGTGTATCAATGGTAACGCCACCATGACGTTTAAAACATTCTGTAACTACGTCTAACACTTGTTTTCGTAATGCCATATCTTGAGGTCCATAATCACGCGTACCTGGAAAAAATTTTTAAAATAAGCAAACAGGAAATTAAAACCAACTTGAGGTAAATTTTAATGCAGCAAAAAAAAAATTTAGAGACATACCTCTTGGACATCGAATTTCAAACTTCTTTTGAGATTCATGGCTTGCCAAAGGTTTCTGTTCCATCATGCAGGTTACGTTTCTTTCAGTCTGTAAAGAATTTTGTAGAAAAACAATTTCATTAATTAGACAAATTTTTTTTCATAACTGAAGATTAAAAAAGCTGGAAATTAAAGAATTGAAACAGATCTATAAAATTTTAAAATTTAGATTCCTATCTTGGGAAAAAGTTTTGAAAATTTTCATGGTCTAAAAAAATAATGAAAAATCTTATTGTATGAAAATATATATTTTATGCAGGATAGGAAAACTTTTCAAAACAACTCTCAGAAGCGATCTATGGTTGAACAGTCACGCGAATCGTCTGACAATTTTGAGTAATTTAGAATTTCGATTAGCAGCGTTTACCAATATTATTAAGAAAAGAAATCTCAGAACTTGATGGAATTAAAAGTTTGAAAAAACCATGAATTGTTGCCGAACTGATATTCATTTCCATTACCTCAAAAATGATTCCGTTTCTTCGAAAAGTAAAAAATTTGATAAAATTTGAACAAGCTCGTTGCCGACGTACAGCAATAGGTAACATCAGTACCGAAGTGTACTACTTGACAATTACTATGTTCCTGTACCAAATTTTCCACAAGTCAAAAGATCCAGAAAATCCATGAATTCTTCGTGATGCTAATTTTCTTACCGAAAGAAGTAATTAATAGTTCAATTTAAATATAGTTTAATGAATTTCACGAAATCAACACGACAACCAGTTATGAATAAACATCAATAACCTGTCACTGAACATCATTTCGGCAACAAATTCATAGACGCGTAAATTTATTTCCAAAGTACATAGACATTACAACATTTGAATTTCACGAAATAATTTTCGTTCAAAAGCATAAACACAAGGCACAAATGATGCTTTTCATCTTTTAGAATTATAGAACTGCTTTGAAACTTTTTCCTTTCTCTTTATGATATCTGAAAAACTTAACCATGTGATTTCTAATAATGAATAGACTAATATACCATAAAGTTATAGGATCATTTCCAGAATCAAAGAAATCATGGAGTTTATAGTATTAAAATTACAATCGAAATTAGCACTGAACTTCAAAAAATCAAAAAATTCCCACAATCTTTAATTAAATGCCGTTATTGAAAAAAAAAAAGTGAAAAATTTATCTAATTAAAAGAGTGAATAATCCTTCGTAGTAATACTAAGAACTCTATATTTTGAGAAATTATTCTTCAAATACATCCGTCATACTTCAAAATCTCAAGATTTTAAAATTAACGTTTTCATTTCTCACCAACATTACTACACTTTCTAGAATGAAATTCCCCACGAAACATTCCCATCATCATAAATATATTCCTAACTGTAACACAGGATGCAGATATCATCGTTCATTATAAAAATATACTAAATACCAGGTCTTCATTCCCCTCCACACTTTTCAGAGCTTGTATTTCACTGGCTAGAGCTTTGATCTCATCACGTAGAATCCGCGCAGATTCTTCACCCGCACCAATGTTTTCCATTTTCGAGACGTTGCTGAAAATAAATTTCAATGCAAGAATAGTCTCAAGTTAATCATATTTTTCAGCATTTTACATTTCCAATATGTTCTCACAAAAGCGTTCCATTTATCATTGATATTATTTTAATTCGCATATGCAGCAATCAATCTGCACATCTATAATTTGAACTTATTTACTTTTCAAGTTCCTTTGCTTAAAATTTCGATTTTGGCTAATTTATATGTCCCGTACTAGTGGTTTTACGTGAACAGTATACGTCCCATACGACTAATTCCACGTGAACACTAATCTAAACAGACCTCACAACGTAATAGAAAGACAATAAAATGCAAAACCCACGTCCACAAGGACTTACGATAGACATTTCGCAGCATAGAATCAACAGATAAGTATGCTACATCAATAATTCTAATTTGTCCGAGCCTTCAAATACCACTCTCCAGGAAAACAAGTAATGCGGATATTTAGTAGTCAGCAGTTCAGAAGTAGACATCTCTTGTTCTTTTGACCCCAAATGGTCAGTAGAGGTCAGCAGTGGCTCGAAGACCAGTAACATCTCCTCTTCCTTCTTCCGTCTCTTTTTTTGTTTATCTAAAAACTCCTCCCAAGCATTTATAAATTCGGAAAATTCGTTGAAAATCTTTTTCAAAAATTCCTAATATTAGTTTGTGATAGGTTGGAAGCATTATAATTATTTTATTTTCTTCCTGTTTTGTTGCATAGCAATTACTGATTTGTTCTTCTTTGATTCATACTCTCTAAGGTTTTTTCAAATAAGAAAATTCCTCGCATTTGTATTCATGTATTTAAACTTTTATTAAAGTTGATTTTTTTTTTCGGAGAAAATTTCCCGGAAAAATTATCAGTTTAATTGGAAAGTTGAAGTTTTAGCAGTTACTTCTGGAAAAACTGGTATTTTATCTGAGAAATTAAGTTTTCAGCAGTTATTTTAGGAAATTTTCCAAACATTATTTATTCTAGTTAAACTAAGGAAATTTCCATTATCTAAAGATATTGTCGTCGCGATTTTCATCTGTAGGAAACTGTAGTTATTACCTAAAATGTCAATCGATATTGGAGGGAATCGATCGTAAATTACCGCACGTCGCTTGTTTTCTCTGCTACTTTTTTTTAAATCTCATTCTTTTTGTTTTTTTCTCTTTCTTCTATGTTTTGCAGAGTAGTATTTATCCGGGTGAACATGTTTATTTAACACTTTTCCTAATGTTGCTTTAACCTAATCTTAGATGCCCAAGAGTTAATTCTTTTACATCATAACTGGGAAATAGCATTGTCATATGTGCTGGCTGCGTGATATTCTGTGACTCTCACATGTGGGTTGGATCTTTGGATTTGTTTGCTTCGGGTTGATTAGGTAGGTTTCTTCCGTTTTTGAATCAATTTCACTATATTTCTTAAGTTCTAATTTTTCAAAACATCCGTTATTGGAGCATATTCGTTCACGACTTGCTCCATTTGGTGGTAGAATAATTAGCATAGCGTCATAAAAATTCTCACTTTTAATGATAATAGTTCAATTATTCCCTTCTATCTTCTTTTTATTCTTCGTTGCTTATAATATTTGCTCTTTACCATTCATTTTTTTCTACCATTTCCAGGCAAGAAATTAAGTCTTTTTAAATCATTGTTTCGTCCTGTCAGGAATTATAAATAAAATGAGCGATTATCCTCATTCATCGTACAATCGAATAGCAACCACCAACACAACTCTTTCATCACATAAACATAATATTCCATCATCGAATCAAATACCTCAACAACAAAATACGCATGTACCATACGTCCCTGCGATGAATTCAGTCCCTTCTGGTATGTTCTATTAACAATATTATTCTATTTCAGAATTCTAAATATATTTATGTGAGAGAGAAATTCAAGTGATACTGTGAAATAATAATTTTGGTTATGTCTTATATTTCAGAAAATGATGCAATTATTGCTTACTGGGAACATCTCAGGGTTAGAACTAGTTAAATTTTTGCATCAAAACCGTGGATTTCATACATGATACATTAATAATACACAGTGGTATTAATAACATAAATAAAGAATTGATAGAGGAGGGAACGAATTCAGTATTGCACAACCGAGCCTAAAATTGATCAAACCAATCTGTGTTAATAGATCGACTTTGAAACAACAATTAGATCATGTTATTCACAATGTGTGAATTGCAGAAAATATTCGAAAATGCGCTTACTAGTTACAGAATAATTACTTCAAGTTGAAGTGTAAAAAACTTGATGTTATGGGATTCTAAATCCATTTATCAGATATCGTTTGCTTGAATATCAGTTCCACTTGATAGCTCTTTGATTATTTCAAAATTATTGCCAACAGATTATAATATCCTTCATCTGTCTCTGTTTTTTCAGCCTGTTTAAAACTTCTAGAACATATGTTTATAAGCTTAGTTGTGGACTGTTTCATTTCATATGATTGTGAATTTGTTGCAGAAATTTCTCAAACTCTTCAATTCTTGAGAAAAAAAGAAAAAGAAACTGAAACTGGAATGTATTTAATGCATTTTGGTAAAAAATGTGAAATATAAAAATAGAGCCCGAAGTTAAATCTGTTCTTTTATGAAAAATTAGTTGTTGTTTTCTTAGTTATATCAAAAATAGCCTTTTTTTGTTAATGTTTCAGATGTTTATGGATCATCGAATTCACAAATTCCGTATCAACAGCCACCGATAAATCATAACGGTGTTTTTCAGCTTAATCCGAATGCGCCACCTTTTCATCCTGTGTATTCGGTATGTTACCTGCATTAAGCTTCGACAGATGTAAATGTTTCGATGTCTGTGCGAAATTGCCTTCAGAATTAAATAATATCAGATAGTTTAAATTAAATTTCTCTATGTCCATCTCATCAAAATCAGTATCATTTAGGATTTTATTTATGTCATGCTAACTGCAGTTTTTCTGAAAAATCCATGACTTTAGCTTATAATCACAGTAATCAGTGTTCATGATCGAAATTGTTAACTATGCGTTGCACATGTGATTTCAATTATATACACATCACATGAGCGATTCTAGAGCGATACTTTGATATGCAATTGAAACTATTTTAATTTGTCCTCAAAAAAGAAAAAAAAAAGCATGTTTTGCAATTTTAACGATGACAAAAATGAGTTTCGAATTTTAATTTCCATCCTTTGATTCAAATCAGTTTTATCAATTTTTTTAGAGGACTTTTTTCAGTATCATCTGCATGAGATGCCATCTTACGTAAATGCTCCAATGTACGATGGATATTGTCCAGCTAATGCTTATGATTATCAGGTTTGTTTCTTTTCAAGTAAAATTTGCTTGTAACTTTAGAATTTAATGACTAAAATTTCTTTTTCATTTTAGCATAAAAATTGATAAGTTCTTTTTAATTGATTTTTAATATTCCGAACAAGCTGTTCCATGGTTCGAAGACCATTTTTCTAATTTCTAATATCGTATCCTTCGTTTTTATAATTGAACTTTTCCTCCTCTTTCGATTTCTTTGTAATGATTATTATGAAGTATTTTTTGTTATTTACATCATTACTTTTATGCTTACTTAACGAGCGACGAAATATTCACATATTGAGATTAATTTTGATGCAAATATGGTTCCTGAAATTGGAATAATTTCACTTGAAAAGTTGAGAGAGTTTTTCAGTGCTGTGATATAAAAATATATCTTAAAATAAGTAATCTTATGATAGTTAAGCTATTTTGTAAAAAACGAATTATCGGAAATTAGAATTAAATATCGTAATCCTGTGAGGTGCTATGTAATTACGAAATAGAATTCGGGAAGGTTAGATCCGAGCAACATCCGAATAGCACCAAATACGACCACATATAGAGCATAATTCTGAAGAGAACTGTGTTGTACATATGGTCGCATTCGGTAAGTGTAGAGTCGTCGTACATTATCGACAGATGGTTCGGAATGGTTCTGTTCGTGAATTCTATGCATACATAAAACTACAGAAAAACTATAAAAAGATATGAAAATAAACTCACAAATCAACCAGGCTAAATTTCATTTTGTTGAACTAAGTTTGTTGAATGGTTTGCGAGTTTGTTCGCATGGTTTTTGGTTTGCTATTGTGTGACGTTGGGCACATATTCTTTTAAAACTTGGCTTGGATCGATATGGTGTCATGAGAGTGATGTGATGGACCACTATGATTAGAATGACAGAACTGAGAAAGGAAGGGAGAATGTGTTGTGATAGACGAGTGATTTATCTTATTTTTTCGGAGTTTTTGCGCAGTTGTTTGACGGTTGTTATGCACGAGAGAATGAAGATAGATGGATAGTTCAGTGGAGTCACTGATGTGATTTTATTGAAATTTGTGACCGAGCGATTTTGGTAGTAAGAAGTAGAGAGGAATTGATGGATGTACAGAGATTGTTGAATGGGACAAAGTAACTGATGCCAGAGAAGTGTGAATCAATACCATGCCATTTCCTTTGCACTGCGCAATTATGCCAGCCAGTCATTTCATTCGATGGGAGCTCATTTCATAAGTATTTCAGATTTATCCATTTTCTCCATCCTGTGCTGCCACGACTCTCCGCTGTCCATTTTATATCTTCAAAACAGAAAACCGTTACGCATCCTCTCCCCTATCTTCTTTGTTCTGTTTTAGTGTGCAAAAACAAGAGGTAAACAGGTACCAACTGGTTTTCGTTCAACAGCTCCTTACTTGTCCGTCCAGTTAGATATCTCGTCCGATCCGATCTAATCATTGCCTGATTATTCAATTCAAGGTTTCATCAACAATAAGATCAAAGGCAGGATTTAAATTTTGTACTTTTTCCTCATAAAACTAAACACAAACAGTTTTTTGGATTCTAGATAAGTTAACAAAAGAAAATTGTTTGAAACGATTTTATTTCCAATTTGTCATAATATTCTCAAAAATGTTAATTTGGGAGGGAAAGAACTGTTATTTTAATTTTCTATTTTGGTTGCGATTTTTATGAATAAATAGGTTTGAACGAAATTCTGCATTTAATACACTCGAAAAATTCTCCTGTTTCGTAAATATCAATTCTGATATATTATTAACACAAGTTGTTAATCTAACTTCACTAATTTCCATTTACATTAATGAGAAATGAGGATTGTCTTTCGAAAATTATAAGATAATTGCCTTAGATTAGGAAATTTTGATATTATTTTCTCAATTAATGAATTTCTTTGTCATTTCGAAGGATTATATCCCTTTTTATGAGAGACAAATTAAAGATTCATGGAAACCGGCTCTATCTTCGTACCATATTTTGTGATACCTTTGTTTAAGAGGAAGCACATTATATCAGTCGGAAATTTTTCGTGTTGCGGGGATAAACAATTATATTTTAAAGATAATTTTATAGAAATAAAGGGAACTGATTTGCATCAAAAAATTTGGAAATAGTGCAGTACAAATGATAGATTTGATGGGATATAATATATTGGTATGCAGTCAGTACTAATAAAAACATTGTTGGGAAGAAAATGAATAAAATTATTGGACGTAATGATGCAATTAAAATGGAGGGATATAGAATGCCGGAGTGTAAAAGAAGAGAGAGCATAAAAGTGAATTTTTCACGATTATGCTTGCTGTATGAAAGTGCATCATCACATAGGGATTGGTATGACCTACAATTGCTAGTTTTATTTTCTTTTAGCTCATGGTATTTAAACCTATTTTCGATGGCTATTCTAATTAATTTCTAATTGTATGTTAATTATAATTATTACAATTAAAAAATACTCTGTTTTCACTGCTCTTTGGATGTCTCGAACCGAAGTTTTGGTTTAGGATGTGAATAGCAGCAGACTCAGCACTCCGATCCTGAATCCAAAATACTAAATATTATGAAATAAAGCTTTTTTTTTTCTTTTTATTTTATTTTATTTTTATTTTATTTTTATTACTGCCAATTTGTTCATGATTCTAATCATCATTTCTAATCGTTTTAGGATTTTAATCGTTTAATTTTGAATAAGATTATATTGGTAATCGTTATTATTACAGTTTCCGCAAGAGATCCCAATGTTCACTCCATATATGGAGCTACCAGTATCAAACGGTACTGATGCGGATACAATGAATGCAGAATTGAATTATGGTAATAATTTTGGGTATTACGGACTGCAAGCTAACCTTTCACCTGCGCTTTGCGAACGAATGCTATGCAATGAACGAGCCAAAGAATTACAGGAGGTTTGTTTATTAAGCTTACGTAGTATTTGTTTTTGCATAGTAAGTATGAATCTGTTGGTTCATTTATTTGTACAATTATATCCCTATGATTGCTGCAATTGTTTTCATTAAAATAGTTCAATTTTAACTTTTCAATCGTTTTAAGAATATAAACATTACAGATTTTTTTTATGAAACTGTAGTGGTATTCTTCAGATGAGAAGTACACAATCTACAGTCTAAACTAGATCTAAAATCCAAACAGTCTAATGACCTTGTTCTGGTACTTGTCATGAAACTATCACTTCAATATGTTCTGTTAATATTATTCTCCTTTTGAAAGCTTTTTTTGCAGAACATAAAATTACATGACCGAAAATAACTTCATCATTTAATTTTCTAAGTATTTTTTGACTAATCGATTCATTTTTGTGTTAAATGATTAAACAGGAACTTCTTTTTTTATATAATTTAAATTTTTTCGGGAAATTTAGGATTTTACTTCTAATTTAGATACAAGTCGGTTTGGAGCAGCTAATATTAGAACCGGGTGAATTTGAAACCTGGTCAAATGCTATCAGGGAACGTACTACCAATCCACTGTTCAAAATTGATGCATTGAAAATAACAGTTGAAATGATTATTCAATTGGTAAAAATTCTTACATTTAGAATTTTCGCTTTTCCTTGAATTAATTGCTAAGATATGAGTAATTTATTGCAAGTCTGTTATGTATGCGAACTATTTTTCTGTGGTATTTCATGCATGTCTTGAAGCAAAAAGATTGTTCAAGGAAATTTTTTAGAAATATGACGTAGAAGAATGATACGAAGATTATAAAGCAAAACTGAAATGAAGGTTTTGCACTTTCATGATTGTGGCTTGATGAAATAGGAATGTCCCTTCGAAATTAGTATGAACAAGACTAAGTTGAAGATAAAGTAGGTGGAGAACAAATATAAAAAGTATTCGCGGAGTTCAGAAGTGACTACTTGTCTGTATGCATTACATGTAGTCAACTTTCATACAGATTGACAATATGCAGTTCGAAAATGTTTAATTTACTGGAAAACTGTAAAACTATTAGATATGGAAAATTTGATTTTCTAATTTTTAGGCTGCTTTTACATCATCATCACAAACTGTACAATATAATTTGGCAAAGTTATGTTCATTTTTGTGTTCTGATCTGCATACCTTCCAAGATGATATGATTGCTAGTTTTTTATGCTTTCACGAGGAGCAAAGATCCAATCTCAATGATCAACAGCGAAAGAATCTTTTGTTGTTTTTTGCGGAGATTTATGAAAAACTGGAATCGGTAAGCTCTTTTTCTCCTGTTCTGATTATTACTCTTATGTTTTTGCAGAATTTTTTTGCTTCACATTTCATTTTCTTCTCATACCTAACTTTCGATTTTCTGTTTTTCCGGGCGGCGAATTCAGTGATGGCAACTTTTATTTTATCATTTATTTTTTTAGAATTTGTTGAACTTTTATATTTTATAATTTAAATTGAGCTTTAATGGATTGTTTTATTTCTTTCTCATCACTGACATTAGGATTTTAAAAATAGATTCTGTCCATTTTCTGTATTTCATTTGAATTTCAATTTTTGATATTTTGTTTCTCGTCACAATAATTCGAGATAAAACATTTTTTGCACTATTCATTATTTGAAATTTTCAAAGTTTTCTACATGAACTTTTTTGATATGAAATCCTTTCTCAACAGTCTAATTTAAATTTTAGAAAAAAAGTTCGAAAATGCAAGCTTTCGAGAATGCGCTATTGGAGCAGATCAAAGAAGTGTTAACGGCTGATCGTTTGGATGATTCGAAGGTTAAGGTGGTAGTGGAAGTGCTTAAGGTAAATTTTAATTGCAATTTGGAATTATATGAATCTTTAATTACTGGATTTACTTATTAAGATATCAGTAAAAATTATAAGGTCGATTTGATTCTGTAATTATTTTTATTGAAAATGGATCGGTAATTTCAAGCAGTCTTTATTTTAGCTTACTGGTCGTTATTTGGATACTGATGAAGGAACCTCTAAAATTAACGAGCTTCTCACACAATTGAATGCTATTGCTAAAGCACATCCGGCTATCAGCGAGTAAGCGTCACTAACACTGACATAGTTGTAAAATTAATTTTTTTTAAAAAAATTCTGTAATTCTTTGCGAAATAATGTGGTTCAGTGCTTACAATTATAACTTTAGAAAAGTAGATGACATCAAGCACGATAAAATATGTTTTTAGAAACTTCTTAACGAGTTAATGTCATGTTTTATATAGGCCATCTAAATTCCCAATCAAGCAAACATTGCTTGCATGAGTTGTTAAAAAAAGTTACGCAAAAAAAATGTAAATCAAGGCAGACAGGCCTAAAATATCTTTCGGCAGTATGCCGCCTTCTTAAGATTGCAAAAATTATGTTTCCAATTAATTAAGAGTTCCTGTCGTTTTTCTCATTTTTCATTTGAATCGCATTTATACAGTTTGTGGAAAAATATAATTTTTGCTTTATATAGGCATTTTCTGTTTCTTTGAAATTCACTATTCTCGAGATGTTGTGTTTTAGTTCTGTGAAGGAACAAATATTAAGTTTGAACACGTGGCGTGAGAACAAATGGGATGCATTAAACTTTCTGACTAATGAAGAGAAGGCAGCGACTGAGGTAAGTGATAGATTCATGTTATAAAATTTTGAAGGAGTATTATTACCTCAATCTCTGGAAAAAAAATTCAGTCATTGGGATAACTCATTCATGCTATTTTTTATATCATTGTAAATATTATCGAAATGTTATTTTTTTATTCTCTGAAAAAGAATATTCTCAAATATTCTCTGAAAAAAATCAAGTTGGTATTAAGTTTTAATAACGTTTCAGTTTCAGCAATATCGCAGGGAAAATGACCAAGGTTTGACACCATCTTGCTCATCCAGTTTTATCATTGGTCCCGACGGTCAACCACTAACCGAAGAAGAACGGGCCTTTCTAGAAGAGAATTTCCGTAAATTGGATAATAACGACACCATCTTGGATAATGATGATGTGAGCGATGAGTACGACGAATTTTTGTCGGCAGGTCTGTCAGGAATTTTATTAAATTCAAATATTTATAAAGTAGATCATATATAGCTTTTTTTTTCTGAATACTTTCAAATATGAGACGATAATGCTAATCTCACTTTAATTTCTTCGTTGCAATTTTGGTCTGTGTAGTTTGAAAATGGAAAATAAAAACATTTTATTTCTAGTCGCTAATGAAGAAGCCAAAAAACGTGTGGCAGAAATGGAATTAGCTGAAATAGAAAAGCAAATGGCAAAAACCAATCTAGATGGTCGAAATGGAAACCTTCCAACAGAAACTGGCAAAAATATGGCAACATAAAGTGGAAATGAAAAATTGTCAAGTTTTTTCGGAAATTTTTAGAACATGAATGGATTATAATTTTTCAAAAAAAAATTTTGTAGAACATAGATGGATTGTAAGGTAATAATTTAAAAAAAAATTTTTTTATAGAACATGGTTGGATTGTAAGATAATAATATTTAAAAAAAAAATTTATAGAACATGAATGGATTGCAAGATAATTTTTTTAAATTTTAATGGAGAGTTCGAATGTTGCTATTGGAATAGACTTTTTTGAGGATCCCAATTTTGTTGGATTGATTTGTGCAGTTCTGACTGTATGGTTCGATTTTCTTATAAGTGCTGCTTTTAAAAAACTGATTTCAAAACAAGAAAAAAAGCCAGTTTTTTTTTCTGGTTTCCTCAGGTTACCAATGTTTTTTTTTTTTTTATTTTCCTCACTGTGGAATGATCAGTCTTTTCATTTCCAAGATTAAAGTTTCAATATATTCGAAAGTCCTGTTTGTAGCGGATTGGATGTGGTAGTAACCATTTTTATAATTTCTTTTAGAACATAAGTTTTCTATTTCGTTTCCCATCATTCACACAGTGTATGAGTTTCATATTGCAAGTGTTACCTTTATCAGCTGGATGAGTCATTTTTGCTGAATTTTGAGTTTTTTTTAGGAGCTTTTTGTCACTCATTTTAATGGGTAAGTACAACGAATTTACATGCATCTTTAGCAAATAAAATAGATAGGAATGAAGAAATAAATACTTGATTTGTTCAGCAAAAATGTTATCACTTTATTTGTTGAGCAGTATACTTTTGGAAAACTGGTTCTATTCCCATTGCGATGGAAAATAACGATATTTAATTCCTGTCGTTGAGCAAATATTAAGAATCGACTAGCATTATCATAGCAAATAGTGTGAAATAATGCGAGTTTTTGTTGAAATATATACGAATTCATGCAATAAGTTATTTGCTTTAATTTAAAAACGAGTTTCAAGATTAAAACAAGCACAAAGACGAAGTTTAACATTATATAGTCTGGTTGTAAATTGCCAACAAGGGAGATATTCGTAATTTATTGTACGATAAATTGTCCTAAAATTTCGTTTGTACTGTATAGGTAGTTGCTTCTCAAATCAGTTTTGCTGTGTACATAATAGTACTTAATGGTAAAAAAGGCTAGAACACATTCAGTACCTCGCGTGGTGTTGCATCACATAATGTCTTATTTTCACTTTTTTAAAAATGCTTTGAAAGTAAGTTCTCCTTTTTTATATTACGTTTTGTGTTGCATGCTGGACACGGTAAGACTGTGTAACTTTTTGATTCTCTCAAAATTTTCTGATCATTCTACATTCAGCTGAACTTTTTTTTGATATTTGTTTCTTTTCTTCGTCTGATTCATGTACATCTGTTGTGAATAAATTATGTTGTAGAACAATCGCTTACGCATTAAATTTCTTTCTGAAGTGCACCATAAACTTGTTTCAGCAATAAGAATTTATTTTCTTACTTGATTTCATCTACAATTCTTTATGGCCATTCATGTCATTCATAAATGAATGAGATATGAAACGTCTTCAAGATTCTTTAAAAGCTTCAATTTTTTACCAAGATGAGAAATCACCGAAAATTCGATTTGACTGAACAGTTTTTTTAACTGTGCCGAATTCAGCAATATCGTTTGCCGTTCGCTTTGTTGCGGCAGTTACTTCTGGCAAATTTATATACTTTCCAACACCAGAACCATATTTCTTCGGTTTTGGAATTTGTGTTATTACAGCTGGCGCACTTACAACTGTTTCTGAAATTTAAAGTCATTATTCCCGTCCATACATTTCTCCGAAAAACTTCCTTTTACAAAAAAGTCATCGAAGCATGTCTCTAAGACGAGTATATCCCAACTTTCTTTTTTTCACATGAAACAATGCTATGCAATAACTCAAAATAGCTTTCTGAAAACTCGATGCTTTACGAATTTAAATCTTTACCACTTTCTTGATTAGTTTTTGCTAAACGAATATTTTCTCTTTCTTTCTCCACCGCTATTTCAGCCTCCTCGAAGGGGTCAACAAAAATTTCCGCATTAAGAAAAATCACATCTATCTGAAATACAAAGAACGAATTCGAATCTTTGATACTGTTCGGATATATAAAACTTTCAAACAGGAAATTGGAAACTTGCAATTGGACGGCTGCTTTCATCAGTCTCTATCTTTTCAATAGCATTCAGTGTTTCAGTACCGCCCACAACACGTCCAAAAATAGTGTGTTTACCGTCCAGGTAACTACATGAACGAAAAGTAATAAAGCTGAAAAAAAGAATGATTACAAAATACACTTTAATCAGATAATGGTTATTCATAAAGTTGAAGTACGTAAAATCTGATATGTTTGAAGTACATAAGATACCAATAGTTCAAGAAATATTTTTCAAAAGATCTATAATACTTACAACTGCGATTTATTCGTATCTGTTCCCTGATTTGCCATACTTAGTATGCCACGTTGATCATGACTGAGTGATGATATAATTTCATCTTTAAAAGGCTTTCCCCAAATAGAATCACCTCCTTTGCCGGTACCTGTCGGGTCTCCTCCTTGCAACTAAATAATGAACAAATTCAAAATCTCTTATATGTATGTATTTGCTTTATTCAGTGCAACTTCATTTTAAATGAAATCTTTCACTATTAATAATAATCGAAAACTCATACAGTATCACTGATGAAACCATAACAAACAAGTAATAAGTTCTATTTTTTTTTCGTGAAGAACTGTAACGGAAAATTTTTAAAATTTACTATAAAATTTCGGATGATCCGATGGAACTTGGTTTTGTTGTAGTAACCATTTTTACAATGCTTGATAAAGTTTTCGCAAGCTCTTGGCGCATCTTTGCAAAATAATTCAAGATTTATTGCACCATAATTAGTTAAGATTCTTACATAACCATTCTTATTTACCCTTGCATATCTGAAAAAAGAACCGATGAGAAGTATTCTCAATGACACAGAACGACCACAGTTGTGAGGATGATCCACATTCCAGAATCTTTAAATATCCGAAATTTGTAAAAATTATGATAAACCATCTCTACCTCAATTCTAAGAGATACAGCATTGAGAAAAAAAAATTTACTTGACGGTATCAGCATCAAGTATAGCTGCCTTCTGATGCGTTATGGGTTCCATTGTTGTCGATGTCAATCCCGCAGCTACACGACCTTGACTATAATGTGCCGCATTGAGTTCATCTACTGTTTCCTCTTCTATTTGTTCAATTTTCTAAATGACTTTTATTTTGCAAAAATAAAATTGGGTCTTGAGGAAAAAATTGACCGAAGTTTGAAATTTACAAATTCATTGCATACATAAAAACTCCTTCCTCATTCGGGATTTTAATTCAACTTTCTAAAAACCAATAGTACTCGATTTAGCGTCAATCACTGTCAATTATAAGTAGTGAAAACTTACTGTTGGGATATATTCTTTTTCCAGTTTTTTCAAAATCTCTTTAGTTTCGTTATTCATCCGTCTGATATAAAATTTCGGATCTTTCATGGCTTTCTTTTCAGCTTCAATTTCAGATTTCGTCTTTAAATCCAGCTTTATATGATGAAATTGTTCAATGTTAAATTTTTCTAAATGATTTGGATCCTGAAAGAAATTTTAGGCAGTTTATATATTAAATAAGTAATGCACATTAGCTCGTTAACACTGGATCTATTTTTTGACTTAATCGACCAGAGTTCATCTTTCTTATTAGATCTTTTGATGTGCATTGACCAGAAAACGGCAAAAATCATACGAAATACACTTCAGAAGTTTTACAAGAGCCAAAGAATAAATCACAAGTTATCTGTTATTTAAAAAAACATCACATGCGACTTATTCTTTGGCTCTTGCAAAACATCTATTTGCAAAGTAAATTTAAAAATTATCTACCTGCAAAACAATAATATCCTTTCTTTGAAATGGTTCATCGGTTAAAAGATCTTTCAGATGTCCGGGTTTCAAGTTCAGTTCTTCGATAGCTTCAAGTGAATATACATTTCCCGTTTGACAAATGGTTACAATATGGCTAGTGGGTGTGAAGACACGAAATGTAACAGGGCATCGAAAATTCCCTAGAATACAAAAATTTTTCCATTTCGGCAACAGAAAAATATCTAGTTGATTTCCAATACAGCATACATATATCACGTATTATGCAACTGCAAAGTGCATGCGTATTAATTATTCTAATTTTATGATTACTCTCCGGTCAACCCTCTCTTTTTTCCGACAAAATTTGAAAATTTCTCAAATATGGACAAATATATTCTTATTCATAATACTAATTAGAGAGAAATTATAATATCTGATCTAAATCAGATCAGAATTACTGTCCATTTCTTGATATGAACTAAAAACTGATTATTTTGAAATGTAAGCAACCAATGCTTAACAAATAATCAGTACCATCACTATCTTTATCGAATTTCAAATGAATCAATTCTTTTGCTGCCATTTTCTTGCCAGTTACTGGATTAACACCATACTTTTTCAAATATGGTATAATTTGCCTGCAAAATACTTTTCACCGCAAGAAATTATAAAGAGAAAAAAACTCGACTTTTTTTCATCTTTTTTCTTTTCACTTCTTGCTCTTAAATTTTTGAAAATTAATATATAAATGCAAAGAAGTTTATAGTTCTCGTATAGGACTAAAATAAATAAAAAAGTGAAAAAACACACAAAAATTATGGGATAAAAATTCAGTATTTTTTTTGCGAATTTAATTTTAACAAAAATTAGACAGAAAGTGTGAATTTGAAAATCATTACATAAAACAGAAGTCTCTATGCATACGTTAAATCAAAAATTATTCCATCCTGTGAACAAACGGGATCCTCAAACGGTAGTAGTGACAGAGAGCAATGTGTAATTGGCAAACGCTTGAAGAGTGCACGTTGCATGCGCCGACCGGTATCTGTAAGATTTCTTCATGATCTAAAAATGAACACTAAAATATCCATAAGATATTTCGGTCATTTTCAATACATTGCTTTTTTTCTTCTCGTTAATTGAAACTAATTTCAGCAAATCAAATTATCTTAAACCATTTTCATCTATTACTTATAGAAGAATATACCATCTTTGTGTCCGCCATAAGTTTCTTTCCATTCGGTAGTTGTTAAATATCTGAAATAAAAGGTGCCTAAAATTGAATGATTATTTGGAGTAGAAGGAAACCAAAGAAATAAAATGGAGTAAAATACAATTAAGGACGTGAGCAGAATCCACTACTGAAAACTGCACTGTTTCTTCATCATTACGTAATTCTGCCTGTCTCGTTGTGATTCCTCGTGTATTTTCAATAGTTACATCAGTGTCAATTTTTTCCGTCTTTTCTCCCTTATTTCCGGCTTCATTTACTTAGTTGGAAAATATTAGCTCGAAAATTCTTGGATATTACATAAGAAAAAAAAATCACAATATGAAGGAGAAATATAAAGGTTCCCGAACTTTGAATTCCACAGTTGGGTTAATAATAAATCCTTACTTGGTCTAGCAATAAATTTATGAAATAAATTTTTGGCAAAATTATGCAAGGGAAATGCCAATGCGTTTCCAGTTAATTAACAAAATTTAATTGGAAAAGAACTTACAATTTATCCTTTTGATGTTGTTTTTTTCCCATATCTGAAAAGTTATCAAAAAAAAAATAGCAATCTAAATTTGAAATTTTTATAAATTTCAGATTTGGATTTAAAAAAAGAGAATAAAGTTAAATTCGCACATGCTAATTAACAACTACATAAATTGTTATTATAAATATACTTTGATTTACATCATAAGATTCTAGCACTTCTACTAATCTCCGAATTTAATGAACCACAAAAACTACAATGAGACTTCTCAAATCCTCACCATCATCCTTGGAGCTTAAAACCAAACATCCCAGACCCCCCGCGAATTTCCAGATTAATCGCGAAATAAATGAACAAAAATAACTGCACTATTTGCGGTAGAGCTAATCGTAACAGGGGCGCTATGCAACTTTTTCGTTCATCGAAAAATTTGTTACCAAAAAACGGATGAATGAACGTTCCACGAGAAGATTTGGAATGCAGGATATAGTAAGTTGCACTTTCTATTCTATAGCAATCCTTACTCTGAAAATTTGGGAAAAGTCTCTAGAATTTCGGAAGGAAGTTTAAGACGCATTGAAATCAAATTATTCATAGCTTGAATAGTTCAAAACTCTCAAAATATGTTTACTCGATATAAGCAATTCAAAATCAGTTACCTTTATCAATTGAAATTTACTAACCTTATTAATTAAACTAATTTGACTGATTTCAACTCAATTTTGAATTGTAATAAGATAGAAGATACATGACAAATACATTGCCATTGTTTTCTATGACTTCGTTCTCTTACCTAGTTCAGATCAGTTTTCTGTACTTTTCGATATATTAATTGATCGATCAATGATTTTATTTTATTACATCACAGAATTCCTGAAGATTTTTCATGCCAATTTTTGAATATTTTAAAACAATCCATTTCAGTTAGATGCATATCTGGAATGTTTCCCTGAGGCTGTCATAAGTTTAGATGTTGTTTTAAAATTAAATAATAATTTGAAATCACTCAATAAATATATTTTATAATATTACGTGAAAGTTATTCTCATTATATTCCATATTTTCGGCATTATTTCCATCCATGCTTGTAACTGTTTGGTTCTAATAGATGACAGCATAGAACTTAAGATTCTTTAGCAGCATCACATTCGCAGATTTTGAATGGAAAACTTTTGATTTGTATGTAAGCCGGAACTCGGAAAATCAACGGAAGAAAAGTGTAGACAAGAGAATTAAACTGAACGTTTGTCATATTCTCCAAAATTAATAAGTTGGAAAAAAATCTTTCAAGCCTTTTTTTCTTGATTACAATGTTTGAATTTCATTAAGTATTCTCATTTAGTTGAAATAAAAAGAATATGCTAAATTGAATAATAAAGATTGCTAATAGTATAATGATAAAAAAATTAGAAAAAGAAAGGATAAGTATTGAGAAATCTATAAAAAATAGATTTCAGGAAAATTCAATGAAATACCGCAATATCGTAGAGTAAAATTCCATACTTTATTATTTTTCTCATAGAAATGCATGAAAGTTTACAATAAAATGCGTTTATTAAAAAACGTAGCATATTCACAATAATATTCGTTGTTTCTAAGATTTTGGCTTACATCGTATTGGATAGAACTGAGCTTTCCATTCTTGAAACTTCTTCTGCAAATTCCTTATCTTGAAAAATATCTGTATAAACTACACTTTATGACAATCAACTAAAGAAATCGACTATCTCATCTATCAATATTTCATATATTTTAACAATTTTTCTTCACTGATCAATATTATCGATGTTAAAAGGAAAAAAAAAAAATCCTATGCTAAAATATAGTAAACTTTTGTTCCAATAATTAGTATCTGCTATGTTAATTATATTGTAAGGTTTAATTTTATCAATCAATCAATATTTTCCATGTTACAGCATTATGATTTTTTTTCATAGAAATTGAAAAATTTTACTCGAAGTTCTTCTTCTTTCTTTTGTATGTCTTCTTTAGCAATTTTTTGAGCTAACATTTGCCTTCTCCACAACGGCAACGGTTTGTTTGTTCCAGTGATGAATTCTGGCATTTGATTAATATATTTATCCGGTGTACATGCTTTTTTCATCTCCTCAATGTCAATTTCCAACTGCAATTTCAATTTGAAAGATAATTTATGAACTGCAAAATTACTTTCCAATACATAAATATAATAGAATATGATTTCTCTATTATTTTTAATTCTTTTCCTGTTAAATGATATTGGGAATGTTGGGCAAAATTTCATAATTGTTCTTTATTTATCGATTCCTGGATTAACAAAAAGCAACGCTATTGAGAACAAAATATTCGTTGAATGTTTCCATTATATTTGAATGCGTGAAATATGAATTCTGCGAAAATCAATAAAATTTTGAAAATTTTCGTAAAAGTAACAAACGAAAGAAAATGTTCAAAGAACAAACCAATTTTTGCTGCTCTATTATTAAGTTCTTTTGTTTTTGCTTATAATCCTTGAGTGACATCATACCTTTCGATAATTGTTTTAATTCTTAAACATTTTTGATTTGAATTATGAAATTTTGAATTCAATTTTTTTGGAAATAAAATTTTTGGCAGAAATACTGTTATATATAAAATAAAGAGAAGAAATGAAATGAAAATTTCAACAGCATAAATTCTATGCAATATGATCAAAATATGGTAATTTGCAACTTATGTGACCTGAAGTACATTTGTCTTCTCTTACCCTTGTTAGCTAATTAAATAATTTGTAAGGAAGTATAAATCTCTTATACTTGTCACTTCCAATTATATTATTTATCTAAATCGATTGTTTTAAAGAAGATTTTGTTTAGAAAAAAAATGAACAATGTATAACCGAAAAACAAACCTTGAATCAATTGATCGTTGAGATGATTAGTGATCGAAATAGTTGTTTTAATTTTGTTCGATTTAATTTCATACTCTCCTTTATTGTCTTTGCTTTTGTATGCACTCTGAACACTATCTATAGTAAATCCAAGCTTTAATTTTTGATATGTATGAATTTCTGACTTTTTGATGATAAATAGAATTTCTCATCAGTGGAAATTATCCAAAATCTGTTTCAGCTCTTGTTTTTGTTTCTTCAACATCTACTTTTTTAAAATTGTACATAATATGATTGTAAGGGATTCAAGAAAAGTTCGAAATTAATCAGCAAAATGTTCTTACCATATTCGCAAGTAGGAAGTTTTGAATCATCTAAGAGGTCGTCTGATACTGATACATTTTTCTGAAAGCAAATCAGTTTATCACTCGATCATAAAGTCCCTTAACATCAAGTTATTATTTGCTTTGCCACAAGAATTGAATTCATAATTGAATTTGAAAAGGATTTGAAAATTTTTGCAAATTTCGCCATCAAAATTTATCTTATTCAAATATTATGAAAAGTAAAGAAGAAATTACTTGTAAATTATGCTGTATTTGTCTGACTGACAAATGTTCATCACTTTCCAATGCATTATCCAAATCGTCCAAAATTTCTTTTATTCCGTCAGCGTTATTTCGCTGATGAATGTTATCTAAAACTGAGAGAAAAAAAAGCTAATTAGAATATGTTTTTCTAGAAAAAAATTACTTTAAAAAAAACAATTTTTGTTTTTTTTATATATTTAAAATCTCAGTAAAATTAATGCATAACTATAAATAATGTTGATCGTTTGAGCATAATATAGTCATCAAAACCTATTGCTGTAAAAAAAAAAAAAAAAAAAAACACTCGAGAATGGTGAGAATAGTCAAGAATTGAATCCTTATATGATTTATAAATGGTTCATTCAAAAGATGAATAAGCAATGAAAACATTTTGTTAAACCTCTTCCTTTCCAATAAATAAATATATTGATTTTAGATTTGACAACAAAATGAAAATATGACAAATGCCAAAAAATCCAAAAACTACCAAAAAAAAAAAAAGAAAAAATCACCCATATACTGTTTGTTTTCTGGTCGTTGTTGACTAATGGCTTCGATAATTTTTTGCTTTGCTTGCGTCGTATTATCGGGTGACGATAATTTAGAGTTGCATCGATAATGTTGAAGATTTGGCTGGACATCCGAGTAACATGAATTTTTATGAAGTTTCGGAGAATTGAGAGATGTTGAAGTAATTTCTACTTCGGAAAATTTTGAAGATTTCGATACTTTCGGAAGATTCGACAGTTCCTGTTCAGTCAATTCATTTTCTGTAGCTCTCATTAGATGTGCTGTTTTTGCAGAAAATGATTCCAGTCTGTTGCATTCACTGGATTTAGATTCCGGTTCGTTGCATATAGCAGTTTCTGGAACATTTTCTGGTGAATTTCCTGTTTGATGTATCAGGATTTTTTGCTTTTTAAGTAAATTTTGTTTTTGTTTCTCATCGATTTTTGTCTTTTGCTGATCTGTCTCGATCCTCGAGTATTGTTGACTTAGCTCCGCGGATTCACTTAATTTTCCAGTTGCATTAGTTGAGATCGTATTGGAAAAGTGATGATAGAAGGATAGATTATCTCCAGTAGAATCGGATGAATTCGTGGAATCTCGACTTCTCTCTTCAGAATAATGCGATTTTCTATTATCACTTGAAGTATTTTTGTTAGAAGAACCATAATGTAACAAAGATGGATTGTCAAGAATGATATCGGATCGGCGGGTCGGGAAAACGAGTGTACCGAGTAAACAGTTTTGCATCCTGCAAAAATGAAATGATTAAAAGTGCTGGCGATTAGGAGATCAAATAACTCTTCCATTTATCAGTTCAATTGAATCATTCCTCAAAAAGTAATGAAATGTAGAAAAGTGAGCAAGCAAAAAAATTGAGTGAAACAAACAAGCAAATTTTAGTAATAAAATTGAAAAAAATTGTATAATAGTCTTGTGAATTAGGTTGAAAATAAATTGTCTAACTTCACAGCAATCTCCGAATGATTTCCTTTTTTTTTCTTTTTTTCAAATAATTTGCATCAATTCTGAATTATATAAACTAGCTGGACTGGACACGCGGAGCATGTTCGACTCCCGGTGAATGCAGAAAGTAGGCGTGGTTAATAAATTCATTCCGCTCATGAAGGCGTGGTCAATGAATTCAATTCGCTCGTGAAGACATGGTGTAGGCGTGGTCAAAAAATTTAGTCCGTTCACTTACTTTCTTTACCTGTCACACTTGTGACAGATAAAAAAAAGTGGATATATCTAAATAAAAACACGCGCCTATTCGAATGCAACATTGATGATAAGGGCAATGCTGAGAAAATCCTGAGCAATCTAATTACTTAGCCTAAGCCTAAATTATTCGAAACTTTCTATTAAAATTTCAATAACACTATTAAACTTATGTACAAAATGATGAGTCCATATAATAGTATAATAGGCTACATACAGATATCGTAGACAAATTTTAGAAATACACATATATATATATGCATATATAGATATATAAAATTCCCCTATTTTAACACTTAACATATTCATACCATCAATCATGATGAAAAATCGAGCGTTCTGTCGAAAATTTTGATTCGCAAAAAGTTTATAAAATGAATGTTAGGCTTATGCAGTAATGCATTCAAATGTCATTGTTTCTTGGAGGAATTCAAATTTGAAATTTTAACTGTTGCTGATTATTTCATGTAGAAAAGTAGACGAAAAGGAAATGAAATATAAAAAGATAAGAAACATAAGGATCGTTGGGTAATAAATAATTAACCTTATCAATGTGTGCCTAAGATATCATTATTGATTGTCCAGATTTCGTTCCTTGTTCAGATGTAAACATTCAAGAATATGAAGCTTAATGACTCATCAGATGATAATAATATTTGATGTGTAATAGCAAGGCAAACATGTCAAACACAAATTTTTGAAAAATTATTTGATATACATTTCTTAGATTTAGATTTAATTTGATGTTAGTCCTTTTAATTTTGAAAGTTTTATGGAAGCAGTTTTTTTTTTTTTTTTGATCTATTGATTATAATGATTTAAGTTAACTATTATTAATTATTATTATTATAATTACTACTATAATACTGGTGGAAGTACCAATGAAAATGATTTGAAAACCGTTATTGTTTTTTGTTCTCTTTTAGAACACTCATACAAGATCATCTCCAACATTCAACATGTCCTGTTATATTATAGTCATTATGCTTACGAAAAAACTTTCATTTGTCTCCAAAAGACTAAGATTTTTTTATAGTCTAGAATTTAAGCCGAGTAATCGAAAGAGAAATTAAATGGGAAGATGAAAATAATTTAGCATCGACAAGATTAGGTTTATATATGGGCCTGATCATCTTTGATAGATTTTAAGTAAGGATATCAAATTTATCGATGTTAATGGCAGAAAAGAAAGGTCAATAGTACCATACAAAAAAAATAGGAAATACAATAAGTGATGAGGGGAAAAAAAAAGAAAAGATGAGATGAAAGAGAGAGAAAAATAGTTTCGTAAATGAAATGAGTCAACAATCACACCTGAAATTCGCAAACAAATGAGGAGACGAAGAATGGAATCTAGGTGAGGGATTCAGGTCAGAACGGAGGGGGAGTGGAAGAAGGAAGATGAAATGATAGCTTAGGAAAAACAATAGTCAACCAAAAATGATTTTTAATCAATTCTTTTGCTTTTCTTATTTTTATCTTTCATTTTAACAATCATCGGAATGATATGTGACAGTGATGGGAAGAAAGGATGACATACATACTATCAATGAACAACATTAACATTAATAATCTTTCCCATCATCAATTATACTGATACATTGTTGAGAAAAAAGAAGAGAAGGAAAAAAAATTTGTCAATTATTGACTTTTAATCACAAATAATATTAATGAGAGCAGAAATGACCAGAAATGCGTAAATCATAAATAGAATAGATTTAAGATCAATAATAATTCATTTTCAATGTAAATAGAGACGGATTGTTGCTGTTTGGATTAGATTGACTTGAATCGAATTAGATCAAATGTTAATTTGATTCAAATCGAACAATTTGTTAGAGCAAATATTGAATATATGAATCATTTGCCACATAAGTAAGCGATAATTGGATCGATTGGTGATTCGTTGAGCTGATTGTTTTGATAGCAATCAATAATAGGAAGCTTAGTGAGAATGTCATCTGTACAAACATCAAATTTTTATCTTTGATTTTAAAAAGGATTCACCCAAATCATCTTTTCTAAAGATAAGCTGTACAATGTTTTAAGTTATTCTGATATGCATCGTTTTTTTAACTTCGCATAATTCATGTTTACTTTTATCAGAAAATTGAAAGGAAGAGATGAGATCATTTGTGTAAAAAATATAGCAGATTTTATTTTTGTTTTCAAAAAAGATTCAGTCAAATTTTGCATATTTTTGTTTTTATGCTTCTGTAATTTATGGATTATGTAGTATTAAAGTAAATTAAATTAAAATGCTTAGGATAATTAGTATTGTTTTATTCCAGTTAAAACTTAAGTTAAACTAACCATAATTTAGATCATTTGGTTTCTCAAAGATTCCTCTTATTAGGCATTGTATGTAGTTGATGCTTGTTGCATAGTTTATTTTATCAAAGTATAGGAAACTTTTCCGTAGATTCAACGTCGAATCATTTAATATTCACAGAATTGAAATGATTTCATTTTCGATTACATATTGCATTTTATTAATAATCTGTCAAGTATGTGTATAATACATGATGGCAAATTGCATACGTCATTTTGGAAACGTAGTTTCACGTAAAGTAAATTAGTCTCACGTTTTGTTTCTACTTTTGTAAACTTCAGATGAAGTCTGACATGTTGAGTTGCTAAATAATCGATTGAAGAGTTGTTATCATCACCGTTATTGAGTTGTAAAAAAACTTGTTTATCATGATGCGAACATTCTGAATACGATAGTGACAGTTGTTTTTTTTTGTCTGGGATTTTTCACGTCACTTTTTTAAGTTTCATGAGGGAGGGTGGTTTCTTTTTAGAGAGATGCGGTTTCTTGATATTTGTCAACCTGAAATGGTACGCTATGATGCATCACGCAAAGTTATGATTCAGCGTGTATTCCCACATGAATATTATCAATATTATGGTAGTCTCATTATAATCTTAGAATTGCTCTTTAACTTAAAATTCATAGTTAATATGCTTTTATATAATCGTATTCTTTCCCCATGCAAAGTGTATGCATTTTGCATCGATAAATTTTTAACACGTAGAGTTTATGTTTCTTTTGGTTATTCAAAACAAAAATCAATTAAAGTTGATTTTGCTTTTATAATTCGCATGTTTGGATAATTTACATATGTATTTGCTTTTATTATTTTTTATGTGAATTCATACACGTACTTGCTTTTGTTGTTTTTTCTATTTATTTTTGGACATTAACCCTAATCACAAGCACCAGTTTTTAGCTGTAACTTCACGTAAAGCTATTTTTATCACAACATGGGAGTTCTCCGACGAAATTCACATTTGCTGATGACTAGCTGTATTACGTTGGATGAGTAAGCTCATTTCTTTTTCTTTACCAAACATTCATAAAGAACCACTCATATTCTTTCCTTTTTTTTTTATTATAATATTTAGTGATTACAAGAAGATAAGTTTTGATTAGATCAGGAAAGGCCATTTGTAATAGTATCTTCTGCTATAAAAGTATAAGAGAATGCGGGATTTTCCTATATTTTTATTACAGTTCGAAGGAAAAGAAGAAAAATAAATAGGTAAATTGTAATAGTACTTATTGGAGAAATTAATGTTTCAGTTATTTACTTGATGATGAAAGTGAGGAAGAAACTCACTCCGAAAATGATATCAGTGTAACTGCCGCGACGAGCTCCATGCCACAGCGAAGAAGACAAAAAATAAGTTTCTGTGTTCGGTTGTGTTTAAAATTGTTAAAATATTCTGTTGGTTAATTTTTAGAATCCTTAATTCAAACAGAATTGAATTCTGCCGTTTCTTTGTAGAAAGATTCGAATACGGAAAATGATGATAAAAGTTTTCTTTTTTTTTTTTCAGGACGGACGCAATGTTACGAAGGCACAATGGTTGAATGATATGAAAGGTGATTTAAAGATGATAAATAAAGGACGAATGGGCATACGAAAACAGCGAAGATATGAGAATGGTTTGTTTTTGTTTAGTTATACTTTGGGCCTTTTTTTGCTAATGAGTACCATGAAAATGTTTGTTTGCTCTAATCGCTTTATTTAATCATTAATGAGTAAAATTAATTTTCATATCTTTATATTGTGAACAAATCTTAGTTGTTAATTGCGCTGTTTGTAGCATAACGAAGAATAACTGATTTGCAAGAATATCGGACACATTAGAATTAAATAAACAAATAACTTCCTGTAGACTGTTCCAAAGCATATCTGCACAACTTTCTTGAAGAATTAAAATTGAATAACAAGAATTACCAATCATTACATTCCCTCTCCTTATATTTGAAAATTATATCTACCAGTTTCATTTTTAAATTATGTTTTCTCTTACAGCACGACTTTTATATTCGACAGTAGATGCGGAAGATATATGCGAAGATTATTCTGATATCTTACAGTCAACGGTAACAGCTCTCTCAAAACTATTCCTCGAAGAAGAGAATATGCAGGTGAAATTTCGAGTTCTTGAACGATTTGATTTGTTTAATCTTTAGCAAATATTCCATGAATTGACACAACGAGAAGAACTATGCAGGTTTGGAACACTTTTGTTGAAAAGAATGAAGAGGAACAACGAGAATTCTTGGAAAGTATTAAAACAGAGGAAGTGCATCAGTACTGCTCCCACTGTGATGACTCTTCTACCGAAGGAGTTGATATTTTTGACTGTCAAGCCTGTAACGGTTCGTTTCGATGCTTGAATTTTGTTTCCAAAATGTAAATCATTGGAAAGACGGTCATAAGAATACCTTTGCTATGTTCTGCATTGTCTTGATTGCTTGAGTAGCATTATTGCAAATCCAGAAGTTATAAGAAAGAAATACCGAGAAACTGTTGGCCATAGAAATTCCTTTATCAGTGTAAAAATTCAGGCCATCCACATCATTCAGCGGAGGTTTCGTTTTCGCGTTTGAATCGACGATTCAGGATGATGTTAAAGCACAAAACATTGCCGCTGGTACGTATGTTTTCATTTGTGTAATTTGAAGCATGTGCTTCAAACTTAATGAAATGTATTCGAATTATATTTCTTGTTTATATTACCAGATATATTACTGGTTTTATATCCTTGATTATAATCTCATATAAACCTTGCAGGAATTTATGGCTGTAAATGAAAAAGAAATGAGAAAATTTTTTCACGAAAATGTATTACCAATATCAGAATGGTCATCATCTATCTTACCACGACTGCAACGTCTTGTTATACATGCACTGTCGCAATATCTTTCTCTAATCTCGAAAAGTAATATATTCTAACTTAGAATATTCTGAAGAACTTGCTTAATTTACATGTCTCTTTTCTCTTTTCAAAGTTTTTTAATATCATTATTTGATTGTCTCTCAGTTCCAAAATTTAAATTCCGACTGGTTTTAAGTGCAATTTTAAGGTGTAGTTATTGGAAGTGGTGATGAGAAGCTTGTCAAAGTCCGCAATAAATATTGCTCATTCCGACCACCTTCGGAAACTCTGGTTGACTATTTGAAACGAATGCATGGAGTTAATAATGCTGAAAAAAACCGCTCATGATTTAGATTGATAATGAATAATGAATTTGGTTTTTTGAAATAGTGAATAAGTTTGATAAGAAAACCTTGTTTGTTTCTTTTTTTCATCTTCTTCCTTACTTCAAGGATGAATTGGAATTATCTGTTTCAAAAATAACTTGCAAAAGAAATATTTCGACAAAATTAATTGGAAATTATTGCTTGTTCGTTTTTTTTTTTTTTCTTCCCTTCATAAAAATATGATTTATGTGATTTATTTTCATGCTTTTCTTCAATTATATTAAAAAATTTCTTCGTTTATGAAAATAAAAAAAAAAAGGAAAAAATAAAAAAAGGGAAAATTATTTACATTTCATTTGCTATTCTTGCTAATTTAATCTGTGATAAACTGTTATTTTGCCACATATCTTTTGTCGACATATAGGACATTGCTTAAATTGACTACGACATCCTTCGCAACAAATAAAATGTGAACATGGCATGTAAAGTATTTGTGGCCGTTTATTAAGACAACTCACATGGGTATTTATTCGTTGCAAAGGATGTGATAGTCGATTTGAGCAATGTCCTGTATGTCGATAAAGATATGTGGCAAAATGAAGTTTTATCAGTGATTAAATTAGCAAGAACAGTGAATGAAATTTAGATGGTTTTTTCTTTTTAATTTCAGTAAGTGAAAAAGAAATTTTTAGAATATGATTGAAGAAAAATATGAAAATTAATTACACAAATTATATTTTTATGAAAGAAAGAAGGGAAAAAACGAACAAGCGATAATTTTCAATTAATTTTATCAAAATATTCCTTTTGTTCATATATTCATTTGTTTTTAGTGACTTGAATTCGAGACTTCTATGAAAAAATCATGAAACTCCGCAATGAATAATAATTTTCATAATTTAAACCATTTATCGGTTTTCAAAAATACTTTGAGCCGATCTGAAACATTCTTGCTACGGATTTTTCATTTTTTGATCTTTGCCTAGGAATGTGTAAAAAGAGTGTGCTATTCATTTTTCAGTATTAAATAATTCTACGATGTTTTTAAGTGTTTATAGTTTTTACTGAAGATTTTGATTGTGATTTCTAAATTCTTCCTGTACGTGTGTAAGTAATAACTTTTCGTTTGTCAAAGATTTTCATTTCAAGCATTGAACTAAGAATTGAAGTAAGTTTTCTGAGAATTTGGAAATTTTCGAAAAATTTTGAAGATTTTTCTTACTGTCTTTATTGTACTTATTAATTTAATAATATTATTATTAATAATAATAATGACAATAATAATAACAGTAATAATAATGATAATGATAATAATAGCCACAATAATAATAATAATAATAATACATTTCATTGCATCTTTGCTGTACTACATTTTTATTCTTATTTTTTAAAATTATTTCAATACCTCCTTCTTGAAACACGATTGTATGCTGGCAAGTACAGCATTCTGACTAAATTTTTTCCAGTGCAAGATTCTGATATATGATAGCTTTTCTTTTTATATCCAAAAACGTTTCGATGTTAGACCTTACTCTCTATTGTTGGAGTCCATAAATTGAAACAGTACAAAAATTACTTGAAAATATAGAGTGAAAATATATGAACGTTAAGCATGACTACGTGAAATCGATGCTGGTGTTACATTGTCTTTGATCATAATTCTAATATTTTACTTTAAATGGTTTGCTACCTACTACTTTCTTAGATACAATTCAATACCGTAAACTTACACTTCAATTTCTCCACTAGTTTATAAATGAAGGAAGATATATCCTCAAATTTTTGTCTTTGAAAATGATATAAGTGCAGGTAAGAGAAGTTAAATTCCGAGATCATTAGAAGAGAATTGGTGTTATCTACTTATGCATTATAATGTAAGACATTAATTTGAAATCAGTCCTACCTTTTTTTTTCAGCAGTCAGGAGAGAGATTTCTTTTCGCGAGGTTCAGAATTATTTTCGGCGGAGATAGTTAAAATATTTTCGACAAAGATGGTTAAAATGGAAGGTGTGGACCGGATATTAAATGGTAAAGCAGTATTAAATTGGGATTCAAAACTTCCGTTAAAGAATCGGTGAAAATTTTATCAAACGAAAGAAATATGCGTATCATTTTTTATTTATTTCGGTTGATTCTAATATTTCTATATTCACTATGAAGATGTTGAATCTTTAACTTATACTGTTTAAATCAAGTTAAATCTATTATGATAATTTTTAACTACACACCAGTTTAAAATAAATATTTGCAGTTTAATAAAGAAATTTCCTTATTTACAGATAATTGCTGCTTAAATCGAATGAGGATGTGAGCTGAATTTGTTAAAGTGTTGATTCTGCTGCATTGTTACAGACATGATCTGCTGGTGTCATATCAAATTATTTGGATTATTTGGTTATTTTTTTAAATCTTTTGTTTTTTGTTTCTGATAGAAATGGCCAGTATAACTTTTTGGGCATAAAGAATAGTATTTCTTTCGAAAATACCTTTTATTTAAAGATGTTTTATTATGTATTCGTCATTCTTGATGACACTGCAGTACGGAAAACTATTTAGCAAATATTTTATTTTTAAATAAACAGATATTGAGCAAACAAAAATAGGTTCGTATAAACATCAGACCAAGAACATATAGTGGCATCTGTTGCTGTCTATGTTCAAGTTGATCTGGACTATCCCCATCCTGCCAAACGATTGATAATTCCAAAATGGTTTTAAAAAAAGATTAGTGGATTTTATGACTAGAAAAAACAAATTTGGAACAGGTGAGTTTAAAATGATAATAAGTTTAAAATAATCAGCTTATATTTACAATGTTCCGTTAACATCAGTCGAAATCATCATGTTAATAGATGTATGGTCTTGAATATTCTCAGTATTGAAAAGAAATTTCGCTGATGCAGGACAAATATTATTTAGTAAATAACGATGTAGTTGGAAATTTTAAGCTGATATCATATATCATCTTATGGCACATATTTCAGAGCATTAGATTTCTTATTTGTTTGTATCCAAGATTTCTTATTTGTTTGTATCCAGAGTGACCAATAAGATTTTAGCCTTAACAGAGGGAAAAATGGCAACAGGAAAAAATCGATGGAAAACTATGAATGGCAGGAAATCCATCTTGAATAGATTACATTTCTTATTGTACGTTTGAGTTTATTTTCATTTTACTTTTTCGGCTAAGTTTTCATATTTACCATTGATGGCTTTTCAACCGAATAAAAAAAATGCTTTATTTATTAAAATTGATCAAAATCCATAAAATATTTATGAACATATACTGATACTCGTGAAAAAAAGATGACTGAGCAGAAGCGAATGTTTCGATCCACTTTTTTTTTTTTCCGTCACAGCGATCTGGTTAATGACGTAGTGGATCATTGGATGTTGTTATGAGAAGTACACTTCGTATGTCTTGTGTTTTATGGACTTTGCACTTTGTCCCCTTTCAAAAATTACTCATCAAGAACTCTTTTCCATTCTATTAAGTGATAGCTACTAGTGGTTCATAACAAGATTTCGGTTTATGTGCCATAATTTTCTTTAATATCGGGTATCTTATCATTCATTATTCTTATTTATTACCATATTTTTAATTTAGATAGTTTGGAATTTTTTTAATTTTTTTGGTTTTTAGTATACATGTTCTTTCTATATTCAAATTTATAAAATAGAACTTTTAGTCCTGATAAGTATTTACAATATCTACTTGTAGTATCACGGAATTGATTTTGAATTTTTGTTTTGATTCTGATAAATATATGAATCAACCAAAAAAAGATTTGTTTTTTTAATTGATTTATTAATTTTTGTTTAAGTTTGATTTGTTTTTTTTTTGAATTTACTTTAGTAATTATTACACTAATTTTTATGGGGATTTTGTGCAAAGAATGGCAGATAAACACTACAAAGAATGTCAAATCACTACAAAGAATGTCATCACTACAAAGAATGTCATTATTTCAAAGTACTTCAAACCCTGATAACGATAAATTTTTCAAGAAGGGGATTTAATAAGAAGATAAGAAATTAATATATTACGAAATCACTCATAATTTGTAATGTCGTTTGTTGAAGAAAAAGAAGCAATGGCAGAAGCACACAGTGTTGCGGCATTATCCGTTTCATTAACACATGATGGTATATCTGTATCATATGATCAAAAATTGCTTAATGAAATTTTACATTCATTCTTTCGGACTTACAAAAAACGTATTGCACGTTTCAAAGTATGTTAAATTTATGAGTTGGAAGATTTTATTTCTTTTGAATTTCAGTGAAATTTGAAAGTTTTATCTGTGAGAAATTACTTTTATGAAATTAGTTTTATCTTGAGAAATTTAGTAGTGATGTAACATACTGAAAGAATTAACACCTACGAAAAAAATGAAATTCGTATTTCCACTCTTTCTCCAGATATATTTTTATTTAAGAAGCAACAACTTAAATAGCACTATATACCTGATTTATTTGTCAAATCGAAGAAAAAGGTTTTGAAAGTTACATTTTTATACGACTACTAGTTATACTGGGTCACGCTCCGCATGGTCGATCAGCTATTTTTAGGTTAGAATTGATCTCGGACTATAATAATTGCCCCTTCATCTTTTGTTGGACCATTGAATCTTCTCACGTGTTCTACTGGAGACAGTTTGTCAGCATGAATAAGAATCTTGTATGTATAGATTCATCATCTCAATTGTTGTTTTGAATAAATGCATTAAATTGTTTTTTTCGTGAAGGAGCTGTTGCAGTTTGGAAATGATGAACCTTTTTATGTCGGCATAAATCTTGCAGCATGCATTCAATTCATCATTGCTATCACCGATGAAATACATTTGTAGGAATTTATATTGACCATCTAGCATGGAAGCAGGGAGCTGGTTTACGATAAATTTGTCCTTTCACTTTGAAAGTTGGCATGAATTGAATTGTTACGATTTCTGTGTCGAACAACTTCATTTGGAAATACGAATTGTATTTTCTGATTTTAGATAAGGAATGCTTTGATTCTGCGGTATATCGGCAAACAAAGTTTCTAATGGCTGTGATGGTTCTCCAGGTTGAGGAAGTTCAATTTTTTTGGCGACGCAACACATTGTTTTTTCGTTTCTCCATTAAATTTCAAAGCCTTGCAATAAAAACACAAAAACACACTTCAGTCATAGTGCCGATGGAAACATGCGGACTCAAATTATAATTATCAACTATAATTACCGGAATGCAAGGTGATTGTAATCGCGTGATTGCTGAGCATGGAGTCGTTTTTAAAGTTGATCTGTGTTTCTCGTTGACGTTTTCAACCACTCTCAGTCGTGTTTGCAACCGTACATCCTTAAGTCTGGCTGCACATCCCCTGCTCGCATTTGAGCCATTCTTTGTTTTCTTAATCGTCGTATTTTTTCCGCTTTGCAAGTACGATGACCTATGTCTTGTCTTTGCAAGGTATTATTTGGATGAATTAAAGCAGGTTGATTGCACTCGAATTGTCCTCGAAATTATTTGGGAATATCCAAGCAAATTGCTCATTAGATTATTCTTTCCTTTTTCGCCCGTAGAAAAAAATAAAACTCCTTGACTGTCGATTTGCTGCTGTTTCTGCGTTGTTCCGTGTCGTTGTAAAACTATCGCTGTATCGGTGTAAAAACTCCGAACTGAACTGTCTGTTGAATTCGAATTGTTGTTGAACTTTAATTGATTCTGCTCCAAATCGGACTTTTTTAATCCTTTCTTGGCTCTTTCTCCTTTCCTGATCTCCAGGATCGCTTTATGATTGGTCGATCTCACTTTTTTTTATCTATCAATCGAAGCATTTAGGCGGGAAACATGTTTGTCCTTGCTGCGTTTTGGCGGAAAACATATTTATCCTTACGCTGACGTAAAAAAAAGTAGGTATATCTATATTGAAACACGCACTTATTTAAATGCAACATTGTATCAAAATTTCAAATCAATCGGTAAAGAATTTGAAACGTTGTGTAAATAATATTTTTACATTTACATTTTTATTTATATATATTCATAAACAAAATATTACCCATTCTTTTTACTACCTTTCTCTCTCTTTAAAAGTCTTTTATTATACTCAACAGGTTATTTAAAAAAATTTAAAGTTATGAGACTGTGTAAATGTCACATCTCTTTCTTTTTCAGTCAACATTTGATATTCTAGCTATAATTCATTTCTAAAAGATATTTTCATTAACTTTGCTTCATTCCATCTGTCAAATTAAAAAACATGAATTAAGATCATTCATTGTAGAATAACTTTTATAATGGTATCTTCCCAGCAAATGCATATACAATGTGCATAATTATATTTGCAATCAACCTTTTATCGGCTTTTCATTATGACCTTTCATTTGGTGTGGTGTATTTATTGCAGCATAATATCTTCAGCTTATTTTTTGGGTAACTTTTTTTTATAACTTCTTTTCCATCCTTAGAAATTACAACTACAGCTACTTTACTATTTGTTTCTGTTTGAATTTCAGTATAAATTCTATTTGAAAATTTATTTAATTGCATTGCATACAAGAACATTTTTTACCAAGTATTAAATTAAAATGCCCTTTTTATTTTTCATAAACAATATGCTATCATTCTCATTTTCTACGGCTTTTTCAGACTTAAACAACTCAGTTAATTTAGATACAAGGAAACTTAAAATAATTAAGTTTAGTATGACTGCATGACTACTTAAATTATTTTTCTCCGTATTTTTTGGAGAATATTTTCTTTCTAAAATTTGTCATCATTACTCAGTTTTTGCAGAAATGGAATGTTTTCGCAAGCACTCTCATTAATGCTGTATGGTATTTTCGTATGGTTCATGATAATTCAATTCATCCGTTTAAGTCTTAAATGTTTTTTGCTCTATAAGGGTTGGATGTATGAGAATCCACGTTTACAACCACTTTCGAAGGCGTCAAAGTTGTGGTTGGTAAGTTAACATTTTGTTTCTGTATTTTATAATTTTTTTTCAATCAGTTGTTGCTAACAATAATTTGATAACTTCGATATGATTTGTATTTAAATCATCTGTCATGAATGATAGTTATTCATTTATATTTTGAGATTCATGAAAAGGTTTTCTCTTGTAGATTATCCACTAAAACATATTGGCTAACTGAATTCAAGAATAAGTAGACTTTTTATTCGTGAAGGAATTCATTTACTAAATTATTTTCTATTTACAGGTTATCTTACATTTGCTATCAAAAAGCGGTTTGATGTTACATTCATTTCAAGGAGCTTTGCCTCATTTACCATTACCGCGATTAAACGATACCCTTGATAAGGTAGCATGAATTTAAAAAATAGAGTAACAATAATTCATATGCGTAAAAAACTATTTGGCAGACCCATTAATAATCATGTTTACTCCGTTAGGGAATGTCATGATTATAAGTGCAACTTTCTGTGATGGTAATTGAAAAGAAAAATCGAAGTAAAAAAAAAATTTCAGCATCTTTGTACTATGCGTCCGGTGTGCACAGATGAGGAATATGACGAACTAGTTCAGCTTACAGAGGAATTTCGAAATGGAATTGGACGGCATTTGCAATGGTATCTAATCATTAAATCCTTCCTTTCCATCAATTATGTCGCAGATTGGTGGATGGAATTTGTTTATTTACGACAGCGTTCACCGATAATGATTAATAGGTTGGTTTTTCTTTTCTTTTTCTTCTGTTCAACGAAGTTAATTTCTATTGCTAGATATGTTTTATTAATTTTTTAAATAATTATTTTCCAGTAATTATTATGGCTTTGATTCAATCATGGGACATTCGACGCATAATCAAGCTGCCCGTGCTGCTTTAGTGACTTGGGCAGCACTTTTATTTCGACGAAAGATAGAACGACAGGAAATAAAACCGGTTAGTTTTCGAAACAAGATTTCTCCAACTTTGGAAGAGAAACTAGCTGAACGATGACGATATGAGTGTCAAATGATTTGACAAATTTTGTATATCATAATTGCGAAAATTGGAATCCCCATTAAATAAACAAAGGGTTAAATATATTAATTATTCAGAAAATTGCGATTCTGCCGAATAAGAAGTTTTCTCTTTACAGTTTTCATTCTTATCACAGTACAAAATACCGTTCTGTACTGCTCAATATGAACGACTGTTCAACAGTTGTCGCGTGCCATGTTTGGAAAAGGATAAATTTCATCATTGGAATGATGCCAAACATATTGTCGTGTATTGTAATGGCCATTGGTTTCGTCTAGCCATTCATAATGGGAAAAGGTCAATTCTTTAAGAAACTCGGAATTTCGTTGCTAAATGGAGTTAAGGAAATATTTCATTTTAAACATTTTATGGATTTTTTGTCATAAAAGCCATGAAATGGATTATGATTTAGAGATTATTAAATGAACTGAAGAGAAAAGAAGCGAAATATAAAGGATTCAAGAAAAGAAAAAAAAACTGCAGATATCTTGTCAGAAATTCCGAAGTATGAGGCTTTTTTATAAAAAAAGAATTAAAAAGAACACCTATGGATTTTTGAATAGAACTGAAGATTTGGCATGGTTCTTTAAATGTTCGGAGTTTTATATTATTTATTTAATATTTAGCAGCTAAAAGCGCGGGTGGACTAAAATATAAAGATAAACATTCGTACCATTAGAATTAATTGAAAAACCTACTGACTATTTCTTGCAAAAGACTCTTCAAAAAATTTATCATCGTAAAAGTTGGGCCTTTTCTGATCTTTAATGATTTAAAACTCATGAACTATCAAACCGAATACTTCTAATCGATAGTTGCTTCCAAGCAACTCATAAGTGATTCATTTTTTATAGGTTATATGAGCCATGCGAACTGCAGAAAGGTTTTGAAGCGATATTAAATGAAAAAATCAACTCAGATGTTGAAGAAAAGTACATTGCTGCTTTAACAGCCGGTGATCGGGATATATGGGCTCAAGCACGCAGAAATTATTTTACTTCCGGGATTAATCAATTTTCGTTACATGCAATTGAAAAGGCTGCATTTGTTGTCATATTAGATGAACATGAAGTTTTTTATGATCCCGTATGTTGTTACTTCTTTTTTCTTGATAGGTTTCTAAGACAATAATTAGAAAATTCCTGAAACATTCCCTAGGACAGCATTCTCTTAATGTGGTGATTTCGATTGATTGTATGCTTGAATATTTTGGTACTACCTGACATTATTTTGAAATTAGTATTTTTTCAATTATCAAAAAACTGATTTTATTACTAAATTTATGACTGGATTTAGAATGACTCATCAAAATTAGATTATTGGGCTAAGAGTTTATTGCACGGTACCGGTTATGATCGATGGTTTGATAAATCATTCAATTTCATCATTTATAAAAATGGACGTTTTGGTGTCAATGCTGAACATTCTTGGTTTGTCATTTTGTTTATCTTGTCCATTCTGATCCATAGTTCAAATCAAATGCTGCAAGCTTCACATATTCTTAGCTGTAGGAATGAAGCAAAATATGTCTGTATCATCTGTAATTTCAGAATAGAAATGTCAGGAAAGCACAAAAAATAAATGAATCATGCATTATATTTATTATCTCTTTTTTGTTATTACTACCCAAGATCAGTTAATAGTGATAACTTTCTAAGCCATTGTGTCCCAAAAAATCATGTATGTTGAGGCTTGCCTGGCTCCTGTACTTTTTCCTTTATCCCATTTTTTTTTTGATAGAATTAAATTTATATGACTGTTTTGAAAAAAAACTTTGTCTAAGATAACTGTGCGATTGGATGACTTCACGCTTTCTTTGAAAACTATTTTTTTGAAGTTATTCAATTATTTTTATTGAATTTTTTATAAAAATAATTCTTAGTCTCTAAATTAGAAGACCTCTTCGTTATAATTTAATTTTTAATTTGTTTTTTATAGATATTAATATTACAAACTAATTTATTTGTCAAGATAAATTAGTAACGCAAAAAAAAAAAATATTTAAACTTTCTGTTACATTTAATGGTTTAAGCTATTAGTGATTGTAAAAGTGGAATGAAATCGAGGTTAGTGATATCTTCTTAATAAAATTGGTGAAATAGTGAAAATTCACGTAATTTTTCATATTTGCTTTTCTTGGCAAACTTGGAACCAAAGAATATTTTTAAAAAAGTTCATGATAGAAAACTTTATTATTAATAAATTATCTACTTAATATAACGCTATACTTTTGGAAAATCAGGATAAGGATCTGGTGGTGATAGAGCATTTCTACATTGATCATAAATTTAGAACTAATGAATATTGTTGGTAATCAGTACTAATGTTTGCAATAGTGACATCGATATATACTTAACGAAAAAAAAAAAAAAAAAACAATATCCTAAACAATATCCTTTTGTGAAAAATTATTTTTTAGATGTTATGTACATTCTCATTATTAAATTACTTAGTAACTAATTGATTATTTGCATGTTAATAGGATATGTTTGTTTAATAATTTAGACTTATTTTTGATTTCCTTTCGCAACTTGTTTTTAACAATAAATCCTGCAAATGCAGTGAAATACTTTAGGGGTGACGCAGCAGTACTGGCTCATTTAATGGAATTTTGTGTTATAAAATCAATTGGTAAAAATAATTACGATGAAAATGGAAATGTAAATGGAAAAGCTGAATTGATACCGAAACACGATCTATTACGATGGCATACTACTCCTGAATTAAATGTAATTAGTTTTTTTATTTCGACATATCTTTCATTCGTTTATTACTGTTATTAATTATTGTCATAATTATTAATTTATTGTAATTAATTATTATTATTATTATTGTTACTAAAGCGAACTTTTTTTTTCAGTGTTTTGTAAATTCGGAAAATAAAGCATTAGCCAGAACTATTAATGCTTACTTTGAACATTAAAATTTAATGAACTAGATTCCCATATATTGTCGGGCCGATCAGACCATCGATTTCATTCAATCTATTGACTAAAATAGTATGTTGGAATTGGTTCATTTTATTGAACATCTTGAGAATCATATATTTAAAATAAGAAGTTTTCAGCTTTGGCATGCAAATGTGCTAAATAAATAATAAAATTTATTCATTCCAGATCACAATAAAGAAATGTTTCCAAACAGCGTGTGCCTTAATTGAAGATGTAGAAATGGCTTTATTGATTTGGACTAAATATGGTAAAGGTTTTATAAAAAAGCTGCATGTATCACCAGATGGTTTTCTTCAGATGGTTTTACAACTAGCTTTCTATCGTGTAAGTTCATAGGAAAAACTATTTGAATGTTAAACTAAGAGTTTTAATAGAATAATCTTTCTTTTTATTATGATATGGCAGTTCCATTAAGCCGTAGACTGGACGGTTTTACATTAGGGATCTTCTTTTATGTTATACTTCGGAATCTCCAATTTTCAATATCATGGCATGCAAATCTGGTCTTACTCGTCTTCATCTGTATATATATAAATTTTTTAATGTTAAATAACTCATACCAGAAATTTCCACAAAACCTTTTTTCGAACTCAAGTGTATTTTAGCCTTCTTTCTTATAGATGTTTGTTTAGAATCAGAGAAAATTTGCTCTGACTTATGAAGCAGCAACAGCTCGTTTATTCCGAGAGGGACGAACAGAAACTGTTCGATCATGTTCTTCATACAGTTGTGACTTTGTTCAAGCTATGCTTGATCCAAATCAAACTGTAAGTTTGATTTCGCTGTTTCATTTTTTTTTTTTCATTTTGCTGTTTTAGCACTTTATTAAAACAGTCTGGTCATATTTTAAAACAAAAATTTTTGGAAATAAGCAATATAAAAAGACCTTTCAAACTTTTATCTACTGTATCCCTCATATCTCATATTCTTTATACATTCTTTTAATGTTGAGGGTTTAGATAAATATTCTGTTTATTTTAGCAGGAAGAAAGATTGCGATTGCTTCATGTTGCCTGCAATTATCATCAAATAATGTATCGTGATGCTATGTGTGGTAAAGGGATTGATCGACATCTTTTCGCTCTGTAAAATCTAAGCATATTAAAAAATTTTTATTATTCAAAATTATTTGGAATTTGAAGTTCGTATACTTGTTTTGAAAAGTCAATAGTCTTTCTGTTTCCTGTAACTTGTACCTTGACAAATTATTCAGTGTAGTTTGTGATAATAGCACTGCTATAAATTGAGATTGATATTGTTAATCGTTAAATAATTACATTCAATCCACCTACTGATCGAAGGACTGAACTTTTTCATCAGTTTGACCTTGATTTTTCAATTACAATATTTCTATCCAACACAATCGAGCTTGTATTTATCAAAAAAAATTAGCAAGGATGATGTTTTCCTTTATAGGTACATTGTTATGCGCTACTTGAAACTTGAGTCGCCATTCCTAAAAAGAATATTCCCACCTACTTTTTTGCTCTCTACTAGTCAAACACCATTGAATCAGTGCGCAGAAGAAATAAAACACGCCAAAATGGACATGCATAAAATTGCTACTGCCGGTGGTGGCTTCGGACCAGTGGCTGATAATGGTTATGGCATTTCCTATATCATCGTTGGCGAAAACATACTTTCTTTTCATATTTCATCGAAACGTTCAGCGAATAATACGGTATGTTTCGTATTTCCACTAAATTATATCTTAGGTTGACTTCCAAAAAATTTCGATAAGAGTAAAGATTATATTTTTGTCTTTGCGCTGAATTTTGTTAAAATATAGTTTCATTATCCAATTCTCTCCAAAATGTTGCCGTTGGCCTTTAATTGTATTAGTTTTCACATGAGCCTGTTTTGAATTGCTTATTTCTATTATATTTAATCTAATTTGCAGAGTTCGATAGGATTACGAGATGATATCATCAAAAGTCTGGAGGATATGAGTTTACTTTTGGAAAAATAACGAATCACAAAATTTGGGGACTGTCCAGTTATTTACTCAACAACTGGTCTGCTGAATATGTATGGTAGCAGATGATAATGAATCAAAGATTCCTTTAGAATATTTCTTATTTTAGGATACCTTTTAGGATGTTTTTATTATATTGCTAAAGATATTTTATGCCGAGAAATTTGTATAGTGAATTGAGACTTGCTTAATTTCAACTTTTTTTTTTTGAACTTCAATGGTGAATTTTGCTTATCCATTCATGTATATATATATATATATATATAGAGAGAGAGAGAGAGAGAGAGAGAGAGAGAGAGAGAGAGAGAGAGGGCGAGAAAGAGCTTTGTTCTGTCATTAAATATATTCTTGAACCACTGGATGAGTTTGTAAATCATTAATATATATGTAATATATATATATCCATTGCGAAAAAAATAATTTGGACATTGGTTAATTATGAAAATTAAGTTTGTGTTTTATCACTACAATGGTTTTGAATATCTTTTAGAGTCCAAATATCAATGAACTCAAATAATAAAATTTTTGATATTATAAAGATTCATTCCTTTCATTCTGATTGAACAGTAGTTGGAATAAATTGGTATTGTTCCATGCACTTTATTGCAGAACTTTTCCCTGATTTATAATCCGGGAAAAAGCATATCTCTCAATTCATAGAGTTAGTGACTTGCAAATATGCAAATCCAAATTCATCCTATATAGATTGGTCTTGAGAATGCATTTTTTTTTTTTTTTTTTGCAGTTTACATCCATTATACCCAAGGATTTAATTTACCTATCGTCGAGTACTTTCTAAGGCAGAAAAATTAATGAATGAACTGAAGCCATGTAATTCTTTTTTTGAAAGAGTTTGTGGATCGATCTTTTGGATGCAACTGTCCGTTTTTCGGCGTTTAACAGCTACTTTTATTCATTTCCACAATGATATCTTATGGCCAAAAGAGATGAAAGATGTGTTGGTGCAGTGCTGCACAGTTATTCCCAATTTTGTCACCGAACAGGAGGAAGCATCGCTTCTGGATGAAATCAATCCGCATATGAAACGGATGCGTTATGAAAAATCACATTGGGATGATGTAATGCTTTCCTTTTTTTTCGAATTTCAAATTTATCAGTTTTTCGGATCCAATTTACAATTGAATTATAATCTGATCTTAAATTTTAAGTCACATAAATTTTATTTATGCACTTTAAAATTTTTAATTCCACAAGTTTTAATAAAGTTCAACTTAATTCACAACTCAGCTTACTTCTTGTTTTTAAATTTTTTGGCTCTCGGCATTTCCTCTCTACTTCCAATCTTTTGAAAATTGAACAAATGGATATTCAAAGTTAATGGAAATAGTGATGAATCCTGTAGAAGCATGAGGATCATAAAGTATAAATTTTCTCCACCAGCTGTAAGTTATGTATGTCTTGTCATTACAAAATCAATAATTTATCTACAATGTTCTATGTATGTCGTACTTAATCTCAGCAAGTTACAGATGCTTCAATTATAATTCTTCACATCGTATATAAGTGTTTTAATTATCAAAGTTCAATCCATTGTTTACTTATTAAATAAAATTGGTGTATGATATCACTGGTATATGATATCAACATAACGTTTAATTTAATTCCAAATATTCAGGCTATTCATCTATACCGTGAACGAGAGCAGCTAAACTGGAAAAAGGAAAATGAGGCTATTCTAAATCGAGTTCGAAAACAGTCATTCAAAGAAGGAGATAAACAACTTTCATTTGTACATATTCTCGATTTACACGAAGATGGCGTCATTAAACCTCACATTGACAGTGTTAGGGTATCATTTTTCTTCTTCAAATTTGTTTTTGTTATTACCAAAATAGATGACAAAACAGTAATACAAGATGCATTTCACAGGTAAATAAGTCTTTTTGGCGTAAGAAATAATCGGTCGTATTTGCCGAACTATGAAAAGATTGTTACAAATAAGAATGCTCGTACTTCTAAGCTCATATTTCTTTTTTCCAGTATTGTGGTGATGTTATCACTGGTCTTTCCCTGCTGTCGGATGCTGTGATGCGTTTACGACATAAGGATCAACAAGATCAGCTCATTTGTGATTTATTATTGCAACGGCGATCCCTTTATAGAATAGGGTAAGCTTATTTTTTCACATCAGCAATTCCAAACTTTTTGTGCAAAATATGTTCATCAAAATAAATTCATTTTTTTATATTCCAATTATTTTTGGATTTCCAAAATAAAGTTTATATTTTGCAGATAAATTCAAAATTATATTTAAGAGATTTCCCTAGCATTTTATTGTGGTTTGCGATAGTCGAAACGCTGCTACAGTGCAAAATAATCGATTTGATTAAGCGAAACATTTCTATAGCTGACATCATGCATTCTCTTTCCGAACCATGAGACTGTAATAAGCCTGGCTTCCTAGTTGATAGGCCTGGCATTTTACCTTTGCTACTAAGCTATTCTAATAATTTGCTTGTTTAATTAAACAAGATTCTCAGGGAACTTAGTCGTTACGAATTTTATCACGAAGTACTCGGAAAAGCGGAATCATATTTCATGGGAAAACCGGTCCCACGGAATCGCCGCATATCGATAATATGTCGTGATCTGCCACGTAATGTACAACAAAATGAATCGCTCGCTGCCAGCAATACCATAGAGAAAAGAGAGTTACTGCGACAAAGCGATACTGAAGAGATGATTTAGTTGCTATCATCATGTCGAATGAAACGGAATTGTATTTCATGTGAAAAGCTTTTAGGGAAGTTTGGAGATCAAATCCTCAAATACTTTTCTTGATGTCTTTCATGAAAAAAATCTTTGATAATGAAGCAGCTACATAGGATGCAAAACCATCTTTTGCTAGAAACTGTCTATTGTATTTTCAAGTTAGCCGCATAAGGAAAATTCTAATTCGGCTGTTAAAATTTTAAATCACTCCAGCAAAACTTTAATTATTTCACGTATTATTTATGTATTTATTTTTTTAGGAGAAGTTTATTAATGTATATAATTACTGATTAAGAAAAAATTAAACGCTATTTTCGAAAGAAGTCTTCCACATCCACTTCACTGTACTCAATAACATAAAAGCATTGAATTAAGAATTTAAGAATTATCGCCATCGAATATTTATCAAAAACGATTATATATCATATGAAAATGCCTTTAAAAGACGCTACATTGAATCAGTGACTAGTTCTGGTAAAGATCTATGGCTATTTTTCGAACAGTACATAATCAAAGATGTACCGGATTTTCCATCACATCAAAGCATCAAATTTTCCATAGGAATTTATTAAAAAGAAATCATGATTATTATTTGATGCAAACATATTAGAAAAAAATAAAAAAAAAATTGGTGTATAATGTATAATACACAAATCAACGACAGCAAAAAACTGCTTGGACAAAGATATTTCTCAATCTTACACATAAACATGATAATCAACTCACACTTTCTTTGAGGATGCCATTAGTGGGATACAGTTCAAAAAAACAGAACTTCATGGGGAACTTAAAAGCGAAGTACCATTGTTAACAGGAATCTATCTGACCTCAATTCTTCACTTTCTTATATAGGTTGAAAAAAATAAAAAAGAAAGGGGCAAAATTATGATCCCATTATAAAATATTTGATAGTTTTCAAAAACAGTGTTCTACAATGATTTCATAAAGACTGGTAAATAGCGAATAATATGAAATTTCAAGTTTAATCTGATTCACTCTCGACGTAAATTTTCTAACCTAGCTTGCAAATCTGCGTCTGCATCCGATAATGCTGTCTGTGGTTGCCGATTTTGATCAGCTGGCTTCAGTGAATCCTGTGTTGTAGGCATTGCTGAGAGTTCCTCATTCATCTGGATTCCTAATTCATCTAGCACCTGGAAAAAATGACACAAAAATTTTCTCAACTCTGAAAATTAGAAATCTATTGCATTACTACGATACAGCATACTAAGATAGCCATGGGACAAATCGATTTATGTCATGCAACAAGAAAATTTTCTCGACAGAAAAGAGGTAAAATAATCATTGACAAAGTAATTATGGTAGTGTCTAAGGGCGAACCAAAATTATGACATTGGAGTAACAAAATAAAAACCTAAAAATTATCAAAGACTTATCTACTTATTATCTCTTTTTACCAAACTAAGGATCTACTGAAATACCAAGCACGCCTCATCAGATATCTCAACTTCAGATTCAAAGAAACAAATGTTCAAATAACAATATCCACTACTACTATACTTGGTGTCTTTTTTTTCAAAAAAAACAAAAAACAAAAAACAAAAAAACGGAAAAAAACAGAAACAAAATTAAAATTACGATTTAATAAATCACTCAAAGAAATATAACAGCTCAAACTAAAGCAGTATCCGCGAAAATCCACAAACATCATAAATTTTAATTATACAGCCACAAGAACGCCCAAATATACGCATTTCTCATCCATTTTTTCGATAAACTTCAATTCCTATTCTAGATTACAATTAAAGATAAGGAAAAAGAAAATCGAGTTTATATATTAATTAAAACAATGAAAATCTGGAAAAATTGCGTTATTTTATACCTGAGCAACAATTGCTTCCGTTTCTTCCTCATCAGCTTCATCTGCAATGGCATCATCGACTGCTTCACCCATCATTTCTTCCTTCATATCCATAATTTCTGATTGCCTTTCAAATTCCATCATTATTTTCTGAATCTGAGGCAAATTTAGTTGTCGATTCATGTTTTGCATAGCTCGCGTTACTCCTTTCATTGCCTGTGCCATTGCATCTTGACTTTTCAAAGTTTGCACCTGCAAAATATGCTTTCCAATACCACTAATAGAAATCATTTAAGAATTGAAAGGAGCATCAAGATAGAATGAAATTATGCAGGTAATGAAGTTTAAAATCTCAAACTCCTGAGACAATCACAACTAATTTCAATTAAATTTGGACTACAACAGTATCTACACATAATTTGATCAAGAATAATTTTTTAAAATGCTACATCTCATTTCACATTTTTGCATCTAGAGCACTGGGTGACAAATTAGCATAAAAATGATTTGTAGAAATAAAGAAATAAATATCCATAAAAAACAAGTCGATAAATTATGATGAACAGATACCCTTAATGAGACTGCCTGTATGTTAGCTTTCATCATGATGAATTTTTTGATATGTCGCCGAGTTCGGACAAGATCTTTTGCCATAACTTTCACTGAGTCCTGCAAAAGTACATGAAAATTTTGACAAACACAAAAAATACTTTACTTTTAAGAATATGGAGTTATTCGAAGTTGCATGTATATGCAACGGAATATTGTTAATCGTAAAATCATACTAAAAAATTATCTTGTTTTTGTTATCCAGTCCTTTTTGCCATCTGGAAGAACAATTACATTAGTTTTGAACTCTTTAACCGGTTTTCAACTTTGAACTCCGGATGGAATTTAAATGGATTTCAAAACTTTGAATTCCTTTGACAATTCGCAAATACTGGGATTTCTAATAGTAAATTTTATTCTTACCATTTGATTCATTTTGGCCATTTTCTTAATATCAGCGATAATTTTCTTTTCCTGTATTTCAAGACGTGATCGCTCTCGATCCAATTCACGCATTGCCTTATTCAATGCTCTTTGATTTTGCCGCAACATTTCGGCGGGTGTCTTCTTTCGACCGAACAGAAACTCCATCTTGCTATTTGAAATGTTCAATCTGAAATTTAAAACTGAAAAATTATAATAAAACGTATAAAGAGATTTCATTTGGTGAGCAATGTTTTTTGGTTTGGTACATTTTTGCATGTTCCATCTATATGGCTCGAACAACATACACTGCTAACCATTAAATTATTTCATTAGATTTACCTATGTTTCGGGTAAAGAATTATTGATGGTAACTATTTAACAGAGAAAATCTTTCCATCATTTAATACAGAGCATTTTCTCTCTGCTTCCCTGAAAGATACCGCTAAGAAAAATTTCAAAAATACTCACAAATCGCATTAAAAAAGAATAAAAAAGAGTTTTGCAAGCTTGAAAATACAATCTGTTCAGTATGCAAGTTTCGAGAATATAATAATTTGAAATTTCGATTGCTGAATGTCAAAAGAGAAGCTGATTCATAGAAATAATGAGTCATAGTCAAATTTCTAATTGCTGCAAACTGAAAAGTCTAAAAAATTTGACAGGATAATTAACTCAGAAAGACAGACGACTTTAACAATTTCCGAAAACTTCCAGAACTTTGGAAAATTTCTAACCCATCATTCAACCACTCACTTCGCCATCGCGGACAAACAAAAATATAAAACTAGCTTTCCGAGCGAACAATGCCTTGACGCGCTATGCAAATTTCCACCTCAATTTTTGAGCATTTTGAATTAATTCATCAGAGAATAAATGGGATAAAATTAATCAATTAGTTCATTGCTAAAAATTGTTGAGGAGTAGAATTACATAGCCGTATAGCATCGTTGAAACGTGACAAAGATTGTAGTAGCAGCTATACTGTCATTAGCAACCCAAAGATTTTAAGAATTCGCGGAATTCTGATCCAGAGATTTATGGATGCTAAAATGAAAAAATAAGTTATATTAAAGTTTAGAAGAGTGGAAAAAGTTGCTCTGCAAAAGTTCTTTATTTAACAATGATAAATTTTTTATCGAAAATACTCCAATAAAAATTTTCATTCCTTTCCTTCCAGCCATCTAAGATAACTATGTAGAGCAGTAATCTAATCCTGAAATTGTATGATATTGAGTCTTTTCCAGAGATAAGGAAGAAATGGTCAATCATGCCGCAGTTCAGCAAAATACACTTAAAATGATACGCACAAATGCCAATGATCCAGTTACTAATTCAAATAAATGGTTGAAATTTGGTAAATTCCGTAAATATTTCTATTCAAAATCTCTCAACAATCAAATAGAATAAATTGGAAAAAAAAAAGCGAAATGGATCAAAAGAATTCATTATTATATTAAATCAGTTTAGTATATTCATTATAGAAACATTCCCTCCAATTGAACTTCCAACAACTAAACCAGATACCAATGGAATTCATCACTATTCATTTACTGTTATGTTTTTCTTTCTTTTAATTTGTATCATTTAAATTGACAATACAGTGATCCAATAATTCGTAACTTTCGTTGTAAAATATTTCCATTGATCTAACCTAATCGATGTTGCAGATAGAATTTGAAGCACCAAAAGAATTGCTTCTCTCGAATAAACCAAAACTTATTGACTTGCAACTTGAAGCAATTCTGCAATGTCCGAATCAATAAGCACAATCTGTTCGATTATTCTAATTTCTTAAAAAACTGTCCAGAAAAATATTAGATTAGTATGTTTGACTGTTTGTAGCATTTATAACACAAAAAGAAAATGAAATTATCAGAAAGATAGTAAAGTAAATTATCAGATAGTGAAGTAAGCAAACACAATAACATGTGTGTATCATACAAAATTTCCTCATTATTTTATCAAAGGATAATCATGTCAAAAATCGACTTTACCAACTTAAATAAAATTGAAAAATTATGTTCTTTGATTATTTCGAATTTTCTAGTCTGTTCATTAATTAAATTGGCATTAGCTGATTTCATTCAAAGAATAACGTACAAAATTAGTAACAATTCAAGCCAAAAAATTTGTAAAACAATAAAGTCTTACAAATTTGTGCATTGATTCAATTGTCATCATTAGCATATTGCCAGAAATTGCTCGTGTCATATTTAATAAGAATAAAATTTATTTTCTTATTTCTGAAAAAAATATATCGCGTAAGTATTTGTTGCAAATGTGTTTTTACACGATGTGTATTCAATTATTCGGCAATTAACTCACTGTCCTTTCTATCTCTTATTTATTTCAATTCCTGATATATTATTTCAGACATTTTGGCAGAGGTAACGGCTATTCTATTTCTTTTCGTGTATGTCTCAACGGAATATTAACTTCTAGTTCATACATTGTCCAAAATAATAACAAACGATGATAAAATGGTACTCATGATATGGTAGTAGAACGAGTGAATGATAAAAGTTGGAATAAAAATTTCACATTTCAAATTTTAGTATTTCCTTTCATAAATACTTGGCAAAGATGGAAGAGAGTTGCATACTGTAGTTATATACTGAGTCAAAATCGATCATCTGACTTTGACATAGGGGTGAGAGATTAATCGAATTATCTCGTAACTGGTTCCCTCTGAAGTTTCCCTCAGGATGGCTGGAGTACGTAATAAAGCAGTTATATTCGGTAAAGCGAATGATTAGAGAAATTGTGGGACGAAACGTTTTCAACCTGTTCTCAAACTTTCAATGAGTATGACGTCTTGCTTGCTTGAATGAAATGTGAACATTGAATGTGTGCTCTAATTGGGCTATTTTTGGCAAGAGGAAATGGCGCGGGATGAATCAATGAATCAAATGTTGAGTTTAAGTACAAGGATTCAAATTCAGTTCAAATCAAAGAAAATATAATACAATGTCTATAAGATGACAAGTCTGACTTCTGGAAATTCTGACGTACATTTCGGGAATGAAATAAAAATGCTTCTTTTCCTTTTGAATTCAAATAAAAATTTCTGAATTAAAACTCTGCGAAGTAGGCTTTTAACCTGAAAAGAAAATTATATAGCGAAGAAGGGATTAACCGATTAATATTATAAATGCTCGTGATGTCGACAAGCAAATCTCAAAAACATTTGCTTTTCTGATGTATGAAATTATCTATACTAAAATTATTTCCATATTATAATTAGTCAAAATTAAATTTATCGGATAAGGATGAATTATAATAGTTGTCCATATTACATTTAATTCTTTTTTTCTTAACTGAGAATATCGGAGCAATAATTTGCGTTGTTAATCTATTGTCGAAGTAAATTCACAAAGAAATTATGTAGAAAGATAACATATATTTCTCATTTTTTTGATAAGATTCGGAAACTACAAAATCGAAAATTGTGGTATTTTCTGTTACAAACCTAAAATATAAGCCAGATTATAGTGTCTGGTATAAAAAACTTGACAAAAGTACCATTAAGTTCAACTATCCTTAATTGTTAATTTCTATCTGTTATCAGATGTTCTGTTAGTATCATTTTATCAGCATCTAATTTTTTTTGGAAATCGACCGGATAGTTATTTCTTACATTTATTTATGGACCAATATATAACATCTATTAGCTGACAATAGGAATTAAAATGCTTCATTTCATTTTTGACTTATCATTTATCGATTGAGATTACACCTAATATAACTTGAAGGAAACGAAATTCTATCACAATATTTTTCTATACTATAAAATCATCACAATAAAAAGAAAACGACAAATTATTAAGGAAAATAAAAGATTATAAAGAACTCTAGAATGACAAACATACAAACAACACAAGAATGAACGGAAAAGCACTAAAAACATGAAAGATTTATTTTATCGGCAAATTATTTTTTGTTTCCGGAATCGTTTAACGGATCATCGAATAAATGTAAGAGATTGTTTCGTCGAGTTGCATTACGATTTTCATTATTTGGTAAAGATTGTTGATCTTCCACCGATAATGCTGCTTCATCCTTAGCGAAAATAAATTATAAATAACCCAAAATCTTATAGCGGATAAAGCTATTTCAATGATTTAATGATTTCTCTTTTATTCAAATAAAAATTCGAATGACAAGTGGTGGACTCAGCAGTACATTAACCATATATCTTATAAAAAAAAGTGAAATATGTATGTATCTTACTATAAATTTTTCAAGAGTTTTCCATTAACTTATCGCCAAAATTACCTGAATTGGTTGCTGGTTTCCAAAAATCGAATTTCGACGCCGTTCGATAGCACGAATGGTATTTCGACGTAATGTCAAACGTCTTTCACTATTCGAACGATCAACTGCTTTGTTACTTGACAACGCGAAGAAACGTTTTCTGAATGCTGCATCAAGCGTTTCCGTCTTTGGTCGATACATTGAACGCTTGGAAGATTCCAGATTTCGAACAATATTTCGACGCAAGATAGCTTGCTCTTCCTGAAATTATTTTTAAATGAGTGGTAAAGGGCCTTCTGTCAATTCTCGACATCAATCTAAAATATAGTGAAATTTCAGAAATGAAATTTTATAAAATGCAATTTCAAATCAAAAGCAACTGTTGCACGATGATAAATTCCAAAGTAAATATACTGATGGAGCATTTTCATCAGATTCGTCAACTCCGCGGATAGCTTGTAGTTCACGTGCTATTTCAACCGCATTCTGAATAACCAATTCATCTTCCGTCAAATGATCCGCACGTTTATGCCAACAAAATAATTGCGTTGATGCAATTATATGAGCCATAGTACCAAAGCGATGTAGTAACATTGCTATGAACTGCAAATTATGCAGAAAAAAGAAATTCATTCTTCGCTTCGCTTCGTGAAGTTGATATGAAACAATGAATTTAAAAATTTTGCTACATAGAAAAGTGTATTTTCAAAAAAAAAAAAAAATGATAAATTGAATGAGATGAAAGGGAAGCATAAAGAAATAAAGAACTTTAAATGAAAATATCATACTGAAATAAGATGAAGCAAAAAGAAATATTGCACTGAAAAAGGATGAAATTACAGAGCAAAATAAATGAAAATAATAAATCAGTCAGAGAGAGATTAAATAAGTAAAACATGATATGTCAAAGTAAAGGGAAGAAAAATTCAAACCTGAATAACAAGAATGGATATGAAGAAAAGCAGGAAGACCAGTCCGATTGGCTCAAGTTGCAGTCGTGTAACCACCCAGATCGGTTCCCGAGAATTCTTGCCGCACGAGACGATAGTGTGATTGTAATATGGGCCTAATGGCCATTCAATATGGATGCAATCTTTTTGCAACTGTAGCAGGAGTACAGTAGTGATAAATACGGTATTTGCCATGAAAAAAACTGAACAAATCTGAAAAGAAAAACGAACGAGAAGTAGTTAAAATTTGGAAATTTAAAAATTTCAAATTTCAATTATCAATATTTTATTATCAATGATTCAATAATCAACGAAAATCCTGAACATAATTGCGAGTATTTTTGCTTAAAAGATATATTTAAGAACTAATAAAAATCTTATGATTGCATGGCTATAATTAACTTGCCAGGCTAAGCCTACAAGAAGTGACATTCATTGGTCTACAAATGGTGACATAAGCGCAAGCATTAACAGAGACAATTTAAAACGAAAATAAACTTATACTTTAACTCAACGTTTGGTTCATCTCACAGCATGACTTCCAATCTCTTCAAATTTTTTTCGAATAATTCAGAAATATTCCATTCCTATGGCTACTTACCAAAACTAGCCCAATTGATGCACACATTCAATGTCTACGATTCATTCAAGCAAGCAAGACGTTCATACTCATTGAAATACTCATTCACCTCTCTCTCTTTTCTTCTCCAGTTGAAAAGAAACAATAAAATCAGTTTAGCAATGAATATTTCCGAAACAAATTAAAATTCCAATCAAATTATCCTTCTTTCAACAGAATTTATCGAATTATCCAATGATTTCTTTTTATTTATTCTAACCTTATTTCTTAGTAGCACAAGACCATCTTTGATATGTCTCTGCTCCAACTGATCATGGATAATTGGTGTTAAATACTTATTGATAACATCATTCCAGAAAGCTTCCTCATCAGAATCCAAAGAATCTTTCTCGGCTCTTCGAAGACATTTATCATTCAACCATATTTCACGTATTTTGGAATTCCATTTACGATTGCGCATTACGACAGGCGACTGATCAATTCTATCGCAACTATCTATTTCTGTCTGAAAATCCGGAAAACTGTCTGAAAAATTTGAAAAAACTTGAAAATAAAGCTTAAAAGTTTAAATTAAACAAGTACGATCATTTCTAGCCAATAACTATCTAATTAACAGATGGATTAAATGGAATCAAACGTTTCTGCAATGGCCGTGGTAATTTTGTGTATTAATTTTTGAATTGAAAGCAATCAAAATAATTTACTGAAAATATGTATAGTTTACTTCATAAAAATTCACCTGATCTTTCTTCATTGAATTACTTTCCCATTGAGATGATCCTGAATTATCTGTTTGTGCTGTTGTTCGAGTTGATATCCCTGCTGGCTGCCATTCAATTCGATCCAATTTATCCATCATTTCATTTATTTTCTCATTCAGTTGCCAAATCTGCAGTAAATTTTGGAAATTAAAATTAATTTTGAACTTTCAATTTGAACATTCTGCTTTTTCTCAATTGAATAAAGTAACAAAATTCTATCAATATACTTTCTTCTAATTTTGTTTAATCGAGCGTACCTGTGCTATTTTCGCTGATTTATCCCTCAAACAACACATTAGACGACAAGCTGATCCGCAACCAACCGACATTTCAGCATCTACCTGCAGAAAAGCTGAATGAGTTTTTGTAATAATTGGATTGAAAATTATAAATAATTTTGTTGAATGATTTTAGTAAAAAGTAAAAGTAATTATCAATCAAAACATGTATCAAAATACAATACCATTGAATATAACTATCCAACAAATGATTAGTAATAAATACTAACATTTAAGACCCCAATATAATAATAACAAATGAATAAATAGTAATTAATTAGTAATAAAAAAAACTTCGACATTGAGAAAACTGAAATTATATATGCGCTGGCTAGTTCTCGTCTTTACTCAAATTTTTTACTAAAAATTAGCTTAAAAAAAAAAAAAAATGACACGTTATAAAACAGTTCATGCAAGTGAATTTGTTATAAATGTAAAAATTCGAATTCATTATGGACATAAAAGTAACATTACTATATCGAATATTATATTTTAAAACTAATCGTTTTTTTTCTCGATTTTAAAAAGTTTACCTCATTGATAAGATCATTGCTGATTAGGTCAACATACTTGCCGCGCTTTTGTCCTGCAGTATCATCTGCTTCCACTACAATCAGTTTTTTCTTTTTTTTTTTAGAACAATTATTTGATTTTTTTTTCGTTATATCAGTTATTTGCAAGAGAATTTAATTAAAGATGTAATTAATTTTTCGCATATATTATTGTAATTTAAAACTTGAATTTCAACCTTCCAGATTTTCCCGCGTTCCCCAAGCAACATTATTTAAGTTACACAAGCTATAGATTGGAAGTAGCATGTACATGCACGGTATTGCCAGAAAATATAAAATTCCCGGAGTTATGCAGGTAAATTCCAATGGATGTAATATAGCAGCGATGAAGAAACTGAAGAAAAAATGCCATTTATGTAAACATCGAATAAATTTCCGGATTTCTCTAATTTATACAAATTTATCAATAAATTACTATAATTTTGATTTGAATTTGAGAAATTTGAAAATTAATAAAATCAAAATACCTCCCAATAACAACGAATAAGAATATCGAATGTGGTGACATAATGCCATCTTTTTTCATTTGTATTATCGTCCCAACAATCACAGCTATCATTAACATAGCAAACAGTGCACCAATAACTTGCGCTGCCATTAGCTAAAGAAATGGAATTAATTTAATTAATACAAGTAATATAACATAAATAAGAAAATAAAATATAAATTAAATTATTAGATTAATTACAAAAAATAATTAAATTAATCATGCAAAATTTTAAATGCGAAGAGAAATTCGCCGCTAACTTTCTTTTTTCTTTATCTAAAGTAGCCAGAAATAGAGATGGTTATTTTGATCATATTTTTTTGACAGTAAAGAAGTCAATAAAACGGTATATCACCAAATAATTTAGAGTCTTTCTGACTTTTTTTAATTTAACAAATGGTTTTCTTCACAAAACACTGATTTTTCTTTCTGAGAACTTTAAGAAACTTAAATTAAAGGATTATAAAAATTCAATAATTGCACCTGTTTTTCCGAATCACTCACGAAACACATAAAGCAAAATAAGGCAACTGGTAATGTGACGATAAACAATGATAAGGAAGTATCAATATTAAACGATATGGATAAGGCACCCACAACCATCAGGAAAATTGTCCCTGGGCCAAGAATCGATGAAACTAGCATTATGCATTGATATAATATATACCTAAAATGATATTATCAAGTAAAATTGTCTGAAAAAAATTACCGAACATTTTTGCCAGATAATAAGGATGAAATAATAGATAAGTAATTACTTTTGCATCCTAGAAGAAGGGTAAGATTCTGAAGGAGAAGAGAAAGAAGAAATGATATTCTGGAATGATATTCTGAAATGGAAGGAGGAATATTCTGGAAACGGTAGAGATTTAAATAAAATACTAAATTGTGGGATAAATCTTATTTGGTATTATTAGCAGCAAAAATTTGCTTCTCATAGTAATTTAAGCTATGGTTAACAATGGATATAGTTTGATACACTTCTAAAGGGAGAAGTATATCTTTTGTTGGATAGGCGAAATTTTTGAAAAAGCTGAAATTTCAAGGATTATCAATTCTATAAATTAAAATTTTTCTTGTAAAGTACCAAATGGAAATCGATTCATTTATATTGATAACATTTTTGTAATCTCGCAGAAGATCGATAATATTTGCTAATGTCGACGGTATCCAACGACGACGTTGGTTGAAAAATTCGGTAAAATTTTCTGGTGCATAAGTTAAAGCATCTGATGCTGCACAATATTCAACTCTGTAGGAGAATTTTTTTTTTAATATTCAGTTTTTTTTCGGATTATTCATACTTCCAATTTTACTGATTAAAACTTTAGAGGATTGACATAAATAGCCAAAATAATTCGGTAGATATAGGCTCACTACGGATACAAAAACAAAGTGCATTAAAAAGAAGCCAAAATTCAGCTTATCCAGGTTTATCATTTCATTAGATAATTATGATAATGATAAACACGTGTAGAAAATTACAATAAATTATAATTATTACCGATAGCCTCGCTGTAGAAGTAAAGTACATAGCCAACGATCTTCGCCTTGATCATATTGAATAAAATCAATCGGATTTTCGGCCTGAAATGATAAGATATGAGAAATGGCGATTGGAATTTGCAAAATAATCAGAGACAAATTCGAAAATAAAAATTATCATAGCTAGCCACTATCTTTCTGTGAAATTGAAAAAATCGAATAAATAATAGAACCTTGGATGCATATCGTCTGGTAACATTATCATCCATAAGGGCCAATGACCGAAATAATGAGAAACATCCAGGTGAACAAAGTACACAACCGATCATATGTTCGGTTGCTTTCTGTAGCCAATGACCGATTGCATATTCAAATTTTTGGTACCATATCATTAAACCTGAAACGATCTCTTCTAAAAATCAAAATTTTGAGGGAGAAATGAATCAAAAAAAAAAAAAAATGTTTTCATATTTTTTGAAATTGCCCCTTCAAGTTCAATTTCCGTAGTAAAAAATATTGAATTTTACAATTACTTGGAAATCTCAGAATTCTCAAGATCTTCATCTGCAACCATTACCAGATCCACGTGGATGTATTCGGCCACAAGCTGCTCCAAGACGTCGATCTTTCTTCATGAGATCGACAAGTAGATGAACACATTGCGGTGAGAAGTCCACATCACCATCTAAGGTTAGAATAAAGGTATTCTCTGAGATTATTTCCTTTCTTATTTCATCGTCCACTTTCATCATCAATTGATAACCCAACAAATAGTACAAGTACATTACCTGATATTCAGAGAAAATCAAACAATTAAAAAAAAATTTTTAATTCGTTTATGCGGTAAATAATAGTGATCAAGTTAAGGGCAAAATATGATGAAACACATTTCTGAAAGTTTCAACAAACCGAAAAGATAATAATCAATTCACATTATGAATTTTTCAAGAGTTTTTGCTTTAGAATCTGAACTTAAGACTTTTTGCTTTAGAATCTGAACTTAAGACGAGGAAATGAAAAGTTTTGGCGAATATAAAAATTTTAAACTTTAAATCAAACAAAAATTGAAAAAATAAATGTGGATACCTGACTCCAACGCTTGCGAACACGAATCTTTTGTTTATCTTTCAGATGTATCATTAATTTATTTTTGCCAGGCATAATAAAGCTCAATCGTCCACCATATGGAGTTGAAATTTTTTTCGGTGGCCTTAGTCTTATTTGAGTTTGATGCAAAGCACTGAACTTTAAATTTGTTAAAAATTTAGTTTTTGTATATCCATTAAAAACAGATCCTTTCTTCAATTTTTTTTTTTTGATTTAATTTTATGAAAAACAAACACATTTTAGGATTAAGCAGCAACGAGAATTGATAACAAAACCTGGCTGCCTCATCAACTTTGTTAATCAGTTGTCGGACATATTTATTAATCACAGATTCACCACATTCGTTGACATCAAAAGCATCATCAAAGAATATGTGCGCTTCGAATTCGTAATAATCTGGGTCTATGATCTTTGAAAAAATTGTTTTTTTTTAATGTAAATTGAAATTTTAGGCGAAATTATGTGATATGAAATAAAAATGAAACTTGCTTCTCTGCATTGTAAAATTTTACATGAATTCATTACTTTAAGATATTTCTGAGCGTTTCTTCTGGCACATTGATCCTCGTCAAGACGAAAGATACTTTTCAACATGCAAGTCATCTCTAAAGCTGTTTCATGCCACATTGTCGCACAAATATAAATCTTCGTTACCGCATCTGCCGATGATGGCATTTCTCTTAAGAAAGCAAATATACATATATAATATAGAAATCAAATAGCAATTATAGAATTACACGATAAGAACACGTAAGTTACGTGAATGATGAAAAGTTCCAATTCAAGAATTCTAATACAAAACTTCTTCAGTAGTTATCAAAATTAAGCTCTCAGGAATCTCGCAGATCTAAAAATCAAAATGTTAGTAAAAGAGAAAGGAAGACATTACATGAATTACTTAACTACCGAAGAATTTTCAAATGCAATTCCTTTTTCTAACTTAAATTCCTGTTTATGTCATCTCTTGGGTAATCTTGGCTAATAAGTGGCAAAATATTTTTCTTGAGTAATGAGCAATCAGTTCAGACAATTCCTTAACTAATCAGTGAAATAATCAATAATCAGTCTTTTATTTAATCATCTTTTCTTGAATAATTAATGGCAAAGCTAACTTTATCATAGCTGTTTCAACTACTTTACCCGTGGAACCACTTGAAAGCGATTTAGTAGGCTTTGTATACGTCAATCCATCACTTATATCACGTATCGACAAATTCTCTGTATCGAAATCTAGATCCTGAAGCGCCGAAAACAAAACTCAAACTTCTAAAGCAGATTCTTTGAACTTCTATTACTTCTATTTCTAACTGACTAATAATGCATTCTAAAAAAAAGTATGGCGTTTTACTAACCTCAGTTCGGATTTTTGTTTTATCATCACATCTTCGATTCAATGCCAAGCACTGATCCGTGAATAGAGCGCTATTATAGGGTAGAATAAACAGTCTTCAAAAATAATGATTAAATAAAATTTCTAAGAGTTTGAAATTCAAATTTTTGAAATACTTTTTTTTTCTGTTCAAAATTTCCTTTAGGAAATCCAATTTCTCTTAAATTAATTTTTCATGAGAAGAAACTTAATCTTGTATTTCTCAATTCTAAGTGCTCTATGATCTTATTATTTTATCATAATAATTTTAATTTAATCAAGAAATTTTATACTTGGATGTCTTAGCAAGTCTTTCTTGACGTGGTCTCCAAAGATGTAATGTTATCCATAATTGCACCATCAAAATAACAAGCCAGATTTGTGTCATTGGTGAAAGGAAAAATTCTGACAAACTTTTCGCTGTGTTACATCGCCAAAACAATTCCTTAAAAGTTTTATCGGTAAGATTACGCTTATTTGATGACCTAAACCACTTTTGAAATATTTTGAAAATCCAATTCCAATATAATGTAAAATATTAAATATGAAAATTAAGCTGTTGTAGAAACTGAGATCTCAAGATTTAGTATAAAGAATTTAAAATAAAAGCTAAAGAAATCTTCGCAAACATTCCCCAAATAAAATCATATTTCAATTTTTTGAAGAAAAAAAAGGAACTACTTTTAGACTTTTGTTTATTTAGTTATCAAAGAATTCTGATAGCAAAGTAAATCTCTCTAAACATCAATAAATTTATAGAAAAATCATCGGAAAACTTGCCTTAGGAAGAAAATCAGTTGAATGACAAGCATCGGTATTTCGTTTTAAGCACATCGTGAATAATGAAACGACAGTTGCTGGAACACTAAGCACTACCGGTAATGCAAAACATGATCGCTGCAGCATTACCTGAAATTTAATCAATAAATTAGTTAAATTTGTGGAGAAATATCATTTGAAAATTTCCATCATAATTAAAATTTTAATCAATCTATGCTGATTAACATTAACTTCTCAACCAAACATCCTTTCTTGGGTAGTAGGTAACATTGAACACAAAAAAACAAAACAGTATCGTAAATAAATTGCAATTTTATCCTGCAAAACTCAAAAAATTAATTTTCAACGAAACTATCCGAAACATTTGAAAATTTTTGAAAATCGTAATTCAATCCTAGAAATTCTCTTTCATTGGTCTAAAAATCTATAGTTTGGGTGAAAAAAAAATGGGAAGAAAAAAAGTTTTACCTTACAAGCAAATCTAGAAGTATGGTAAGTAAGTATCACAGCAATAGCTTGGATGAGTACAATCCAAAGAGCATCGAATGGAATTGTATACTGATTTAATTCTACATAATCGTCGTATATCTAAAATGTCACAATTGATAGAAAATTGAAATTCTCGGCAATTTTTGATTGAACAGAAGAATTAAATCTATTCTGTTAATTTCTGCAATTTTTTTTCCGACAATAGCATGGCTAAATATTAGATAAAGCTGTATACATATTGATATTTTAAAAGGAATCATTAAATGTTTTCATTTAATTTATCGCTTTTTCATTAAACATGCAAATCTTTTATGAATTAATTCTTTAGTAACATTTGGGGATATAATTTTATTTAATAAGCAATTATTGCCGCTTTGAACAGACATCAAGAATGTTTTAAATTCTTGATTGTACATACGCTATAAGTATTTGGTGGTATTTCATATTCATCATCATCCATCGTTCTCTTCTTTCGATTTCTAGAAGATTTGTCAGATTCTTCTCTGACAGGATTCTCAACTGATTCATTCGGTTTAATTAATGGTGAATGAGTTATTGTGTTACGATCATCTTGTTTGTTATTTCTTTGAAAGAATTGTGTTTCTGGTAACAGTGCAGGTGATAAGAATGGTTTTCGATGTATCGATTGACTTTCATCAGGAAGGAATCGGGAATCATGACTGTTCCACTGACTGATTAAATTACGACTGCCATGATTTTTCAGCACAAGAGGTGGATTCGTGATTTGCATTCCTATGAAATTCAAAACGTTTGGAGTTAGAATTTTACCATTATCTAAAGAGTTTTACTATTTACAATTATAGTTTTGTTCTCTATCACAATAATTAATTAACTTTCTAACGAAGGCAATGTGACGAGAAAGAAGGAAGAACTTAGTGATAAGAAGTAGCATTATCGATCAGATTGAAACAGATTAGAATTCAATATTACACTTTACATAAATTTCCATAACCGAATCTTTTTTACTTTAATATCTATGAATACAAGCAAATTACGTTTCCATACACATGAATTCACAATTGGAACTTCAATATGATGACTTTTTGTCCAGTATCTCAATTCCCAGATATTCCAAATAATCAAATATAATAGAATTGAAGAAATCTCAATTTACTTTACCACCTACCATTATTAGCCATTTCCATTTCAAGACGATTATAGAATTTTTTGATTTGAGTTTGATTCAAATTTCTAGCAGTTATCACTAGCAATTTTTCTCCAAATGGATCCTTTTTGAAGAGATCTTTTGACGTTATACTGGAATACTTTTTGAAATTTTGCGTTATCCTGAGAAATTTTGACAAAAGTTTAAGATTTAACGAATTGAAAAGTAAAAAGGAAATATGATTGAATAATATTAAAACACGAGGGTTTTCAGAAGTTTTAAGCAAAATACAAAAGGATATTATTTAATGACTAAACCTAAATCAAACGATAGTTTAAATTAAATATATAGATTAATCGGAAAATTTAATTGCTAAAATTACAAGTCCATTTCATGCAGCTTACGTATGGCTAGTCGTATGGGTAAGCTATTTCTAATTCGAGATTTAGTATTCATCAATTTTCAATTTCTCACTTATTTGAAATCAATCTGATCACAGTATTAAATTAAAAATATGCTGACTAATGACAGAGGTAAAAATGAATTTATGCATATTTTCGCGTGACATCTAAAGGTATGAGAATAACTTAAAAAATTCATAGATATAAGGAAAAGACTGACTTACTTATTGCTAAGTACGAAGAGTACCGTAAGCAAATAAACAATACATTTCCAAACAGAAATAAAAACGTAAGTTTTTGATCGTCGTTCATTTAACTGTACAGCAAATCGTGCCAGTGCTCGAATTGGTGCTAAGGCACTTTCAATATGCGCAAAATTTTGCCACCAACCAAGCGATATTAATATCAAACATAGTGGCAAAGTGAATGCAAATTTTCGAAGCGATGCATTTAAATTCTGTAAAATTAAATAGTTTAATTAATTATTTATTCCCTAATATTTCGTTATTTTCCAAGAAATTACGCTTTTTTTAATGATATTTGCTTTGCTGTACATTGCAATCATCGTTGTAATATAAAGAGAGAAAGAAAATATAATAATAATGATATCATTCATGCATCATTTTACTGAAATTTGATAAAATTTGAGAAGTAATATCGAAGCTAAGATAATATTATATTTAAATGTATTTATAAATGAACAATAATTTTGAAACTATTGCAAACCAAAATCTCTTCTTCTTTTATAGTTTAATGACAAATATGGCATAATAAAAGTGAAATAATTTTAATATATTCAATCTTACGGAAAAGAAAATAAAACTTTTTTAAGGGAGAAAAAATATGGAATAGATACCATCATGTATAATTTTAGCATAAATGAAATTATCTGAAACGATCCGTTCATTCTTCATTAATTTATTAGAATACAGGAGAAAATTGATTTTCATTATTGCAATTTTCAAAATTGAAATTCAAACATATAAAAATATTTTTGATTTTAAATGCTATTGTTACGAATTTCTTCTTTCGCTTTTCTTCCTTCCATTCTTTAATATTGAAATATATTTAGATCAATTTATTGTCGGAAAAATCCAAAAGACATAATTAATGTAAACAAGGAATGGTAAAGTCAAAAAGCGCGTAGTTTCAAATGGTTCAACAAGCCAATAAACATGTTTACCGCCAAAACAATAAACAAAGGGATAAAGACGTTCATCGTTTCGGCGGGAAAGGAAACGCGCTTTTTGATCTTTACCACTTCTTGTTTACATTAGTTATATCTTTCGGATTTTTCGATATTGACAATTATTGTATTAGTATTTGACGCCATATAAATCTCCAAGTAGAAAAGATTTCATCTGGCAGAGAAATTATTGCAAAAATTTTTGTCATAATATTAATTATTATTTTGATATTGATATAAGCAAATTTTTCGAAAATTAACGAATTAATACAAAATTTTGATCAAAAGTTGAACTTTACAAAAAACTTCACTTTATAGATTTAAATTCTAACTTTTTTTTGTTAGACATGAAATACAACAATTCTCACCGGTAGCGTCCATAATACGATAATTTGTACAATTATGCAAAGAATATCAGCAGCCATAAGCAATATAGCCCAACGATTTGGTCGACGACTTAATAATAACAAAATACTGGGCACAAAACAGGTAAAATTAGTGAGCATTGCTCCTAAAAACAGTTTCACTGATAGATTGATTTCAATAATAACATTCACATAATAGCTTTATTGGTATAATGATTTTGATAAATTTTAATTATTTTTTCATTCTTGAGATATCACTTTGGACGATAATAAAACATTGTCGAAGCAAACTAACCGGTAATGGCATCCAAATTAGGCAATATTTTAAACGCTAATATACCAAAACCAATAGCATTTAAAGTTTCGATAACAAAAACCTGTAATGATAAGGAATAAATGAAGTTTATAGAGCGATAAGTGATGCAAATGATAAGATAAACGTTATAGGGAGTGATATGTTTGACAACATTTTCATTCAAAGTTGGATGATAAATGACAATTTTAGTGATATCAACGAACTTTGCTGAAAAAACAGAAAAAAAAAAGATCATCATATCATCAATCATCAAAATTCGCTGATAATATTTTTTTCTTTTTTATTGAAAATTAAATCTTGAAAAATGCTTACAGTAATAAACTGCACGAGTGTCGGCTTTTTGACATTCCGGAAAAAAACTCGATGAATGCAACTGATGAAACATTGCACTTCCGGAATACATAACGAAATATATATAGCCCAAACCCATTTTACCACATGTATTGGTAATATTTCTACTTGATTAGTGGGACTTTCTGGAATTTTTCCTTTTTTTTAAATAATTCATCAAAACATACAAATATTTTATTGTTTGTTTAGCTATCCGAGATGTTGTGCTAAAAATTGATTTCACTGATGACGGTTCAAATTTTAATAACTCGTTGATTTCAAGAATTCCAGCTAAGAGGAAATGACTTTGAATTTAAGCAGTAATCTTGAAAAAGTTGATCTTTTCAAGATACCGAATTAGAACTCATTTTCTAGATGCTTGATCATAAATGATTCACTTTCTAGAGAGCAGATCATAAATAACTCACTTTCTATATATTAGATTACAAACGACTCATTTTCTAGATATCACATCAGAAATGATTCAATTTTTAGATATTAGATCACAAACAACTAGATATTAAATCATAAATAACTTATTTTCTAGATACTAGAATACAAGTAGCAAAAATTAACTTGAAGGTATCTGGAGCAAAAGCTTGTGAAAGCGAAATTAATCGCTAATTTTATATGCATATTGGATTGAAATTTCAAATTCTATTTTTTTTTTTGTTGATTTTAAAATTTTATTTTCATATACAAAAAACAATCTCAAAAATAATCTAAATAATAGATTCATTACAAATTAAGATGAAAAAGTCAATCCCCTACTTCAGTTACCAGTTAAACAAGTAAACTGGTTCTTACCAACATGTTTTGAAAACGATATGAAATAAAAGAATAACTATCCCGTTGACAAATATGATTAGTCATAAATTAAACGATAAAAAAGAAAAAGAAAGTCATTCAAAATTCTCTGAACAGTAATAATTGAACGAAAAGAAAGAAACCAGTTTATTAAATTATTTAACTAATTAAATTACAAATTCTTAGTATTTTCTTTATTCGAAATTTTTTGAAACATTTCATTGATTAATTATAGATATTGAATTGAAAAGAGACTAAAATATGAATCAGTGATAGTAGGAGAATATTAAAAAATTAAGACATTGTATTATACAGTGATAATATAAAGATTCTGTCTCTGTCTTAATTATTTCACTTTTTTAAATTTGACTTCAGTCTGATTGTTTTATTAATCTTAAAGCATCATTTATTTCGAACTTCAACTATTTTATCAATGATATATGCTATATAATCATATCATTCGTTTATTGCTTACTCATAAATCACTGATGATAATAACAAAAATGAAAATTTTACATGCTATTAATATAAATAGTGATACTACAATCTTATCCTCTTCTAACAGCATCTTGATTTTTCACATTTTATCATTCTCTTGAAATCTACATCGTGAGCATCGATATAATGAATGATATGATTGAAATATATTTTATTGATAAAAAAATAAAACATACCAGGGATTTTGTCATTGCAAACGGTCAGATTTATCTTAATGGTACCAACTGCTGAGGTCATCAGTAGAAATGTTGCTTTCGCAGTAATTGAACTTAGAAGTGTTAGAAAGAAAAGGACAAAAAAACAAGTTATTTTTAATACTTGCAAGCTTACATCGTACCAGAAACCTGAAAATTATTTTAATTTTAGTATTAACATCAAATATTAAGCTATTAAATGTTCCCGTGGCAATTAATTAAGCAAACAATTCAAATTAATAATTGTTTTGCTAAATTTCAAGGAACTATTTTGGACTGAATCGGTCGTTTGAAAAAAAAAAATAATTTCTCGAAAAATTTTGAAATGATTTTGCAAGAAATAGGTTTTCACTTGAACAAATTCAGCATGCTGAAATCGAAAAATTTCCAATTTAAGCTAAATCTATTTTTGGCTGTCGAATAAGTGAGGAACTTAATTGAAAACATTCAATTATTTCGTTTAAATTAATTAGCGATAACTCTTATTCGCAGCTTAAAGTGACTATTAATAAGATTTTGATCTTCCCATTCTACGAAAAGAATTAAATTTCAATTATTTTGATTTCTCGTCTACTAAATAAATATTCAGCCCATATTTGTTTCTGATCATTAATTAAGACCATTGTTTCAGATCGCAAATCCATTAAAGTTTCAATGAAATGAATTTTCCGGGAATTATAGCAAAATACGATAATTTACATCAAATATATTATTGATTGCATAGCATCGAGTTCAGCAGTAAATTTCAATTTTCATATCTTAAATTATATTCATTGCATACTTGTTAATTAAGTTTCACAGATGTCTCACAGATGATGGATTATGATTCCTAAACAAAAAACTAGGAATTTATTAATTAATCAATTAGATAGAATTTTAGAACTAGCTAATTACCGGATTTTAATAATTATATGATTAGTTTACTCAATTCTTATCATTTCCTTGATCATATTAATATTTTCCTATGCATACAGAATAGATAATATCTGTATAAACAAAAGAATCAAATTTCTATTTTTGCATTTCATTGCAATATTCAATTCAATTAGAAGGACTTCATCAGATCTGGGTTTTCTGGTAAAATATTTAGTTTTATTAATTTTGAGTTGCATTTACCTCGATTCAAATTATCTGGTGGCGGTGGTAATAAACGGAAAACATCCCATCCTCGTGGTGTCGTTGTCCAGCTAAAAATGTTAAATATTATCAAATTTTAAACATTCCTGGAAACTTCGAAACTTTAATAGAATCAAATTTTGGGACTTACGATAAAGTTTCAATTTTGGAATTTTTAGTGCCAGTAGATTGTATACTGGATGGATACGATTCATTTGGGATTATTGATGATGGAAATCGCTTATACATATTCGAATGATTAAGATTATCGCTAGTAGCAGGTGGTGGTAAGATATGATTTGCATCAGCAATACAATTTTCTGGCTTACCCATCTCAAATGAAGCTTTAATAATTATGAAGTGAATATGTAACATTTGACAAATTAATTGATTCACGTATTTCACGTACTATTTCACACATCACATCTTTACTTATCATATAAAGCAACTATTTCATTTACTTTTTAAACAGAACTTAAATTGCACAGATTAATCTTGTTGTCGATATTTTGTCATGAATCAATTTGATTCCTCTGAAAACAATTTATCAAACAATCATCGATGCTATCTATACAGGAACTCAAAATTTCATTAGATTTGAATAGAGGTGAGAAATATTCAAAATAACAGTAAATAGCGGTAATACCAATGATAATTGTGACATGAGTTATTGTTCTGAGAATGGTAATAACAGTGGCAATGGTAGTTATTGTTCAGTAATGATAAGGAATGGGATAAGTTACCTTGATAACAAGTCATTTCATCTACAACAGATTTTTATCATCGTTTCCTTTTAAGATATAACCTTTTAAAGAGAAACCAGTAAATGTAATAAGAGGAGGAGTTGATCAGTTTCCATCATTATTTTCCCAATTTTAATTCAAAATGCAGATTTTTTCATTTCATTTATCTCACTTTTTCCTCTCTTGATAAACTTGTTCATAGTTTGAATCATCCAGAGAAAAGTATAGAAAAGAGAAATTTGAATTTGAACTGGAAAGCAAAATAAAAGATATTTGATGAAATGGATTCAATCCAGATTTCTTTTTGCAAGATGTTTGTTATTTGTTAATGATAATGATGAAATGATGATAATCATGTTTCGAAGATGTACAGGAATTAGGGAGAAGGATGATTCATTGATTAAATTTCAACAAGCAAAAAAAAAAAAATAAATGAATGGATAAGTAAGTGTTCGCTGATATAGCGTGGATAATTTGCAACATTTGGAAACCTGAATTATAAGTATGACAAATATTTCATTTAAATTTCACTTATCATCTCCTTCTTCATTTTACTATCTCTCAAGAATTATTTCAGGACTTATAGACAGTTCATGGATATCAAAGAATGTAAATTAGATTAGTATTATTTCGGATAAATGATGAAAATTGATATTCATTATGTGAGACATTTATAAAACCTTTGAGTGAATAGCTAAAATGATAATTTCTCCTTTGCTTATCAACTAATTATCAAAATATTTGTGCAATATGACTTTTAATGAATGTGGAAACAAGTTATTTGTATTAATTGTTATTGTCGTTATCGCTGTAAATATCAATGTCAAGTTATTATCGCTAAATTTCCGCATAAAAAATGATGCCACTTTTGATAAATTCTAAATATCGCAATCATTCTTATCAATGGAACAGTCCTTCTTTTTATTACTGTCATCACTCATCCCACCATTTGTTCGAATATAGTTCTATTTATGATCTTAATATTCATAATATTCTATTCAGATGTCAAATTTCGGAAAATCAATGATAGACTTCGTTTACGAGGAAATTCATTAAACATTCGGAGACACACTGAACTATTTTCATAGTAAAAGAATCGTCAATAGCCTTGCATCCTAATGTTTGGGAAAATGAAATTCGAAAGTTTTTGAAATTTTCCATCCTGATGTTTATTTTTTATAAATCCAAAAAAGCGACACTTTCTTAAATTAGTTGCAGAAATGATTATTTATTAATAAATTCTATGAGCATAGAGGAGCATATCTATACGTATTTATCGTATACTGGCAATCAGATTCACTTTAGTTCTACTATTTTTCTGCCAAGTTTTTTTTTTTTTTTCCGACTAATAGAATAGAAAACCAATCAACTCAATTGAAAACTCTTCCAATCGATATACCTGACCATTTTTCGGTTATTCTTCATCGGTAGACACAAGTTAGGAGAAAATTAGCTCAATTACATGAAGTACTATGAGCATACTATAAATGTTAATCATTTGTCATCTTATTTATAATAGTTTTCATTAATTAGCAACCCATAATTTAATTAATATTGGATTTTTGTTTTCAGATCAGTAGCATTTGTCATCTTACTTATGATACGAATTGACAATTAAATTTAAAATGAAACATTAAAATTGCTATTCAAAGTGAAATTTACCACCGAATTTTGATTTTGACACCTTCGTGGTGTTTTATTGAAAAAGAAATTTTCCTAAAACGAATAATGAAAACTGAATATTCTTTATTCCTCTTTCCTATCCGTTCAAAATTGTCCAATTTTTTCTTTTTGAAAATTTTAATCAGTCATCTGAATAATTACTTCTTATTTTAATACTCTTCCAGTTATTCTTTTCCATTGTATCGCTATTCGGAATTCTGTTAAATTATATATGATTTACTATTTTTCAACTTTTAATTAGTTGATAGCAAAAATGACATTGACTATTTCCTTTTCTAATCAAATTAATTCATTCCAGTTCTCATTATATAAACATGAACCTAAACAGGATTATCAGATTCAATGCCAGTAATAGTCCTAGTGATACCATTTTTTTTTCCTATCAAAATATCCATTTCCTTTGGAATTTTGGAAAAGGCTATGATGTTATGGTAAAAAAAAATAAATAAATGAAAATTGAGAAGCAAAAGAGAAAGAGCCATTTACATACGTTGCTTAATTAATGAAATGCTTATCTGTTAGAATTCGGATTAGGCCGATCTATTTTATCTTGATTTGCAGGATGTGAAATCGCTGTTTGACTTTCATCTGAGCTATGTCTCGAACGGCCTTCATTCTGAAATTTGAAGAATGTTTCAAATTCTCTTTCTTTTAAATTAAACATTTTCAAATTTCTACGTCATATTTTTAAAACCGCTTTTTGAAATAATTTGAAATATAAGATCAATTTTATTTTTATACGAGATAAACAAATTTTTCTAACTTATGAATTATTTATTTGAACTTAAGGTATTAACTATCTTCATTAATTATCTTTGTGAAAATTGAGCAATAATTAAATATTGAATGAGAAATTAAAAAATCAAAAATTAACTAACATAATTTAGTAATACCTATTATTTAAGACATTAATGAATTTATTTCAACTGAAAGTAATATGCTTTCAGCACCTTCTTATATCGTCCAGCGTAACTGATCAGTTTTGGTTCATCATTTACATCGATAGGAATATATGCATATTTTGAATTCTAAAAAAAAAAAAAAAAAATATGAGCAGTTCGGACCAAATATTCTAAACATATTTTGGTAATGAAGAAAAATTAATCGATAAATCAATATCATTCTATGATCAATCAGAAAATCTGGTCAGCTTGAAAAGAAAGAAGAAATAACCAATTAAAAATATGATTGATATGCGAGGATTGATAAAGTATTTAATTAAAAATCCTAATATGAATCATTATTCTAAATTTATGATAACTCATTCAAACATTTGTGTTCGTTTTGAAAGAGAGCATATTGACAGAAAAGAAAATGTTAAAATGTAATGATTAAGGATGTTTTTTTTAATTCGAAAATTTCATTTGTTATCCGATATTCTGGTAAACTTAACGATAAGATTAGAAAATGACTAATAGGATAATGAACGCACTTCAATCATTGTGCAAAATAGAAACGAAAATCGCATTAATAAATGCTGAATTGGCTATAAATAAAACGGCGAACATTGTGTGAAAAAGTCAAAAAAAAAAAGGCTATGAATATGAAGAAGAAATGAATTTAGAAAAAAAAAAATGACAACAAAGTGATTTTTTTTTTTAAAATATAAATATTTGTTTGGTTAAAAATGATACATATGTTATAAATGCTGAAATGCAGATAAAATAGTTGAAATAGATCATATAATTAATAATTATTGAATTAAGTTGTCATAATAACAAAATCCATTGTAGTAAATTAATGAATAGAATTAATTTATATTTGATTAAAAAGTATTTGATCAATAAAAATTAATAAATAATGTTATAACAATAAAGTTGAACATGGATGAAGTAGAATGACTAGAAAAGCAAACAAACACCATTTATTATCAACATTTGATATTTAATTTGAAAAGTAGGAGATAGAAAAATAGGAAATAATAAAAAATGGAATTAAAGAATGGAATTATTGAAACAAAAATTTTTGAAAGTCGAAATACCTTTGCATTAAAAATTCGCTTGTTGGTAACTTTATGTGACATCATCTGTTGTTATCGAAACCGATAGATGGAAACTGAATAACCTGCCTGTCACCTTAATAAATGCTTCTCTCAGAAATGATAAGAAGAAAGGAAGGAATGAAAATGAAACAGTTAAACGTCCACTGTTCAGTTCATGTTCGCAGCATCTGTGATGGATTATCAATGATGGGATGTTGTTCGAAAGAGTATTTTCGAGAACTGCTTATGCTAACAAGCAGATGGATGCAAAAAAAAAAAGAACAAATGACAATTTCAAGTTTACAAAAAGTTTCTTCTTCTGCAGTTGAGATTGTATGAATTTGTTGGTGCTTAATGTATCTCTTAAATATCTTCAGGTTTTAAAAAATTTAAAAAACCATCTGGCTTTCTTTTTATCTTATTTACATAGCTACTATGATTGTTCGTTCCTATTGCTAGAAATTTCATTGCCGTTGTTTGCTAAAACTTGAAGAAAGTTGATGCTCTCGAAATGATCATTCTGTGATTCATTCATTCATTCATTCATCCTGTTAGTTTAATGTCTCAAAATCATGATTACTCCACCTATCAGAGATGATGTAATACTTGGTGATGTAAAGTGAAAAAAAAACGAAGTGTTTATTTAAATGGTCTGAATAGCAGAATTTTTGAATGAGAAAATTTGGCAAAATGCTCATAACTTCGAGTTTTGCATATTTATAAACATTTATTTGTATTTTATTCAATTTTCGTGCTTTTTTCGGGACAATTTTTCCATTCATTTGTAAATTTCCTTGATAAATAAATAAGTAAACATATATATATATATATATATATATACTTAAATAACTACACAAATAGAATCATTACTTTAAATATTATTTCATTCATTAATGATGAAGTGTTTATTTTCTTAATAGCATCTTCTTTGATTTACTTGAAACCTGAACAGAAAATAAGTGTTTGAAAAAAAAAAAAGGAGAAAAAAGTTCTAAGTCTTCAGAAAAATTTCTCTTCACAGATAATTAATTTTTCATGTCAAAACTTCCAGCACCATTCATCCTGTTTTTCTTCTCCACTTTTCCCATATTCTGAAAGACTTGATGATCGAGAGAAATATATTTTAACTAACAATGAGATATGATTATTCCTTGTGTGGATTGAAATGAAGAAAAATAATGAAATTCAGTTCAGCTTTTTTTGATTAATTAAATCATTTAGTCCTGAATTAATTCTACATACATTTCTTAACTATTTCGTTTCTGATACTTTTTTTCGTGTCATATTTGTGCTAATTGTTGCAAGAAAATTTGTTTTTTTTTTTTTTTTTTTTTTTGTTGTTTCATTTCTTTAAAACTTGTTTTCTATAACAATTCTTTTTTCAAAATTTTCAAATTATCAATCAATGGCTGTAAAAAATGTTGCTGTTCTGTACAGACATATCTATTACATCATATTACAGTAATTATTAACAACCAAAAATAGAATTTTCAAGTCTTGAATCAGTATTATCATGTAGTGAAATATAGGATGAGATTTGGCAGTTTAAATTATTTCATATTTTTCATTAATCGATGTTTACTTTTGCTTGTATTTCTTTCCTTGGAATTAAATAACTCAAATCTTAATTCAGCTATCAATTAGAAGGTTTAGATTCTTTCTATTCAAAATTATGATATTCGATATAAAACAATTAGCCATTGACCATTCTTTTATGATTGCTTGATATCTTAAATCGAAGTTCTTGAATTGTTCAAATGCATCCGCCGCCTCTTCAAAAAGGATGCGATTCTTCTGAATACTACAAATTTTCTTTACGACTTATCTGAATCATAACTGTCTTCACAAAACAAAGAAAAAAAAAAAAAAAAGAATCCTGATTCTGTTTATCCTTCTATCCTTCTAAACAATTCGCAAAGAGTTGTCCAACATTATGACATTATATTGATTGTAAAAAAAGAAAAAAACTCGAAAGATGATTCACAATGATGAAGTATGATTCATTCAGATTGAAAAACAGTATTAAATTTAACGCCAATTTTGAAAATTTGGAAAGATATACGTATATAGTACAAAGGAAATCAGATAAATCAATTTGAAAGGGACAATGATATGAATAAATTGAAATCTGACCGAATTTCATTCCATGATTGCCGTGAATATTACACGGGATTTTTGAAATTCACTTGAATAAAGAAAACATAATGAGTAGTCAATCTTTATTTGTGGGTTATTTAAATTAAACAGAATTTGCATTTTGAAGAAACTTTCGAGATGAATGAATTCAAAAAAAAAAAAAGGCACCATAATGGACTACAAAACTGGATAACTTCCTGTAATGTCAATATGATAAATTTGATTACCTTACTACTACATCACCAATTATAGAGGACAATAGGTGAAAAAGTTCTTCCGAAATTCTGAAATGAACATACGGCTCCAAATGTGGTTGCAGGATTCAAAAAATTATTGATGATTTTTAATGAACTTAATTATTCTTGACATCCAGCCAGTACTGGCGCGATAATTTTATGCAAGAAAAGAGAGAGATAAGAATTCTTGGAAAAAATGAGGTTATCACAGCAATAGGAAATGTGATAAGCGCAGATGTAATGGTTAAACATCGTTGGTGGTAAAAGAATTATCATCAGAAATTAATACCATAGTCTTATAGCTCTTCCATATAATTAATCAACCAAAAAATTTTCTTGTTTGGAATGGAGTCATCAAATGAATTTTTAAACGTTAGAAATGTTTAATTTATTACACATATTCAGTGAAAATCGAATATGTTTTCAAGTAATGCTTAAAAATCTAAAAATGAAGAAAGAAATTTAATTATTCTTAAAATTTATTTTAAGGAATTTATTCTTTTTGGTAGGATTGATAATTTTATGGAGAAGCTATGGCGCTAACAATATCATTTTCTGGTGATTATCCTTTTGCTGTCAATTATGTTTAATTAATGTTTTTATGTTTCTTGTGATAGCCTCACTCTTGCCAGATATTCTTATATTTTTCTTTATTTGCATGAGATTGTAGCGCCAATTTTGACTGCATGACAAGAATATCTAAGTTTATTTCAGAAAGTCGATAATCTCTATTCTACAATCACTTTTGGAGTCGTTCGTTCATTTCAAATTTTCAAGAGAGCTTTTCCATTTATTGGCATCTAGGAGATTTCAACAAAATTTTTATTTAAACAACGGAAAAATATTAACGACAAAAACAAAAACAGTAATATAAAAACAGTTTTAATATTTTATAATAAAGACATATAGTCATTATTAATAATAAAATCCAAACGATTTATCGATAAAACATTACCAAAAAAGAATGGTGCAAAAACAAAAAAGAATTTGCCCGTAAGCATTTTTCAGAATGGACAAATTCAAAATTTTACTATATCATGTGCCTGAAAAGATGAAATAAGATGACATTTTCGAACTTTTCCATCTCATTTGAAAATAACTGGGATTTGATTTCCGTATATTTTATGATAAAGAATATGGACGATATAAAAATATGGAAGAAAGAATTCCAGAGCAATACTAAATTACTCATGTTTTTCTCCCCAGTTCTACACAACATATTCTTCATTTCATACATTGCTTCTCATACTGGTAAGAAAAATTTTTTTAATATTTCGATTCTAAAAACTTGCCATAACAGTTTCAAATAAACATAAAGTAAAAAAACTTACAGCTTTCTTTTCCGGCATATGTCTGCTATTTATAAAAGTAAAACTAGATATCAATAATTTGTTTTTTTTTTTTGCATGGAAAGAAGGAGAAAGAGAAGATAAGATTGTCTTCAACCAATCAATGACTGTTAGTTTTGGTTCAAATTCCAAGAGAAAAGATGCTCAGAAATCAACGCTTTTTTATGAATTTGAATAAGAAATTGAAAGTTTTTAAAAATAGAAATTTAATAGAAAGGAGCACAAAGAAAAAAGAAGGAAAAATAGCGTAGAGAAGGGCAGAGGGAAAAATGAGAGACAAGTTGCAGAAAAGTATGAAATAAAACAATGTTTTTAAGACAAAAGAAGCTAAATTATAATGAAGCGAACAGCAACAACGTATAGAAAAATAACTTTCAATCTAGACTTTAAAAAAATCAATTTTTAATTTCGATCTAAAAAAAAAAACCAAAAGAACTGCAAAAATTAGAAACCATATAAGCTACTGTAGTTGTCAAGAAAACATAATTAAATTGATCCGTCTAAAATAAGAGAGTATTTTCGAAAAAACTTTTTAATAATTATGTAAAATTAGTCCCATTTTATGTGAAATAAACAAATGAAGTGAAACATGTCACTTATAAAAATAAAATCACCTATCGCTTTTGTAATCGAGCACAAACTCAATGTATCCAAGCAATAATTCATATTTTCTGGAGTTTCGACTGCTTCTTTTGAACGTGGCGAGCGAATGTTTTCGCGACCAACAGCGGAAAAACAAGTGTCGCATCAGCATGTATCTTCACTGGTTTACATTCAGTTTTGATTTTACCCCAACTTACAGCTTCATCCGGACGAGCACCCGAATCACTGCCATCAAATTCCTAAATAAAAACAAGACCACTAAATCCGATGAAATAAAATGTCCAACGAAATTTAAAGAAAAAAAATTTTCGAATCAAATTAAAATCAGATCCGAAAACGTTTTTCATAACAAAGACACCGCTTGCAATAAGATGAGAAAGATTTACAATAAATTTTTTGGAAAGGTAATTTCAAATTTTAGAAAAAAATTCAAAAATTCGAAAAACCTGGCCAGTATTCACATATACAGTATAATCAGAACCATTTCGCATAAGATTAGCATTATTGATGTGATGTTTCATAACACCGCCACCAAGAAGTATTACACCAGTACGGTTTGATCGTACAGCCATCGTGTTGATATGACGCAAATCCTGATGGAAAAAAGAGAATTTGGAATTCAGTCGATTTTACTGGCATATGCGCTCTTTTTTTCTTATTTATTATTTGCTAAGTATCTCCATTATTAAAGTATTTAATACTAATACCCTCATGTCTGGATACTCTCTACCTGTATTGAAATGATATCTGAAAAGGTAACACTCCAAACGATAGGTACACATACCACAAGTAACGAAAATTAATTAATGAAAATTTCTTCAAGTAAAACAAAAAATTTCCAGCATCTGCTCGGTATATTATTTAGTTCATCATCTTCATGCACCTTTCCCTCTCTTTTAAAACCTATTTTATTACATTAAACAATACATATATTCCTGTAAAATTTGTTATATATGTATATACATAGCAAATTCTCCAAGTAGCTTCCATTCACTGTTTCATTAATAATTCTGTAATTTTAATCACGAGTATATAATATACAATTATTTTGCTAAGATCGCCGCTGCAAAAAATCTATTAAATGAGAACTCGATATCAGCATGCAAACACGCAATCATATTACAAACCGTGAAAAAGATTGATGAATTTTAGTGATGGATAGGAAATAGGAAAGGAGATGGAGCCAGCTACGAAATATCATGATAACTTGAGAAATTATGCACTTTCTGAGATTTTTTTTAAATTTCAAGAGTCGCCCAAGTTAAGAAAAGAAGAGAATGGAAAAAATCAAGTACTAAAGAGTGAACAAACCTCTACAATATCCAGCTTAATTCCACCATTTCTGAATGAATGAAAATATAGCATGTCACCAATTGAACCATCAGTTAATGCAGGACTGAAAATAGGGATCCGATTTCGGTGAGCCCAATAGCAAATTGATCGTTTGTCGTTGATTTCAGCACCCAGCCTATCAATAAGTTTCGATGGAGTCCATGAGAAGTTATTATCCTTCTGTTCCAATTCACAATTATCTAAGATAGGCATTAGCCAATCTTCAAACGCACAGTAGTTGTTATTCGGTATAATAATATTACCGGCTCTGAAATCATCACAAACATTAGGAAGAACTATTATTTTTGGCAGAGCAAGTCACTAACTCTGATATTTTTCTTTCAATCTTCAAAGAAAACTTTATTAAGAAATCTATAAAAATGATTAATTTTTTCTGTTATCTAATAAACTATTCTTGAAAAAAGCAGAGAGGAAGACTCATGAAAAATCTGAAATATTACATAATTATTCAAAACTAATTAAGTCTAAATAACCTGTTCAATCCATTATGACGTAAAATCTTGCCATCAAGATCAAATGCCCCCAGATAAGAAGGTGCCAGACATTTGATTAAATCTTCCTCAACACCACCAGCACTTGTTACAATGCAGTCTATCAAATCATGCTCAACTAAATATCGGATACTCTTAAAAAAAAAAGTTAAAATTAGGATGGCACATTTATTGAGAATATATATTTCTACGACTGACAGATGTAAAAGATAAACTTATTCATTACATAATCATTTTTTTCTGATGGATTCCCGAAGCAAGTATTCAAGATTCTGGAGAAAAGCGCTTTTCATTTATTCAATACATTTGAAAAGACTTTCAACTTTATCTGACTTTTCCAAAAGCACATAATGTTGAATGTGGTACAAATTAAAGTTTAGGGAAATTACAGAATAAAAAAAAAAAGGCATCAAAACATACTTCCCGAACACCAGATGTGACCAGATTACTTGTATAACCCAAAAATATTGTGCATGCCCTTTTTTTTTTCCCTTCCGGATACGGTAATGTATGGTCACCTTCGAACTGTTCTTCGCGCACCGTTAACATTGTATTTATTTGCTGAAAAATCCATTTCATTAGAAATTTCTAGCCTGTTTAGAAAAAAAATTTTTTTTTTCTGAGTGATATTTACAATATATATATACATATAGATCAATGAATAAAATATCTATGAAGATAACATCATATAATATAGAACGATGAGGTAACATAACAAGTATGGAACATATAAGTCATGCGATATAGGCAAATATAAGTTACTGTCATATCAATTTTATTATTCTTCCCCTATCATAAGCACTTCAGTTACATACTAACCTGTACAGCCTGAGCAAAATGTGATGCTTGAAAACCAGTACACATATAGCAGTCTAACAAAGTGTCGTAATTGATCCCTTCATTAAAATCATAACCTTTGATTGTGATAGAATCCGTTGGCAGCGGAGATGACTTCTTCAAAACAGACATTTCAGCTATTTCAATGTCGTGTTCACCAATACTATTATTCATGCTGTAATACTACTTGGAGGTGAATGTTTAAATCTGAAAAAAATTGAATTGTTAGCAAATCCTTTCTTTCAAATATGGTCCCTCAGCCAAAACTGCCACATAATGCATTATAAGAGTCGAAAAGATATGTTTATTAAGTTCAGCTACATTCTCTATAATTTATACCTTCATTTCTTATCCATCTTTTTCCTCTTCTTTTTTGTTCTTCTACCAAATGGCTATATCGACAGTGTCTTTTATAACACCAAAAATAAGATCAAATTAAAAATAATATTGTTATTTTATTTTGCTTAATCAAACACATTACATAACATTTTAATAAAAAAATTCCGGTATATTCAAAACAAATTTGTTTTATTGGAGAAAATTGGCAATATTCAGGAAAAACATAATATCCGAATTTTTAATAAATAAAAGATGCATAAGGGAAATGCAGATTGCAAAAATCATATTAAACAAAATCACTGATTACGAACACATTTGGCAGCTTCTTCAGCTAATTCATCTTCGTTTTCAACCAAGTACAAAATGTCTGACAGTGTTTGTTCGATGTACATTTCTCCAACTCTTTCACACATTCCACGAGCTCCAGGTGGTACTGAATACCGAAATGAAGGACCGAAATTACATCGAACTGTAGCACCTTGAAATAATGACACTGCAGGATAATAGAAACCAGCATAGATATCCTTGAATGCAATTCCACAACTCTTGCCATTCCGGTAAAATTCAATCTGCAGAATTGTTCTCTCAAAAGTTTGAAAGCAAATTTCTTCCAATTTCAATTAAATGAAACTGAAACCAAGAATGACAAAGTGCTAGATTACAAAAACCAAAAATTTCAATTGCTTCAACTTCTCAATAAAATGTGATATTTGAGTAAAAGAATCACTGCTGATTTGATTTCAATTAAATTTACTAATGAAAGGAATGTTGTGATGAAAAAAACTTTTGTTTTATTGTCAAAATGTATGAAGATATGAAATAGAACTCAGCATTTTAATTATGAGATTTTTTTCATTAAACGATAATCGAAATAACCGACGATGACAATTAGATATCCTCAGAATCTAGACCAAATCAGTGAAATACCAACCCAGCTTCCAAGCGCCGGCTTCAAATTTTTCAATGCTGCAGATACATCATCCTTCTCCTCGTAAAAATAATGGTGTTTGAAATTGATTAAAGGTAAATTTTTGTAAGAAGGAGGCAAATAAGTGGATGAAGGTGGTAGACTTTCTACAGAAGTAAAATCATATTCTTTATCGGCCGGGCAAGGTGGCAAAGATATCAAACATCCCAAGACATCGCCTTCTTTAAAACCACCATCTGCATAGTGTTTACCCTGAAATTTGATGTAAATGATTTGAAAATTCATCAATTCTTTCACTTAAATACAACAAACAATTTAAGATCTGACATTTAAATCACTTACTTTTGCCTGATGAAATATTGTGCCTTTATGACTTCTCCAAGCATAAGACAGTTGTGTATAGCCAACACATGCTTGTATCGGTGCTGAAAATATGCCCTAAATCACTAAAGTACTTTATTTTTAATAAATTATAACTACTTTGAGTATTCTTGAATAAAGATTTTAAAATACCTACCCACAGCCTGACTCCAACCGATCCTTATATGCGAACCTGGTGGTTGCGCCGTGAAAATCACTTCAAAATACCACGTACCATGGGATACAGAATGAGTAGCTCGGATGACGCTGTAGCCTTCAAAACCGCTCACAGATAATCGATCTTCCGACAATTTTAACTAAAAAACTAATCTGCAATTTATCGTAATCAAATAAAAAAGAGATGCAAGGAAAAATCAAATCAAGTAAAAATTATATGGATTTTTTAAACATTATATGAATAACAGATTGCAGTCGTCATCTTTTAACTAAGTTATTCATAATTTTTGCAGCTTTTATTATAAGGGAAAAAATCTTACTGGTATATTGATAAGTTTTTTAATAGGATGCAAAATCAAGTTTAGCATTTCATATTATAATAATCTCAATAAAAAAAAAAAAAAAACTTTCATGAAATGATTGGTACCTGATAAGCACGATCATTCGGAGATAAAGTTACAACTGGATGGACAACAACACGATAAATATGTGCTGGGATTGGCTTATTGTATGTGCTTTCTTCCAATTCAAAAATGTCTCTGAAAAGTTCATCAGTTTCAGGAACATAAACTTTGGGAAAATGCCTTCTGATTTTTCATTCTTTTGAAATCAATTTTACCATATTGAACGATTACTTTAAACGGGAACATAAAACAATTAATTTCAAGCCTTTATATTTCTCAAATTGCTCCTCAGCAGAAAAAGTAGTAGAAAAAATCCCTGATTACAACATTACCAATCGTTTTGAAATCCGGGAAATTCAAAAATTTTTGTAAAGTTTGTACAAGTGTTTGAAGATATAATACAGCATTGCTCGCAAGAGTTTGTAAGATGAATATGCAGATGAACTATGCACAGAAACACAATACTTTGCAATTAAATCAACACAAATATAATCCAAATTTCATGAAAAATATCAAAAGAAAAAAATGCAAGATTAACAGCTAATCATGCAAGTCCAAAATCACCTGTTAGGAACAATAAGGTCTTTTTCGACAAGATAATATCGATAACCTTCACGATTAAAAGGAAAATCGATGGGTGCGAGAATTCCAGTGATTCGAGTAGATGCATAATCAGCGGTGCTGAAATGTAAAACGGAAGGATAAAAAATCTTATAAATTGTATTTCCTCCATTTTTCTACAAAGGACTAACTCTATTTTTTCTTAGAATAAAATAATGAACACGACTTTCTTAAAAGCAAAAAATAACGAAGGACACATGCCTGGCACACATGTGTCCTGTTCTTTCAAATCCAAGAAAATATTCAAATGTCAACATTATTATATCTCACCCATCATTTCGGTCACATTAATTTCTCCAGAAATTGAAATTCATCTTGAAAATTGGAATCTAAAAAAACTTACAGTTTCGCCTTTTTGAAAGTATTCGGAAGATCAATATTACGTCTTTTGGATGAACCTCTTGTCTTGGGACCATCGCTTAAATCATTAGATCTCTCGAAATTCTCTTTAGACAAATCACGTGCTGAATTTGAAATCGATGGTTTACTTCGACCGATCTAAAGTTTTTTGAGAATTTAAAGACTCTATAAGATAGGTTAAAATCTGCTATAGAACTTGACAATAATGGCATTAATTCAGTTACACGTTACTAAATACCCAGTAATTCATAAAGGATACCTGCTTTAATGCTTCATGACCTGGACCTATTGACGATAAGTCATGTTCACGTAACGCAAATATCCGTCCATCATCGCTTGATTCAAATAAATCTGTTTCTTTGGTCAAGGATTTTTGCAACGTTTGATGCCACGTATTTTTAACCCTTCAACAGATTTGTCGCAAAACGGAGCAAAACAGGTCTAATGTGAGAGAAAACTAACTTTAGCTGAAATTTCTTCGAAATTTTGTGATTTTCGAATATTCGTGTTTCGTTCGTATTTATTCTTTTATTAGAAACCCTAACCATTATACAAGGTTAAAAAAAGGCTCAATCTTTGTGGGTGAAAAACTTCTCAATTCCTTGCAATATATGCAATGACATAATGAATGCAATATAAATCCTCACAAACCTTTATACTGTGATAATTACAATTAAAAAGCTGGTGGCAGTATTGGCGATTTTATTGCAAATATTTTCTAAAAAAATTACCTACGACTCATAGATGTCAGATTTTCCCATTGTGCATTGAAATAAGGTATAATTTCATTTTCCAAGTCCAGAAATATCAATTTTTGATCATTATCATCCGATTCATTTCCCGTATCAGCTCTTTTGGTTCGTGCATTGTGCGTTAGATTTGCAAGAACAGTTACACACATATGGGCAAAATCTAAAAAAATGGATTATAAGCAGCCTCAAAAATACATAAATCATTTTTCAGATCAAGAATTTAAAATTTTTTTCAAATCAAGATTAGGAATTTTTTTTGTAAAATAAAACGCCGTACGCTTGTACAAGAATCTAAAACGAGGTTATAAGAAGCATTTAATCATTAAATAGAGCACAATTCTTACTTGCTTGTTTCGGTGTCCATGTTTCCTTCTTCGTTGGACTACAATCAGCACAATTGAACATGTAGCATACCATAAATGGTAATCCATAACTATGACACAAAGAAATAACTTAAGTTATAGTAATTCAGTATGATGGAATGCCTCATAGCACTCCTACTTTTAGAAAATTTGAAAAACCTACAAATCAGTCAAGTCTTTTAAACATCGTCCATGAAACCATTTTCGACAACTAGCACAATACAATTCTAACGTTCCCACTTCACGTTTACCATTACTGAAAAATTTGCTTACTTCTCACTGAATTAAACAAAACAGATCTGTTTTTGATTATTCAACACTACTTCTCTTACCTAAAATTTCAAATCTAGCTACAATATTAATAGCACAATGTTAAGTTTTTAAATGCAGATATCATTTTAATACGTCTTTTCTGGGATTATTTTCAGCAAAATAGTATAAAATTGCTTATTCATTTATTTGATTAAATGAAAAGTAAAATTTTAAAATGGAACACAAATGATAACAATAAAAAACTCAAATCTAAACAAATTTAACCATAAAATATTTTAATACGACGTTTCATCGAAAGCTTACCAATAACAAACAGTAGATGGAGCTGATTTTGTTGCTCCTCTACGGGTACTTCTCTGTCTCATCCCTTATCAGTGATGATTTGATCTCATCTCAATATAAACTCAAGGAAAAATATTCTGAAAACTTCACTCATCTTACTTACTTTAAGCGTTATTATCGTCCCGACTAGAACTTTATACAATTATATCCTAAATTATAAACTTCTTCTAGGAAGGAAAAAATAATATCCAGAACGGAAATAGATCAGAGGAGAACTCTATAATATAAATAGAAGCTAAAGAATCTAAAGCGCAATTATTTTATATTTCATCAAGCACTCGACCTAAGTTATAATCAGAAATCCAAAGTTGTACTGAACTTGAACACAGCCCCATACTGTCAGTAGTATCATAAAATCAAGTGTTAACAATGTGAAAACAATATTAAAACTTCAGTAGTAAAACTTCTTGCGCAAATTAGATTAATTAGGAATCAATATCTCAATTCAAATCAAACCACTTAGTCAATTACTTAATTTAAATTCAAATAATGTAAACTAACAATACAGCATGATTGTCAACGTTAAAAGGTCACACCAGCACATTTATTTCAAATAATATTTATAACCTGGGAAACATGTTAAGTATGGTATCATCAAACAAATATATCAAAAATTGACAACTTCATGGGTATATGCGGAAATATCCTATCTTTATCGGAAAGTACATTCAGTAAAATTCAGCATATTCAGTGAGTTCTGCAGCATACCTTACACAGACCTCTACAACGCTGAAATAATCATAAACATTGCCAAACAAAGTAAATACACATACTTACTTTGGGCAATTATTTGTCCGGCAAGCATTTACTTAACGAATTTTATACTTTAACATAATGCATAGGAAAAACATTAAATATTCCTTCCATTCCGTTATCAACACAAATACCAGACACCGAATGCATACAATCCAACAATTTTACAAGACTGGAACAATTGTTACAATATATTCAATGATTAACATGACACATTAACATAATAAAATGCTTTTTAAAGCAAGAAGGAGACGATCTGCAATGTACGGCTAAAATACGATTGAAAAAGTCAGGAAAATTATAATCCTATTTTGCAGATTTCAAAATTAGTCGATGATCCAGTCTTAAGTATTGGCATTTCTCAGCATCACTAAAAAGCTCACATTTTTTGATAAATCTAACAAACTACCATTCTATTCAATAGCATGTTAACAAATATCATACAATCAGTAAAGAAATCCCTGAAAAAAATATATAACCAAAACAAGTGTTTTCTTTCATCCTGATTTAAAAGACTTCATAGTGCAATTCGAGAACTGATTAACTTATGCAGCTTAAAACAGTTTTTGGCACCCAAAAAAAAATTAGCAAAAATAGAGGAAAACTTCTTGCAGACTTCGCTCATTCGTTACATCTACTTCGTGTATGAACTGCATTTGCCTCCAACACCTTGTTAAATCGTTCTTCCATGAACTCTTCCAATTTAATTGCACACTGCAAATACATATCTTGTATGTAATAAAATTACAGTTAGTCAAACGAACTTAGTAATTAGTTCTCACTTTTCTAGACTAAATGCTCTGAATCTTTTTCCAGACAAAGAATTAGCAACAGAATAGTGTTATCAAATCACAATGAACTCCTTATTCCCGGGTGTAAACTTTCCAAGACATCATCATGTTTTAACAACTGTAAATTAAGTTGTACATTAAACATTAGCGTTTAGCAATATTCATACTGAACCACTCAATTTATAAATTTTTATATTTAATGTACTAAACGATTATTTTACTTTAAGCTACATGCGCGAAAAAATGTATTGAAAATGGAATTAATAATCAATTAAAATATTCACATACTCTACATATTTCTGATTCTTTCTCGTTGTAAATACGACAATTTTCAAAAATCAATCGTGCATCTGCTATTACTTGGTCTGGCGTATCATATAATCGTTGCTTTAATTTATTCATTATTGTACGTAAATCCATTGGCCTCTTGATAATCTAAAAATGCACTGCATTGAGGAAACTTCATCAAAAATGATTCAATGTTTTTTTACTAGCAGCTTGACGTCAGGATGGATTAAAATAAATGGTTAAAGCAGTTGAAAATATGAATTTCTTATGGAAATGAATATTTAGTCTAGCAAAACATATTTTCGTAATAACAAAAGATATCTTGATGACTGCTAATTTTTCGAGAACTAAAATTTCATGACAAGAACTTTACTACATGAGCAAAAAAGGAAAAATTGAATTACCTGATGGTAGTCAGGCACAGCCTTGGCATCTACTGGTTTTAGAAAAGGCCAAGCAATTTGCTGTCGCATTGTTTCACTCATCAATAATTCAAAAGCACGTAATGTGTTTCGTATTCGATTATCCGTTTCACGCAAACTCATTGTTACATTCCCTAGTGCTCGTTCACCACTTCTATCTAAAAATATGCGTATTAAAATTCCAATTATTGAATTCAGAAAAAATTCTACAAAATTCTGAATCTTGAAGTTACCAAAAATCATAATCTTTAATATAACTTACTGGGCCGTTTTCGTTTTGCATATGAATATTCACTCTCACTAGTGCTACCGCCCTCATCACTTTCATCATCAACAAGATTTTTCTTCCGTACGCTTCTATTTATTTCTTCGGATGATTCATCGGCATAAGCTACCTGAAGAACTTCATTTAAATTTGAAAAACAAAATACATAAATAATCCACATGACATGTACAAGGTTAGTACTTACCTTCTTCACGATGCGCCCACTTGACGTTTTCAACATATCTGCTGGAAGCTCGAAGCTGAAAAACAATTAAGAGAAATCAGAAACCAATAAAAATTTTGAGCCATAACGCCGGAAATTTAGAAATAAATAAATAGAATCTAAAGGTAAAACATACTCTTCAATGTATGACTGATCGACAAATTCGTCTGCAGACGTACCATAGGCATCATCGCTTCCTCGGCTATAACTTTGCTCCTCTTCTTCTAGAAAAAAATTAAATTTCATTGATAAATTTTAAATTTGCTACATTCATACTAATCAAAAGTCTGCTTAACATTATAATTACTGGAATCATTTAAAAAGTATCTAATTTAACCTTCCTTTTTCACTGCCTGCTGTTCTTTCCACTTCTCTTCGGCTTCTTGCGCTTTTACGAGAGCTTTGCAATCAGAACACATCCAGCCATTTGGATCCTGAAATTTATTAACTTTAATCAAAGATATCTGGAATACTATGTTTCATGCAGATTAAAATCTGGAAAATCTACATTACATTAGCACCATACCTTGATTTTTGGCTTAGCACAATCAATGTGATAACATCGATCACAACGTATACACATGCATAATTTTTCAGTTTCTCCTCTCTTACGGCATTTTCGACATCTTGCCTTAAAATTTTCATTCAATTGCAAAATTCTTTCACCATCCTCAAAAAACAAGATGAATAATTCGAGAATCAGAAAAATTTAGAAAAGAACTTCATGAAATAGAATAAGCAGTTGATTTCTAAATAAGTGTCTCAAAAAATGCCATACTTGGAGCCGACTTCTTGTCCATAAAATGGATGATTCCAAAGTCGTGTAATACAGTGACAAAGCAGATATTGAACAGCATTTTAATAAAGATTTCTGCCATTGATCAAAAGTGGTCGTAGGAATATTCGCACAGTCTTTTTCTTTCGAAGAAGATGTAGCAAAAGGAAGCCGTAAAAACTTTAAGTTAATTCCCTGTACAATTTGCAAAAGTGCTACAGCCAGATGTTCCAATTCACTTAATGACTTCACTTCATCAACACTGAACACCGTTTCGCCGAAAACTTCTATATCACCTAAAATAAAATGTAAAATGAAACTGCAAGAAAAATAAGTTAAAAAATTCCAAATTAATAATGGTGAATGTAGCGAATGATAGAAAATACAAATTAATAAACGAGATAAATGTCATATTTTAACAACATCTACTTTAAAGACAAGCGATTTTATTAGAAATGAAAGGAATTTTTTATCCTAGGAAAGATAAAAACTCTTATTCTCTACTACACTAATAACTTATGGATTAATGATATTTCATTATTCGAAATCATAATTTATATAGTGATGAAGAATAAGAAACCTCCTATAAACAAGAGAGGAATAAGAAATAACAGATATTTATTCTTTTACAATAATCAGCAATTTTCAAGTGAAATATTACTTTCAATGAAAGAAGTAACATTTCGATTGTGGATTAGCGATTCGCGCCACTCTTCCCTACGATGAATATCACTGATAGCTAAATGACCAATACATCCTTGCTCAACCTGAAAAAAAAAAAAGCGTTTCCTTCGTTCGGCAAGAACATTCACAAAATAAGCTTTCTAACTGACTGAGAAGAAATACAATAATATCGAATCACATCAGCTTTTTCAACCAGACAGTTTGGCAATTTCGTCTTGTTTAATGAAGCAATAAAAGCATAATGAAATGCTTTTTATCCTAAAAAATTCAGAAAAACGGACGAATTTTTTTGGAAACTAAATAAACTCATGGATTAATGTGACTTAAGATCTAAAATGGTCAGCTATCAGGATTTGTAAGGTGTTTATGTATGTGCATATGCTTTGTAATCGAACTGAATTAAAAATCTTTAAAATATATTGAAGATACGAATTTATGCAAAATTATTTGCAAAAAATTAACCTTTTCTTCTAAATCCAGAAGCATATCGATAAATTCACGATTCCAATCGAATGTCACTGAGTTATCTGCCAAGTCAACATCTGTCAATAATAGATCGGTATAAATTTCACCGGAACTGATCTGAAATTCAATCGATAGCTTTTCTGTTTAAAAAAAAAAAAAAAAAAACATATTGGAATGGTATTAATCATAGCCATACAATTTTATGTTTGTTTCTTATTATGAAATCAAGAAACAATTTCTTTGCGAAATTAGTTGCGACACTTTAAGAAATCTTACCTTATCCGAGCATCGACCAATTATGCTTTTTAGTATAGGACTGAAGAACTTTAAATTTTCTAAAAGTTCAGATTCCCGAAAACCTCGAGCATTACAGGCGGACTCGATCTGAAATTTCAGCGTTATAAAAACTAAAGACAAATGTACGAAATATAAAAAAATAAAATGGAAAGAAAATTCACTTCATTAAGAACATCCATGTTTTTGATTAATTGCCACCGAGAGTGGCGGAATTTTCCATGGACCGGGCAATCTTTGGTGGCTGTACAGCTCAACAGAACTTTTCGCAGCTCATCATCATTCGCATATGATTGACGATATTTCTCATCAACCTAAATTCGACAGAATTCAAACATTATCTATAAATTTCACGGAACGAAAATCGAAAAATTAAGAGAAAATTAAAAAGCTCACTTTATCTAGCGGTGTCGGTCCAAGACAAGGACCTCGTTCATCGATCGAATTAGTATTTTCCACCAAAAGCAATGGCAGTGAATTAAAATACCAGTAAGTACGAAATCCTCGGTCACGGCCAAGACAATGCCAACCAACGCGACCTAAAAAAAGGATATCAATAATCAATAAGAGCAAAAATATGTCTCGAACTTTAGATGAATATCATCATAATGTAATAATATATAACGTTACTATAGAGGATGCTAAATTCTCAATTTTGAAACAATTTACTGCTGTACTGCTGCTGATTAAAACTTTTCTTTTTTAGATTTTATACTCCATCATCATTGCCTACAATACAAAATATAATATCTGTAAATAAATCCAGCTTTTTTTTTACTTTGTATTTTGTAAATCAGTTTCAGTAGATCATTTTCTGCGGCAATTGTATGTTCCACTTGCAATGAACGAACTTTCTTTATTTCATCGGCTTCCATTTGAGCATATGAAACACCTTTCATGAGTATCTGAAAAGCGAAATCTACCATAAAACTTATTGGTAAATATTTTCAATATAAAATATGCAGAGGAAAACTGGAATGAAAAAGGAAATGGGAAGCTAGGGGAAATTCTGCAAAAAACTCAATGAAATCTTTGAACTTTTCAAACAGAAACTTTTAAATTTCATTTGAAAAGTTTAAAAGAATTACAAAATTCTATAAAAATGTATAAACACCTGTTCGACTTCCCTCAATCTTTCCTCTCTTCTTCCAACGAAACTTCCGCCTTTCACAAAATTAATTAAAGTTATTGTTTCCTTGGATGGTTCCTCTTTCTTGACGAAATCTGCTCTAGCCGCTTCACCAAGCTCCTCCAATTGCTCTGCTTCATATTCTCGAATTAAAGAAGCTTCTCGTGCTTCCTTTTCCTGAAAAATCTTTATTGCGTTTGCCGAGACATCTTGCGTTGATTTTTCACCAAGAAATTTCTCTTATCATTATGCTTGCATTTTTCATGATATCATTATTTTCAAAAACTTTTCGAAAAAAGATATAGAGAGTATGCAAAAAAACCTGCGTTGCATCGAAACTTCGAAGATTTTTCAGTTCTTTGCGCAAATCAATCAGTGAAATAATACGTTCATCAGATGTGGAACGAAATTTATGATAACTAAGTAATTGCTGTATCACTACTTTAAACAATGCTATGCGCTCGTACGGTTGAAGGTCGAATACTGACTTCTGGAACATTTTTTTTTAGCATTTATAAAAAGTAGCTAAAACAAAATACTGGGTTCTATAGCTTAGCACTGTAAATTATATTATTCTTTTTAAAGCTATCCTGGAATTCCTTCGATGCTTCCGAAAAAATGCACATAATTTTCTTTCAAATTCGAAATAAAACGCATAAAGAATGAATAATAACCTTTTCAAGAATATTCATAGTATGAGGATTATCTTTGGTAAATAAAAATCCTTCATCTTCATAACAACGTATAGCACCTCTTGAAAATAACCGAAATCGATGGGTAGGAGTTCCCGTATAATATCCTGATGTCAACAGCGATAATCGTAATACCTCTGTCAGAGTCATCCAATCGATTGGCAAATGCCGTGCACTCAATCCTAAAACTTTTTCATCCGAAAATCTCCCAATTTTGGCAGATAAAATGCTATCAATATTCGAAAAACAAATTTATTGAATGATAATTACTACTACTTGCCATGAGTAAGTCGAATATTCTCGTGCAAAACTGTCGCTTCGCGAATTTTCGGACCATATACCTTATGGTCGATTTCATTTGCATCCAGTGGTATTTCTTCTTTATTGCTTAAGTCAGCTAAAAATAACAATACTTAACAAGATTCTGAAATAATCTCTTTTTTTTTTATCATTATGCCATTAACTTTGGACAGTCTAATCAGCAGACGGATTACAATAAATGATAAAACTTTTAGCGTAGGGAAACTATAAAATCGACTGATACTGAACTAAGTGAAGGAATTGGTATAACGAAACAATTTAAATTTATCTCTTTAAAGTTTCAAAGAAAACCAAGAAGAAAAAGTGCTCTGCATTAGCAAGCCAAATTGCAACGAAAAATCAAGTATAACCCGATCAGTAAATGACAACTTTATATATTAAGGAGAATCAAACCGCTATGAAATGAAGCCAAATTAAGAAGGCTTACTGCTTTGCGATATTTGATTACGCTTGATAAAACTGAAAACTTCGTACGGAAATCTTATCAAGCGTAAGGTATTCAAAAGCTATTAAGGGAGGATTTACCTTCATCACCATCTTCTTCATCAGCGCGTTCAGTTTTGGCTTTCAATAAAATATGCATTAATTGAACAAATAAACTATCTTGCTCTGGAGTCCGACTTCTCACAGCTGATATAATTTCACTAAATTTTACCTGACTAGTGCCGCGAATCTAAAAAAAAAAATTGGCACGGAGATTATAAATTACTAAAATATTAGAATAAGCGATTCATAATGAGAAACATATGCATGAGAAACATACTTCTCTGATTGGTAGCAACTCCGCGAAACTTTGGAAAAATTCAAAAATGAATAAGTAGTCGCCAAAATCATCGTCGGACATCCACAGAGGAAGAAGAAGAGGTGTCAACTCGGGTAAAGGCTAAAAATCGTTAAACTTTATTTTTTGAATTTAAATCTGCAAAATTATCGAAGAGAAGAAAATTATTAAATTATATCATAGCAATAAGAATATAATTAGCTGTGCAACCTTTCAAGCAAACGATTTTGATATTTAATACACAACATTAAATCCATCAACTTTAGATTTATAATCGTAGGAGTTGGTTTCTTTCGAAACTTTCCGACTTCAAGAATATTAAATCTTACTTGAAGATCGTCACAAAGGATATCATCTCTAGGTTTCTTCCATTCCAATAACATTTCTTTTGTCCGCTGTTTATTTAAACGTTTTTCTTCTCGTTCCTAAAGTAAGCAATATTCGAACGATTATGTAATAATAAATGGAAAAATTTGTAATGAGAATTTATGCTGTGGCAAATTAAAGAACAGAGTTCTATCAAATTCCTTTACAGACTAAAATCTGAATATCCATTTATGACAGACTAGTATAGTTTGAAGAGTAATGATTGGACTGCAAATGCCAACATATTTAAGGTCAGCTTACAAATTCCTATTTGTAAAGCTTTTGGTAAAATATTTTATCATCTTGAAAGCTAATAATTAAAACTTTAAATGCTACCAAATTTTTTTTCAAAGAAAAATAAATTTGACTTCAATTAACCTTTTCTTTGGTCTGTCGGATTAACTGCTTCAATTCAACAATTTCAGCTTCAGATAACAGACGCTCATCTTGTTCCCACCGGGAGAGGTTTTCGATATTTACTTTTCGTGCTTGTTCAAAAAGACTTTCCAATTCTTCCTGCTGCTCAGCAATCTGAACATATATTTTTCTTACCTGCACTGAAGCTTAAAAACTATAAATTGTATTAGGAGCCGAATTAAAAATTCAGAACTGAAGTATTGAAGCAAATTACCGCTTTTTTTTTTTTCGTCTTCTTGCCATCCCCTTCTTTCTTGCCGCTTTCCTTTTTATCCTTTTCTAGCAATGCCTTCTTAGATCGTGAACGCAACTTATCTTTTTCAGTGATATCAACAAAGTCGGCATCCGAAGTTGATTGTGCATCCAGATCATCAGCAGGATGGCCATCTAAAAATAACGAAATTAAAAAAAAAAAAAACATCATTTCAAAGAACAGTTAGCAGCCCGACTAAATAGACAGTTATAATATTTTCTGAAAAAATACTTAGATGATTGCGAGGTGGACGAGAAACTGCTTTACTTGGTCCACGGTGCATTAACGGTGTCCGTGGAAATTGAGCAATCGGTCCAGCAAACACCTCATTCCATGACATGCTTTCTAATTGAAATTTTTCCAGTAGTTCTTTCTGAAAAAATTAATTTTGTAGCAAGCTGAAACTCATAATTATTATATAAAAGATTGAACCCCATTCATATTTTCACTGAATACACAAATCGGACAATAATTCGCCTAATAGAAATTTACAAAATAGTTCCCCTCTAAAGTTTTTCTTCTACCTATCATCGCGTATATAAAAAACCCTCTGTTATTCCAACAGAATAACCGAAATACTCTATAATATAAAAATATCAAGAAAAGCAAGATACTTTTGTATTATTAAATGTTTCGATTTTAATATGTGAATGTAATTGCTTCGATTTATAAATCATCAATGTCAAGTTCTAGAGTCATGTGAAATATCTTTAGCTTTCATAACAAATAAACCATCTCTTTATTAGTTAAATTTCTGATCATATAAAGTTTAAAATAATATAAATATTTACATTAAATTTTCTTTTACTATCAATTATTCTGTCATATGAATTGTTAGATATATATTGATTATACTGATTAGCTGTAATATTTAACTGATTAATTGTTTAAACTCCTTTTTCTAACACGATATTAAATCCCAAGAAAAATATAAATATTTTTCAATTTAATTTTTGATCATCGGAATCACAAGTATTATCGAATGTTGTAAACAATCTCACTATAAAAACGGTTTTTACCTGGTCAAATCATTTATTCACTCTTCCATTCAACCTTTTCATTCATTTACTTTCTTTTTCATTACTTTACTTTATTGTTACAAGCGCTTCCAAATTTTCTAACTCAACTGGCAATATATCATCGATATAGATCAGTCCTTTGTGTAATGCAGTTGTGGCAAATAAAAATTTCGTCACATCAGACTTCCTTACAAATACATTTGTCTGTACCAAAATCTAAACTCAAACAAAAAAATTTCCCCAAAACTCTCTTCCATCATAAATTTTTGGTGCCTGAGGTGAAGTATGTCTGAAAGTTCGACTAAAGAAGCCGAAATACCAAAACCGAAGATCCGAAAACTTCCTAGTGAAGTTAACGAATTCAATCTGATCCCCCAGGATCGAACAATTTTTTTTTTTTTTAAACAAAAATATGATATCAAATTAAGGATCATCAAGGAAAAGGTCAAACACCTTGATTTCTATGCTGGTATGCTCGAAACAGTCATACAGAAATGGTTGGATCTCATTCAAAGAACGGCAATTGCATCAACAAAAAAGGAAGGGAAAAAAAAGTATGCCAAAATGGTCGATGACCGAGAAGATACCTTAAATTTAATAACTAATACAAGAGAAGTTGTCATTACTTTGAAATTATACAGTGATGATTATGAAGTAATATTTCAACGTTTAAATCAAGTAGATACCAGAGAGTCAATCTCAAAAAAGAGGTATCAACAATAAACCTGCCTCAATTGCCATTTCAATATCTGATGGCGACTCCGGAGAAAATTTCCGAATAGCTTCGATGCTGCTGTGCATTTTCAAAATATACCAAATATTCAAAAACTGAATTATCTGACATCATGTTTAAAGGGGGTCCTTGTTAGCAGTAAGACTATGAGAATGCTCCAAAAAATTCAAATGTAATAAGGACGATTCTCATTGATAAATTTGAAAATCATTAATTATAAAAAAGTCGCCATTATTGAATGAGCTACAATCTATCAAAAGAAATGATAATGGAAGCTAACTATTGAGGAGACTGAAAGAATACGTCGATCGCTAGAGGCCATATGCAAAAATCTACAGCATTCTATATCGAAAATGCTATCGAAAGCAAACTGTGGATATTGGACAGAGTATTTCAAAAAAGAAGGAACAAGAAATATGGTTTGTTATCTAAGGAGTGAAGAAGCGATTAGAAGCCAAACCACTAAGTGAGAAACTTGCTCCCTTAGACATGGCGAACCCAAACAAAATCTAGTGACCTTGAGCTAAACCCAAAGAGAAACTACCAAAGTTATAAGAAAAGAAGTCTCTGCGCATTTTGTATAAGGACCATTAGAATAACGAATGCCAAGCTTATCTCATTCTCAAACAACGAATAGAATGTTTGAGGATAAATAACATATACGTCAACTGTTTTCAAACACGATATATGTCTAATAATTGCAATAGAAGGAAACGATTGTGTCTTCACTGCAATGGTTCACACAATACTGCGATTTGTGTCACATCAAATATAAGGAGAGTTCACAGATTGCTGATCCAGTCAAAAAAAAAAAAAAAAATGAACTCAGCAATTTCAAATAATTCATTAATCGACATGAAGACGTCGAATGGAAATGGGCAAATTGTGGTATTCCCAGCGACAAAAGGATAAATAGCTCGCCATAAATAACAATAAAAATGCTGAAGAAAGCAGGATCACCAAACTGAAAACTCAGATCCAATACTGTGTGGACAACACAATAAAAATTCTGAACAAAAAGGCAAGATCGCAAGCAAGAACTCAAATCCAGTGCTGCATGAATGAATCAATGAATTACGCAATGAGTTGAAAATGTGCACAGAATCCTTACAACAGAGGAAAAGTTAGAGGAAATGCTAGCAAAGAAAAAAAAAGTGAAATTAAATGAAAAGCATGAAGAATCATTAGTACAAATCAGAAACTCATGGATGACTTAGAATACCTGCGATAAGGAGCTGAAAATGAAATACAAAACTGGAACACTGAAGTATATGCAATCCAAACTCAAAACAGTTGAAACTAAAAAAATGTGCTGAAGACAAAATTGATAGCAGCTAACGGGCAGAATTATTAAAGAATGCAATGATCAAAATATTAAGATACGAAATTTGAACGCGCAAATCCGACATCATGAAGAAAAAACGTCAAATTTGAAAACGGCAGTTAAAACTAGTAAATTAGATTGGGACGTGCAAAATGTTCGTACTTGAAAAATTATTTAATTTAACTTTTAATTTTTTAAAATTTTTCTAATATTATACTAAATCCCAAAAAAATTATAAAAATTTTTCAACTTAATTTTTAGTTATCGAAATCACAAATGTTATCAAATGTTGTAAACAGTCTCAATTTAAAAAGGGTCATTTACTCTCTCAATCATTCATTCATTCACTATTTCAGTCATTTATTCAATTTTTTCACTCATTCATTCATTTCCTTTTTCACTACTTTGTTTAATCGTTATAGCGCCTCCAAATTTTCTATCCCATATTCAGATAGCATTCTTAATCAGTTGTTAGTGTATTATCTATGCAATTAATCTTTTGTATAACGTAACTGTGGCAAATAAAAATTTTGTCGCATCAGACTTCATTAGACAACGCATTCATCAACCCCAAAATTCAAACACAAACAAAAAACTTTCTCCAAAACTTTCTCAAGCGACACCCCCCTACGATTTAGAAAATGAAGAATAAAATAATTAAATGTGAAATATAATTTGGCATTTTCAGAAATACAAGTATTTCTGTAAAGGTTATTTTACAACTAAATGTAATGTAGAGGCGCTAATATTAAAATTAAAACAAATAAAATATCAAAAATTAATAAGCAAAATATCATTAGCTATATCCAAAATAAATATAACTTCGAAGAGCTTACCTTTACGTTTAAACGTTCATGATCTGTTCTGCAGGAATTTTTCAAGAATACACGTATCATATTCCGAGCCCACAGACATTTGCTTCGACTGGAAAATATTAAATAATAAAAAAGGAACAAATAATTAAATAGAAATTTTAGATTTTGTCTCATAAAAACGAAGTAGAGAAAAATTTAGAAAGATAATTATTTTAAAAAAAATTCAAAACAATTACAGCAAATCTTGATGACTGACTCGTTCAAGCACTTTATTGCCAGCATCGCCATTATGCTTGTCTAATATCACGACATCATACATATAACGTTCCGCTGGTGGTATTAATAACTCTCCTCTTTTTACACTTTAAAAAAATTAATTATAATCAAGGAAACTTGATATTAACGATTTCATAAATTATGAAATACGTGGA